>NNCF01125977.1:1784283-1840916 GCA_002313205.1 Laupala kohalensis | reverse complement strand
ACGAGGCCACCTCAGAGGTCTTTGGGTTTCACAAGTTGAATGAGAATGGTAGACGGGCACGGGTAGCGAGCGGGATGGCGCAGTCGGTAGGCGCATGAGCGCGCAAAGCTCAAGGTCCCGGGTTCGATCCCCGGTCTCGTCTCCCATTTTCATTCGACGTAACATGTTTAATCTGTTACCTAGCGGTGAGGTTCACCGCAATCTAAGAAAAATATACACTGTTCGTCCGTTGAAGGTGATAAGTCTTGAATTATTTATTTAATTTGATTATATAATGGACGATAATTGTAGTAGTAAATCAATTAAGTCCAAATGATCTGTAACTTTTCCAAATTCGCTGGAGCGTGGTGTCATCACAATGTTGTAAGCAAGCATGAGAGGAACATGACAACACAATGAGGAAAGAACTTGTAAATTAATACTATGCCTCATAGGCACATTAAAAAATATTACCACTTACGTTGGTTGGTTAGAAACTATATTGCACGTCATTATCTGTAAATGAGACTACTCGTCGAGATGAACAATTTTCGATCTCGTGAATACAATTATAAACACTTTCTCAGAAAAGGTGACACGACTTACTTGGATTGTTAGACCAGTAAGAAACTGAACCAAATAAATGTTATGGATAACATTTGTTTCTGAAATGTCTATTATCGAAACTAATAGTTTCATCAAATTTTTACTTACAAAAACTAAATGTTTCAAAAGACACTGTTGAAATCATTTCAAACAAATATTAAATAAATGTTTTATTATAAATGAAGTACTGGATATATCTACGAGATATGTGACTTAAAATGTTTTAATATATTTCTACTAACCATGAGTTTATTCCTCTCTTGTTTACTTTTCAAATTCTTTTAACTAATTGCATTTAAAAGAAGGAATATTTGGTGATGTGTTGTATGAGCTCGAAACAAAAACCTGAAGAACTCAACTGTGAAAAATATTGAGTTTGGAAGTTACAGCAGATGTGTCGAGAGATCAAGATTCCTGTCATTATACGTACTGAATAAATAGTACTTCGATAAGCCATAAAACATATGACATTTATTTTTCTATCATACTTTAGAACTAAAATTTAAGTACGTAGGTCTCAGAAATCAACCTTTAAGTACACGATTCGAAGACTTTTCAGGACTTGTTAGCAAATGTTGATTTTTTTTTAATTTGACATTTACACTTGTATAATTTTGGCAAATGAAGCGTTTACTTAAAATGGCAAGGTGTCACGCTGGATGAGGAAAGTTTAAATCTCTATATATGGTATCAAATCTAAGAACCACATGACATGCGTCTTTCAGAATTCATGTTTTAAATTCATATTTCATTTCAGGGTAAAATATTATGCTACAGCCATGTCGGTTTCGTTATGCAAAACACGTGTCCCGTCGCGGATTTTGAGACCACGCTTTTGCTAGTTTCTTTATTTTCCTAAGACATTAATGGCTATATCATAGTAAATCACTAAATGTTTCAAGTCTTGAATTATCATAGCGTCAATGTAAGGGTCTCGTCTACTTGCATCAGAGACGCAACTGACATGAGATAACATTTATTTTCCACCAGAGTTCACATACTAGTTTAACATACCCCGTGAACAAGCGATTTCAAATTAAAATTATTTTTGAGATATGTATCATGGTCTCTGCTAAGCCCCAGAAGAAATCGGGAAGTACTCATTATCACACAAAAGATTCATAAGGTCTAAACTAAGTTCATTCTATTGTTTGGCACCACGTGAATATATTCCCATAATAATTAGAGAGATAAATTAAAGTCTAGTCATATTACATGCCCCGAAGTGGATTGCGTACTGATTAACCGATCGTTGTGTTTTTCAATTTACACAAAATTAATCTTTAGCTATCTGGAATTTTCATGCCGCAATTGAGTGTTGAAGTATTACACTCAGAATACCAGTATTTCAAATGTTTTTGGAGGTAATGTAGATTCACTAACGTTGTTTAATAGTACATTATGTTCACATTATTCAACATTGCGGATTTCTTTGGGAATAAAAAAGAATTTTTCTTTACATTCGTGAAATGGAAGTACCTAGAAAACTTCTAAATTTGTTTTTAACGAATGATCAGTCTGGAAAATGGGACTCTTCATTCAATAAATGGTTTTGATAACATCGATAGAGATGACTTAAGTTGTAATCCTGAAGAACCCAGTGCAATTAATACTCACCTGTCTAATACACCAGTCGAATGGACTTTGATTTCTTCCTAACAAAACATAGGGTAGTTTTGACAGAAATTTTTGTAATACTCATTCACTGGTCGAGGGAACACTGAATGGAATCTGGGAAAGGATGTAGTCTGAACCCTGGATGAAACTCTGCCCCAAACCCTTCTTATTCCCTGGATGGTGCTGGTATTCCAATGAGTTTCCGTCGCCACCACTTCATTCCCATCAGTGAGAGGGGGTGGTGGTTGGCGTCTCCGTCCAACTGGCACTTGCATGCGATTTCCGGCCGGGCTGCAGTTGGACGCGAAGCCATGCCCGTCCCCACCCGAACCTCACGCTGTCGCACCCTCCCAGCGGAAATAGCAGGCGGCGGGGCGACGCGGGGACTTGACTCACAGAAGTATTTCGGGCGACGCGCGCAGGAAGCGCAGCTGCCACCCTTTCCCACTCCCCACCCACCCCCACCCGAAGGAATTCCCCATAAGGCCAGGTTGCAAATAAACACATCCAAGTCTTTGACTCAATAATTTATTAAAATAAATATAACGTCAAGATAAATGTATCACGTCATATGTAACATTAAATAGTGTACAAAATAATAACTCTAAACAAAGGGAGAGGCGCGGCCGAGCCGCGGGCGTGGCCCCGCTGGGGGCCCGCCCCCGCCCCCGCCGTGACGGTGGTGGGCGCGGGGGCGGGCCGAGTCGCGGGGCGGCGGCGCGGGGCGCCAAACAAACCCGTATGACGAAACGGAACGCATCGCAATCAGAGGGCTAAGGACGGGAAGGGAACAACGAGAGGAGAGGGTGCGGGGCAGGGCGGCCTCGCCGTCGGATGGACACGAAACCCCGTCCTGGGGTTGACACATCTCGCGGTGACAGGAGACTGCTTGTGCGTGCGAGTGAGACGCCCGCAACAGGCGTTTGCATCTCAAACATTGATCTGTGAGTAGGAAACGACATCGAAGTGAGGAGGAACCAAAAAGATTAAGCGAAGCTTTTATTACACGGTACGACATTCTTCGTAAGTGCTTGGACGTAGATCGGTGCATGGACATACTGAAGTTGCTGTGCGCCTAACAGTCATCGCGTACTGCAAAGTCTCTGTCGAGAAGTCGACACTTGCCGATTTGGTGCGGATGCTCCGACGCAGCGGCCTGCACCGTATTAACGGGGATACGTAACTATCAGTCTCAAGGAAATTTGTTTTGGTTATACTTTAACTTAGAGGTGGACACAAATTGTCCATAATGATCAGATCTTCAGATCGAATTCTGTAATCGAATTCTCGTGCGCATTAATGATGCATCATCTTATCGACTTCTCGACTAGGAAGCTTTCGAAACAACGTCTCTACACAAATACAATTCGCAAATCCAAAGGACACAAAGCGGACTACACGCTACTAAAATCGCATGTAGCTGAAACTCAGTCTCAGATCAGTTATTTTCTGTAACGACGAAATAAATGCTTACATTAAGAGATTGTTTTGGTCTGCAACTTAAGATTAGCAGCAACATCACACTGTGTTACATCACAGGTCACTGAAGTCAAGTCCATTAAAAAGAAGCGCTTGACACACTGGAAGCGCTTTCCTACACACACATGGATGAACGAAGCGTGAACGGAAAAATCAGACAGCCTAACGCAGTCCAAGGGCAGTCCTCTGTCCTTAGAAGAGACGTCGGTGCATCAATACTACTTTCGGTGCGGGCGATGAGTGCTGCGCCCGTGGGAGACGGAGGCAGTCGGGTGTGGCCTTCGACTGGGCAGCAGGTGCTCCGGGCTCTTCCGCACTGGCGGCCGACCTTGGGTGGTCGAGCGCCGGAGCATGCGACCGGGGTCGGAGACGCAAGGTCACGAGGAAGTGCTGGGTTGCCCGTCTACGAGCACGCACATTCCAGCACCGTGGTGTTCTCCCACTCGGACACTATGAGCCGGCTATTGTCTTTCGGGTCGGGCTGCAGGATCTGCAGCGAGCCGAGCTTGCTGGGCGCGCAGCAGGGCCGTGGAACCTTGCGTGGGCCGTACTTCCTCGCGGTGAGCGCTTGCATCATCGCATGCGGATGCGCAGGGTTGAAGCGCAGTGGGCAGCGGCCACGGCACATGCCGATGTCGAACACCTGCGGCTGCTTCACCCAACCGATGCCGATGTCGGTGAAGTTGACGGTCATGGCGTGGCGACAGCAACGCGCGCCCGCCACGCGACACGAAACCCCGCCGCCCCGCGGTGCGCTGAACCGGTCGAAGGGAGCTCGGCGCGCGCGCCGCGTCAGCGCTCCCGGCCGCCCTTCGGGCGTCGGCGGCGATCGGCTGACTGCTCGTCGGACGCGCGTAAGCACGCCCAGCGCCGGGCGCGCGCGCGTCGCCTCCAGCGCCGAAGGTGCGCAAGAGGGGCAATCCAGCCGGAGGCGGAGTGGTTCTGCATGCTTGTCGCGACCCGTACGCGCCGCCCACGCCGTCGCCGCTGCCGTCGCGTCCACCTGCAGAGCAAAGGAAGATAGTGTCAATGAAATTTTCAACTAATAAGTCTCTAGTTCATCCATGCGAATAGGAAACGGATGATAATAAACTGAAACGAGACTAAAGAATCCTTCGATTCCAAATGTACTCACTATTTCCTAGCCTCAAGTATCGTTAGTTCGACTCCTTCGCCGAGAATTATTCCGAAATGTGTTTGGTGGATAGGGGGAAGACCACGAACAAAACGAAATTTCAGCGATCTCAGTTGCTATTGCTTTACTCAGCTTTTTTTGATACAGTGGTATTTAAACCAGCTTGGGCTGTCCTTCCACCGAACTACATGAGCTCTAGATTACTATTGATCTCATCAGACTTCAGCGTCGTACATTACACCAATTTATTTCACTGCAGGGATTTAAGAAAACCAAGAGTCACCCAACCGATTGTCGAACTGTCTGCTCGTTTTCTCGAATATTGAAGCATAAAAAAAAGTTGAACCTCGATAAAAAAAATCGTTAACTTACTAACTATATAAGAAAGTTATTTAATTGTGTTAGTTAATCATAGTAACAATTATTCACTGGAGTAGAAAATGCAAGTGACTTACCTCTACCCAGCGTGCGGCGTCTTCCGCCAGCGGGAGCCGCGTGCGCGCCACAAGCCACGGTTGCGCGTCACCACCTTCCAGAGCCCACAGCAGCACTTCTGCCTGTAGGCAAAGAATCTAGTCAGCTTTCCTTTAACATTGGATGGGAATAAAGAAGAGATATTGAATTCTGGGGGTGCAGTCCTTGATATGTACCCCCTAATTTGCAGAAACTATTAAGAGGTTTTCTGGGAGATGATAAACGTTTGTGGTTTTGTCTCGTCAAGTAATTTTCATATTAAACCCGTTTACCACTAAGCGACCTGTCTCGGCGACGCGTCGCTCCTTTCATTTTATCATGGAGTCACCGAGAGTGCTTTCTAACACAGCAACCGCTGTCTGCGAAATCAGTCACTCGAGTTTCAGTGAAACAAGTCGAGTGAAGTGTAAAAGAACAAGGGTCTATTACCTCTCGACTGAAGCCTTTCCATTGGTTCCCTCTAGGTCGGACGTTTTCTTTGTTATTTTCCCATCCCCGGCGCGTCGATTCTTTATTAAAGTGCTCAGTTTAATTCAACGATATCAAAATACTCACATTTCATTCCACTTGTCATCAAGTGCGAAAGTTCTAGTGTGTTGCGGCGACCGTTCGCCTAGTGTGATACGAGCCTTACGGAACTATTGAGAGCTCTTCACATGGGTAAATGCCCAAGGGCATTGGTGATTTCTATGATATATCGATTAAGCTATTACTCCTCAAATATATGCGTTACGGTCGGAATTGAGGTGAAACAAAAATTAAATTTTACCACCGAGGCTCCCCTTAATCAAGCGGTTGATTAGTTCAAAATAAGCAAGAAATTTTGAGCTGTACTCGTCTTACATTTTATTGAAATATCATCACAAAATAAGCCGTTATCCCCTGACGTAGCCTCGGCAACAAGAATAATTTTTACCACTTGGTACATCAAGAGTCTAAGGGAAGCGTAATAGTTAAAGCAATCATCGACAGTTGGCCTTCGCGTTCGAATACCTCGCATCAAATAGTTCTTCATAAATTTCGTGTGTGCCTTATCTCGAGACATCACTGATTCCGTTGAAGCTCACTTCTGATAACGTCGCAGAAGTTGCTTACAAATGAAAATAGTTATTAGTATTTTCTTGAAATTATTTCAGAACCGTCGAATGTCAACGAAGCAAGAACCTGTTGACAACGTAAACGAGAAATGGAATGGTTCTTTTTAATTTTTGTAAAGTTGCATGTCGTAGCCTCTTTCCTGTCATCGATTTTATACGGAATTTTGGTTTGAACTGAAATTTCTTCGCCACTTCCAAACATTTGAGGATAATGGGTAATAAGTTTCAAAGATTAATTAATCGAATATAACTAGAGTTATTATAGAAACCGCGCGGATTAATTTCTGACAATTCTTAAGAGTGGATAAATTACGTAACACAACTTGAGGGAGAGGGGTCTTGAAACCGTTACTCTACGTTACATTGCGGCAGGCGGTACCTTGGTGTACCGTAACGCTTAGTTCTATAATGCTTATTTTATAGTTATTTTAATCTTTTTGTTTCTCATTGTAGTCCTTGTACTGAACCGCTCAATGAGAGTACGGAGCACCGACGAAAGAACATTTAAGTCAGTGTAGCGAAAATTGTCTTTTCTTCTGGGGGTGACTAGGGCTAGGGTTGTGTAATTACGTGGGAGGGGGTACGCGGTATTGCTACAGGAGCATTATGGATGGAAGAGAGCATTTAAAAATTGCAATTTCTGCGTTACATAAGTTATTGGCGGCCCCTAAGGACATATTCTGCCCACGATATTTACCGCCTTCGCTTCTATACGTTAAGTTGAGTAAATCTCATAATTTGAAATATAAAATATAGGAGATATTTCATCATATTTGCTTTCACTCGGCGCTAGTTATCTTTTCTCTGACGTAGTGTGGCATGTAACGTAAGGGCATTGACGGCGGCACTCGCGCAAGAATGTGACTAGAGAGAAAAAACACGTATATTGCATCATCCGTGTTCTAATTTACTCAACATTTAGTCATCCATTGGGGTCACACCCACATTGATTATTCCTGAATCAGTAATAGTCAATCGTGATCTTTCACGGGTTCACACTGATTTTTAAAAACGTATCCTCCAGAAACTTGCAAATGAACCTGTCGCGAAATTACTCTTATTAAGAGAATGTTATCGAAGAAATATTTAGCTGTTCTGAAACCGGCAAGATCTTGTCACGACTGTTATATTTACATACAATACATTAGTGAGAACGACGAGAGACTTACTTTCCACTAACTCACATTTAAGAGCGGCCTCATTAAAATCACGTAGATAAACATTAAAATATGAATTTCGTGGTAAGTTTCCTTCCAGTCGTAAAAGCACTTCTGCTCAAGAAAGATACATCCCAATAAATTCTCTAAACTCGCGAAAAAATTCTTTAGTTGATTTAATCGCACGGGAAATTGAATGAAACTAACATTCTACACGATAATACGAATGTTTATTTTTAATTAAGGAGACTTTCTTATTTACCTGGGTAATATACCAGATCTACCTCCCCCTTTCGGTCAGTTATAGGTAATGTTCACTCGGTTTCATTTTGAGTATTAAACAATGCCATAAGAGCGGTTATAAATCGTACATGTTAATACACAACAAAATATAACGTAACTCACGCAGAATTCCTAACGAATGTTACGTACAGTCAGACACGATAGAGTTGTCAATTGTTAGGACTCAAGTAGTCAAGTAACATCCTTTTCAAATACGTGATTCAAGTAGCTTCTGTTTCGGATGTAATTTTTAAATGCTGTTATCTCGGAAAGGGAAAACGGAAAGTAGAAATAATAGGAAATCGCCGACTCGTCTTTTAATTCTGTACGAGACTTTGTTTGTGTGATCTACACCGGTCGGTTACGCAGAAAAGGAACTACAACACTCTGGGACATTTCCGTATTAAGACATATGATGACGACATTGACTGCGAGTCCAAAGTAAGAACTTTGTTCTACTCGTACGTGATGGCGTTACAAAGTGTTCCATAGCAACACTTATCAGAAAACGTGGAAAGTTTAGGTTCGAGAGACGCCAAATGTAATCACATTCCAATTACTATAAACAATGTATTTCACATTGACTCGAGTAACTTCTTGTTTTCCCGAAAGGAAACACACGAAGCTACCGGATAACAAATTTATTTTGTTTTAAACAGAACTGCATCAAACTACAACTGAACGTTCACACCCTTCCCTCTGCTGCGTCTTTGATGTGTATACATATTTCGATCCACACGACAAAACATTTCAAAAGTGTTTTCTCCTTCTCCATATCTTTTAATTCTTAGGAGTAACGCACTTTTAACTTGAATTAATTAATCTGCGATAAAAGTATGTAATAACTTATTTTCGTTTTATTCGGAAGTCGATTTACGATCAAGTAAAAAATCGAATAAAAGGCCAGAAAAGATTCGTTTTCGACAAAGTCGACGAAGAAAATGATAATCGAAAATCACATTTAAAGCTGAGATGTTCTGTTAAATTAATGTTGGGCAAAACTAATGAGTAAGTGGTCCGAGGATAAGACCGATCAATGATATGTTTCCTTCGATGTCTACGTAAAACAGGGATCCAAAAATGAACCGTCTATACACCACATCAAATATTAAAACATGGTTTAGGACCCAACAGAGCGATGTGAACATATTCAAATACGTGGAGCACCATGCGGTTCTTTATTACACTCTGAATACAGAAAGAGAACTTTGAATGGGCGACTTCAAAAATGTTTCAATTAATCAGTAATCTATTGATGACATTGTATGATTAGTACTCATCGATATATCGTCATACATAAATCGATTAAATTTTTAAGAAATTTAAATTTGTTCATATAATATATTGCACGTATGAATATTATTACAACAAACTAAAATAACTTTTGATCATTATTGACATTATTTCCTCCATTATTACGTCTTCAAATTATTTCAAGATATGATTTCACTAAAATTAAAGAAGTTTATAAATATTTGTGAAAAATACATTGATCATGACATAATTTATCTGTGAGTTGTAATTATAAATTATGTAAAACTTTTCTCTATAAAAATAAATGAACATAATTTAATAATTGGACCAAATAACTGTAAAATTGAATCAATGTGTAAAATAATCGGTCTGAGCATGGTCGATACTTTCTTCGATTAATCGTATGAAATAATATATCGTCTTATGAATCATGTTTAAAATACTCTTCTTTAATGAGAGCCCTGTCGCACTTTCCGACAGCAATTTCCCTCGTCGTAGCGCTTTCTCCCACCCACCTTCAGGCACTGGTACCGTAATGATATTTAGTTTTCTAAGTTTCTCATTTTTGAATTGAACAAGCTTCTCGTTGAACAACAAATTCAAAGGTACTATTTTCTAAAATTTTAAGTTATATTTCAGAGTGATATATAACAACATATTCTATTTTTAGAAACTATTTTTTTTCATTATTATTATTGTAAATAGGAAACCAGAGCGAGACTTGAAGGTACTCCAAGACTGCTCTCGCGTCATACGGTCACTCCATACGCCAGGCGTTCGATGTGGCCTCTCTGCATTTCCTCTGTTCCGCCGCTTTTCAACAATAACACGGATAGGGTAGAACTAGTGTCCAGGTGATATAAAATTTAAAAATGGAAATCCTACACAACTCAGATATTGATAATCACGCTCTAATGATACGGTGTCATCGTGTTGCGGACAGCTGCTATCTTTGACATTCACAAGTAAAACAGGCATGTTTCCCAAACATCAAGTACTGGATCCCCATCGTCAAGTCTCTCCTGCCCCCCCTGTACTGGCCGCAGCCGACGACCACACGGCTGTCGGAGGGTCTCGGGCGATATTTTCCTCCGGAATGTGGCCGGCGGCGATGCCAGGTCTCCGCCTCCGCACGCGCCTCCTCGCCAGGCGGAAATCTTACCTCGGGCGCCGCCCCCGCCGCCGTCTCCGCCGCCGGCGGCGCCAGGAGCCGCAGTGCCGCGTGCTCGACGCGCGCCCGTCCGCGCCGCGCACCCGCCACTCGTCCGCCGAACGACAGGTGCAGCGTCGCGCCCGCCCCCGCCGTTGCCGCCGCCCTCGCTGCCGCTCCACGCACCGCCGTCGCCGTCGGGGCTGCCGACGAGGACGCACCTGCCACAAGCAAAGAGCCCATGCCCGTTGGTTCGATGTCCGCCGGACCTCGAGAGCTCCTCGCACGGGACAAGGGGAGAAAGGGAAATGAAGGCCTATCCAGGATTAACTATTCTCTAAAGCTCCAGAAGGTTTCTGTCAACACATTTCACCTATGAAAGTTGTTGTTTGAATAACACACGAGTTTCCTAAAAACAAGAAAATGCGATGTGGTTGCAAGTTTCTTCGCACCTGTTGCTATTAGGAAAATCTGTCTTGACAAGAAATAAAAATAATTTTACCGAAAGGGTACAACAGAGGCCTGATAATATTTTATGCAAAATAAAAACAAATTGCACTAAACAAAGATATTTTAAAAGATATTAAACGAGGTATCAATATGTCATTAGAATGAATTGATGACGGCATATGTTACAAATATTCAAGAAAAATTTAGGGCCTGTGCCAAATGGCGCGGCTCGCCTCATCTACATGATGTTCTGAATTTTACTGTAAACGATGTTAAATGTTTAAAGCGTCATGGCAATTTTCATCGCTACATATTTTAACAAAAACATTTTAACTAGGAGATACGAGGGCTACGAGATGAGGACACAGAGCAGAATTTGTTCGTTCCAGACAGGTTATTGTACGGGGGGTGTTCAGAAAACGATAGGAATAATTTCAAGGAAACACTTGGTTTTCAAAATGGACACACAAGTCACATTTGGTATATTTCCCTGCAATCCTATTAATATTGAAAAAAAAAAACTTACATGTAATCGCTGCTCATAAGTTAACCTTGACTTACTATGACTTACTTAGAGGTTCTAACTCATATTTCACAAAGTATTAAAAGAGATAAGTGTTAATTCGAAAATTTGTTCTAATTAATATTAGTATACTTCCGCTCGCAATGAATACGAAGTTATGATAGTTAAAACAAGGAAATTGAGTATTGCGACAAAATGACGCAACTACGAGGTATTCCATGCATCCTGAAATATTTTGCCACAGACGTACATCCATAATGCATCTCTCATTGCGATAATTGACCCATTATAAATTAAACACTGAAATAACCTAAAATTGCACATTTTCCCCCTTGCGTCGGACATCACTGCCAACACGTAATGCCAAAGTAATCAGTCGTTGATTGAAATGCTGGACCCTTCTGCGTGGTAGAGACGCTTATAGAAAGATGGAGGAGCACGTTATGTTTTTAATACTCGGAGCCTGGAAGGAGCTGCCGCCACGCATTCCAGCCGTTACCGCCGTACGTCCCGTCTCCACCCCTGCTCCTCACCATCCCCCCCCCACTGCCCGCACCGTGGCGTGCGTGTCTGCCAGACGTCCTCTACGTCCGGTTGAGAATTATTTTGGTTTTCGCATAATATTTAATCCGAGCTCTCGGTAGCGGCGGACGACGGTGAGATGCGCTACTGATCCATGTACAACTTCGGGAAGCGAAGAGAGGCCTCGAACAATGGTCGCGGTTCAAACACTGGCCCGAGCTCTCGAAGACCGCTCCCCTGTACCTGTTTGGTCCCATCCTGTCCACATGACAATACCAATGACCATTCTTTGTGATCCGATGAGTTGATTCGGGGGTCGACGAACGTTTTTCTAGTTTTTTTTCTTTACATCAATAACTTTCTGTCACAAACATTTCCTGTGAATCATACCACTCACATTTTCCCGTTCCGAAATGTATATGAAGGATTTTTCACGAATATTTTTATACTTCATCTACTTTTCACTTTCCCGAATCAAATGTAATATAATCGCAATACAACTGACTCTTACTCTTCGAGAGACAGGCTAGGTCCACGCAGGTATTTTCCGGAAATACATTACCATTTTCCTTTTTTGACACGGCAACTCACCAAGGAATTACTCAACCCAAGAGTAGAAAGCTCATGAATCGGTGAATCGCCCCAAAGAACACTGTACTGTCCGGAAAAGGTTGTATCAGGATAGAAAATAAACAATATGAAAACACCGCGAGGGCAAACATGCCCTGGAGCACTACCGGCGAGTCACCTTCCGGACTGGGAAGTCCCGATCCGATCACTCCCCTCGACCCGAGTCACGCTTCGTGGGTTCGAGTGCCGTTCCAAGATAGTGTCTGTGATCGCAGCTTCCGATGCCGCTCTATAAATAACAACAATAAAAAAGGAGTGCTCGACACTTGCTGAGGATGAAAACGTAGCTGGGCGACTCTACGGAAATGGGGAAATTTGCGGCATACAAAGGAGTGACGTCGCTGAACAATCACTTCGAGTTTTCAACAGTTCCAACGTGTGTACCCAAAACAACTTAGGTTATTGAGCATTGAAGCAGGTAACATTGGTTTCGGCGGGAACCCACAGGGTTGAAACCACGTCAACCGGTCCTCTAAGACTTATCTTTACCTTGACAGACGTGAATTTCAATTATGACAAAGGAGTGGGACATGAAATGAGGAAGGAGTGAGGAAACTGTCTCAAAAAAATTATTATCTGTGTCACGCACATCGAATCTGATGATGTTGAATGGCCTAATTCATTTATATCAATATGTTGTACTAGAAAAATTAAAATATTGAGAAAATCTAAACCTAACAGAATAAGGTGTTCTGGACATTTATTTCCCCATCTCCGTAGCCCTAGAATGAGAGAAACTGCATAACATTGCAAGGCAGTGGGAATATGTTGATTAGGTAAATTCCGACGAATGACGAATTTCTGCAATACCTGACAAAAAAAAGTGCACCACGAGTTCGTGAATATTATTCTTTTCCACGGATTATTTTCTTCTCTTTTACGTTTCCATTGTAAAATAATTTTAACTGTAAGTAACCAGTTTAGAATATTTATCTCACAGGACATATACCTTAAAGAACTTTCTAGAACAATGAACACGAAACCCCGCTGAAACTGCAAAAAGCAGGAAATGGAATGAGAATTCAATTCAATGGAATGCTGAAAAGCTGAGACAATTGAGCAAAAGAAGAAATGTGCTATCATATACATTGGTTAGCATTGTAAGTAGAGCATTACTGAGTGGTATCGATTATTTTTTAGACATCTAGGATAAGCTGAATAAGAGATAGATTTCAGAGTATCGAATCGTTTGACGCATTCAGATGGCGAGAATGAAAAACTGAGAGCTCGTAAAATACAAGTTATCAGCAGACGTCCTGATCTTGGTTGGACGAGACATTCGGGCTACATCGTTTTATTTCGTCTCGAACGAATATTTTTCAGAGAAGTTATAAAACCTTCAACTACCTCCACACAAGTGGAGACACTCGATTGTACAAACATAAAGGAAACAGTATTTTCCGTGAAATCATTATTCATAATATATGAAAGAAGAACATTGTACATGCTGCACCCTTGGATTTTACTGACACTTAATACCAAAAGAGGATGTGATAGATCTATTCTAATTCGATTTTTGAAAAGTTAGGGTAGCCATTCCTTTCCTTAAAAATCGTATCACTTCATGAAAATCTTTTTCAACACTGTTTATATGTTAAAAGGGAAATTAATTTTGTTAAATTTATTTCTCATTTCTTATCTCCGAGTGACATAACGTGAGAATCAGTGAAAAAGGAAAAGGTCAAATCAAATACATTCACGACGGCTTGATATCGTTATTAACAAAATAACATTCATTGAAAATTCCGAAACAGAAGAAAAGCTCAGAATTACGAATTGGTCTCTCAAGAGCATTCATAAGGTTTCCTCAGTACGATAGACTCATGCTTCGCGAATACTATCGCGAACGCAATCGGTATAGTTGATGCTACTAAGTCGATCGATGACAGCCACAGGTGAAATCACTTCTGAAGAAGAATGCAGCAAAGCAGCTGAAACGATATTTTTTAATGACGTGATAACCCTGACCGTCAAGAACAAATTGTGCCACGTGGTTTTACGGGAATTTGTGTGTAATATAATGGTATATTTCAAGCGTATCGTAAAATGGATTGTAAAAAATATAATTGTAACAACTTAATTTGTCATTCTAAATTCCGTATGAAGTTACGGGAAATTTTTCGTAGACGAATTACTTTTTCCATATTCTAGTATTCGATAAATGAGAGCCATGAAGTTAAATGACGGGACGGTTTGTTGGAATCGTGAATTTCCAGAGTCAAGACCAAGTAAAATTAGTAAAAAGAAGTCGCTGGGAACGCGTGCTCGTTCCTCGTGTCCATTGCACTATTCTACTGGAACGCTTATGGTCCATAAGCCTGTGCGTTGTGATTTCTAAGTTCCTACGCCTATGTAACACGGGTTGCTTGCGGTATTACGAACAGGGGTTGAACGGACATCAACCCCTCAGCGTCGTTAACAGCTTCAAATACTTTAGCAGGTTTTCGACCGCTGTAGAGGCAACCGCGCGTTTCGGTTCGGTCTCTGTGGCTAGGCCCGCGATCCAGTAGCAGACTGGTGTCCCAGAACTCCACATAAAAATAGAAGGATGATTGAGCACATTAATAGGAACAAAAAATCATGAAGGTGCACATGTCCGGAAATGTCTCCCGAATGAGATATAACGACTCGAAGACAGTAAGAACACAAGACAAAAAAAAAGTATGTAAAGCGCTTTGTTATGGGAATTGAGAAATTGATATTGTTGTTTGAAGTTTAACAATAACAAATTAAAACATATTCTCAAAGTTTTGCCCATTACCAACGATGCAGGTCTCACACCGACGTCGCATGGATTGGCGAATATGTTGTACCGCGAGTCTCGCGTATCCCCGCGACGCGGTCCGAGGTCTGTATCGCTGCTCATGGGCCAAAGTCTGAACAACCGTTGTAATTTGGTGTCTAACTTCGAACACTTATATCACATCCTCAATTCCCTTTACACACCTTTTTATCTTCTTACTGTCTTAGTGTCATTTTATTTAATCCGGAAGACATTTCCGGACATGAACTCCTTCATGATTTTTGTTCCTATTAATATGTTCTACCATCCCTCCAATTCTTTATGCGGAGTTTTCGGACACTGAATGCATCGATGTCACGCTACAGACGCTACACGCTACAGACGCTACAGAATGCATTAAGTCACGCTACAGACGAACGGTGTAAACTGCTGGACCGTGCAAGTGCTCCGAATTCGGCATGACAGAAGTGGCGCGGCTGCACGGCCATCGGTTGAGTCGGAGGTCACCGCATCCGGCGGAGTGTATCGGTCGGCGGCGGCGGCGGGTCGCACGTATCAGCCGCGCGACACACCACCCCCGCTGCCCCAACGCTCGCATCGTCGCTAGGCTACGCTGCCTCACCAATCCACTACTGCTCACCGATGATTGGGCAGTTTTTCTGAAGAGTCTCCGTTTCGATGCAAGAAGGATAGATCATGCTTGCTCGCATTTAAAAGTGTACTTCTCGATGTTATGAACTTTCCAAGCATGAATTAAGCTTCCTCGACTTTACGAGTTGAAGAATTCACTGAAATTGTAAATGCACATATTGCTCTGATCTTATATCAATCTTACGGATGAGACGAAAAAAAAATTCAAACTTTAACTTCTGATTCTAAAATCCTCAACTTTTTTCTCGAATTTATCAGAATTTTACGGGGAAAATCTAAAATCTAAATCATATTATTTTGCAACTTGACAAACATTTCAATTAGCGTTTGAATAAGAGAAGAAAAGATATAAACAGAACGAGGAAAAGAGAAAGGTTGTAGCTTTTATCCCGGGTACATGCGATAGAAGCTGAGAAAGAGAGAAGACAGATTTGAGTAGGGGATCACTAAACAAAATAAACGCCTCGCGGGAGCCATTACTTAAGACGTTCAGGAGACGCAGCCCCACCGCGTAGACAGCGGCGCGCTTATCCATGTGAATTATGGCATCTGCCCCAGGGAATTTCTGAGGCGTCTTCTCCATTCACGCTGGAAGCCACAAGGTCGACTGCCGAGCAACAAACCGGCGTCTCCCCGCCCCGCGCCTGCGCGACAACCTGCGGACCCGCGTCCCCGCATTCCATGTGGGTTCTCCGTCCTCCTCCCCGCTGCCGTCGCCGCGCGGCTGTGTCAACACCTCCGCGACGGAANCCCCCCGCAGCGGGCTCTCGCCCCCCCCCCCCATTTCAGTTGTGAGCGCCACGGATAGGGAAAAAGGCTTCCGTGCATAGCATAGCCCATTCCGGAACGAGAGAAGAAAGGAGAATGCCGGTTATCCGAACTGATCCGGATGATCGTCATCGGGTGTCAAAAATAATGAAACTCTGCATTGTGAATAATTTCTATGTATTCTATACGAAAATTAAGGAGACCTGAGGAAACAAAACATGTAGTTGGTAAATCATTACACAAGAAAGATGAGCTACAAGTCATATTTAATCCAAAGAACAGTATATTGAAATAAGAATATAACGTAAACTACTTTTTCGCAATATAGGTCACACACAAACGTTCGCATTTGAAATTAAGAAATAGATTAAGTATTGCTATGGAGTAAAATTGCAAATAAATATTTGCAATTGAAATTTGGGTGATGAAACTAATTCGTACAAACCATAAATCCCGATAAACGAGATTCATTCGAGTAAATGAGTACATCCACAAAATAGGAAACAATGACGATGCAAAAAAACGGGATCGATAATTAAAGAAAACAACGGGGAAAGTCTCACTTGGTTCCAAATGTTTTAGTGTTCTATCTCAAAGCTCACAAAATAATCTAGAAATTTATTGGAGAGACATGCAGAGATTCCCCGAAATATAAGTAAAAATGTATGAACCAAGAACAGAATGTTGTATCTTTCACGTTTATGGAAGCATTTTTTATCATTTCAGTGCAATTGCCCTTCTTAAGGATTTTGGAGTTGGATTGGCAACTAAATCCGTCGTGCATGGTAATTTATGCAACAATGCTTTATAATAATGAACCATGCATACTCGTGAAATGAAGGTAAAGGGAGGGAGATTTGATTCAAACGTACACCGAGTCGCTATTTTCCATTGCCTTTCGCCACAAGACATTTCAGAACGAAAATATTCTAACATCAAGTGGGATGCGAACCCACAGCTTCGAAATTAATTACAGATATCCAACACATTTATATTATTCGTAATACTAATTAATTTTATTCGGGTTTCTATGGGAATCACGTGCAAATTTTGGACGCCACATTACGCTAATTACTGAAATAGGGCGCAATTATTAGATCAGTTATAAGATCTGAGATAAGTTAATCGAACTAGCGAAACGATGTACTCGAATTACTAATCTCTGTTGCTTCTGATTAGGGGAAGAAAATGCTATAAAGAAAGAACTTCGTGTTCCTTGAAAATTTATTCGTCATCGGTATTTTCTGACTTCTGAGCGTGTGCAATTTCAAAAATAATGAAAAAACTGGAGCGACCTCATTTTCACCGTAATTGTGAGCATGGTGATTAATATTACACGTCCTAAATTACTTTGTTCGCATTTGTGTAGGAGTTTGGAAGACAGGTTAATTAAATGTCACAGGAGACGACGCGCCGGTGGACGCAGGCAGTGCGCATGCGCGTGTCCTGCACAGGGCCGCTCCCTGGCCCTTGTCACCCGCGTCCCTACCATCGCGTATGAATGGAGCAAGCGACACGTGCGCGGGCACGCGGGTAAATATAGCCTGCGCGCTGCCGCCACGCCGAAATAGCTCTGCGGGACGCGCGGGCCGAGGCGGGGCGGGTCGTAGCTGGGCGTTCATTCATCGCGGCGGTGCCACCCGCACCTCTTGCCTCCCCCTCCCTCACCCACGTGACCTGGATACTCGGCGGTGGCGGGCAGCGGGGAAGCACCTTTGCGACTGCGCGACGAGACGCGATCCCCTCCCTTGGTAGACGCGTTGCGCGTAGGGAGCGTTCGCGCGCGTCTCACCTGCGTCCCGCGTGTGCGTGCTTCCACGAAAGGGATGAGAGCTGCTGGGAAAGGAGGGCGTCCTCGCGCTAGTACAGGCGCAGGGAAAAGTATGCACACGCCTAAAGAAGGATGAGTCCATACGAGGGCGTGTCTTCATATTTAACGACTGTTTCGTGAATTGAGGCCCGCCGCTGATTTCGATGCACCAGCGAAATATTTTTCGTTAATTATAGTTTTATAAAATTCCCTTACGTTAATATTCGACTGGACTCAATAATCAATCCTCTAAATATCTCAAACCAACATGCATTTACAAGTAATTCTACATTTATTGAATATTGAAAATTTCAAAGAAATATGTGTTCTCGAAGAAGGTGATATAGAAATTAATAGAACCGTTTTTCTCGTATTCTGGCAACACCGTTAATTGTCAAGTGAGTTCACGAAACAAAACGTTCATTTCAAATGTACGTGCAGAAAATTTGCTCTTGTTACTTCAAATAGCAAAAAGAAACATAGTGACTATGTATTTCTAAATGAATCTTTAGATTGGACAGACCAAGGAATGAGCTCATTGTGCGTTTTCAATCAGATTTCTAGAAAACTCTTTTTAGATTACATACCTTCTCACAAAATGGAAATTGAATAATGAAAAATAATGATTTTCTCTAAACGCGGAAGTAAGTTTTTGCAAAAAAATGTGACGCAGAGTTTCGGCATAAAAATATTTCACATTATGATGGAATAGTAAAAGTGTTGCCATTTAAACCATAACAAAGGATTAATTCAGTTTTTACAGATGCACGAGTATTTTCAAAAATTCAAATGAAAGGTGAATTTGTTGAATTTCGTCAATATAATATTTCGTGATAGGTGAACATGAGAATATATGAAGAAATTACTTGGTGAGATTCTGCATATACTTCAATGCCTAAAGTGGACTAACCATGTTCTTTCCAACGATGATACAAACTTCAAAATATTCAGATCTTTTTTTCCACAATTTGTCACGAGACCATTTGGAAATATGACTACGAAATACGGAATCTGCTTCATGCATCACACATGGAAGCAAGTCTCACTTGACCCACAGCTACATGGTATGCATGGAACCGTAAAGCAGAGAACTACTTTAACAGAATCTAGCAGAATTGTCCACATGGATGTCCAATGGATGAGATTGGTAAGTTCCGGTTGCAAAATTCGAGCTCTACTTTCTCGCCAGTGTTTCCGGTCCGATCGGATAGGGAAAATAAAATAAATATAGAATTGAATGATCCCAGCATTTAAATAATAATACATTTCATTACAAGTTAGGGCAAGTATCATAAAATAATTAAGAAGTCTTTTTCAGCTTTAATAATTTATATTCTTAATCATCATTTCTCGAACAATTTAAAGCCAAATCTACCAAATTCCATTGATGCGCCGATAAACATCGGAGAACACAAATCCAATTTTCTAGTTTTCTGGAACCTTGCGAGCCAGTCTCAAATTTGGCAACATGGCCCAGAATTCCTGGCGTATACGATCCGGCGAATAAGCGAATCCTGTTTATTTGCAGCGCGCGAAAGAGAGGTTGAGCGATCGCAGACAGGGAGATGGAAATGGTGGATTGCTTAGAAGGGGAGGTGAGAGAAGGATAGGCATAGATTCAATAGCCTACTTTCCCTGCCGGCGCCCGCCAAGCAAAACAGCTGCGGGCATCGCCTTGCTCTTCCGCCGACAGATATTTAGTTTGCAACGATCCTTTTCCGAACTTCTCGGCTCATTATCGTAATAGCACTTACGTATCGTAGGAAAAGCTGAAGAGATCGGGCATTAGGTTACGGAGACGATGAATTAGTACGTTAACTCTCCGGAAGTGAGCAACAGATGTCAGTGTTCTTCCAAATAAATGGATCAAGGAAGAGAGAATCCAGTCTCGCACTGGAAATGTTTCATTTATTTTGCTTTCGGGCCTCCCTTCACAGGTGATACGTCGCGGGAAAAGGTTTACGGAAACAAGACTACTGCATATTATTCTTACTATATTACACTTGTTGCTCCTTAAATTATCTTGGGATGATGAAGATTGGAATGTTGATCAAGAGAAGCTTGCGTGTTGCACACTCAAGCAAGGTCAAGAAGACCCATGAACTCATCCGATGAGCTCGTCGTAACATCGTGTAGTTGAAGACTTACTAAACTGTTTGCTTCCTAAACTGGGAGTCGATGATGAATATGACAAATGAGTTCAAGCCGGAAAATTACATACAAGAACGTCGGCAAGATGAGACATATCAAGAAAATTAATATGATTATGTAAATAACATGCAAATACTATGCAAATAATACACAGACGTTAATGGAATCTCCAAAGAAGTAAACATTCCCATTTTTTCACTCACATCCGCATTGAAGATACTAGCGAAATCACTTGCCTTCGAAATACCAATTTAGGAAAAGGTAAAGCTGTTCTCCTGACTTAAAGAGCCGATAAATCTTCTTTTAATGAGAATCATATTTGAGAGTGATCGTTCAGATGTGCGAATAATTATAAAAACAAATTGCTGGATTGTGACACGTAACTATCGGAACAGACAAATGCGCACATATTTGGAATATTATACGTGCTTGCACGTTTAATGCACAGGGAAGTCATCTTCGACATCTTTCGCCTTAAAAGCAATACTGTTGATGGATCACGATCTACGAAAAACTCACGAACTCACATGCAACAGTTACGTCTTAGAGATTGCGAGACAGGTGAAGATGAATACCTGATCTGTTCAGTGTCTGGGAATCCATTTCTAGTGTGGTCCAATTTGCTTCTCCAAAAAAACAGCGCTTCAGAGAAATTCTTAGGTAAAAGGAGGTTTCTCAGTAACTTATTAAACCGCGTTATCCTCCCGATATGATCGCTGTTCGTGTAGCCGAATCTACCTTCGTCCGAGAATCAAATGGGTTCTCCAATGTTGTTGTTATTTCTTTTCGAAGAAACACGCTTTGCATTGCATGATAACTGATTAGTTTTCAATTACCCAATATATTCTATCGGATACGAGTACATACATTAAGCCCATCTAAACGTCCTATGAACCTAAAATAAATGGCATGCTTTACTGTCCACCTCACTGAAATAAAATGCGACATCATTTTTATTCTGCTATAAGAGAAGTCAAGTTTTTGTTATATTACCGATATGGCAGGCAAAAAATCAACGAAACTGTTTGCGACTAACTTTACTATCCGGTTATATCATACAAGTATGAACCTCTATGTATAACCTGAAGTACAAGTCGTTTTCAATTTATCGTAAAATAGTTCTACGTATTAAGTAAAAAAAGAGAACAATAAGAAAAATCAAATGCACTATGAGTAAGTACGGAAATTTGGTTATTGATTACTTTAGTGCTGTCTCAGAAGAGGGAGACGACGAAGGAGCGATGAAGGGTGCAGCGAGCAGGACACCAACGGAGAAGGTTAGGAGAGGGAACAGAAATTATTGAGAAACAACTGAAGGGATACTTGGATAATTGAAATTGCTGAAGAATCGTAAATGTTGGATCAGAGACATTAACAGCAACATTCTTGGACGTTAAGTATAGAATTTGGTATGTAAAGGGTGCAAAGAAGGTCGGAAAACATTAGAAGTGAAAAGGTGATAAAAGTTAGAGTACGTTTAGAATCCATAATGATACTGGGTGCGGATATGCTAGGACATTATCTCGCTTCTGATACTCAAAGGAAATTTCGACGGGGTAAGGGGTTTAACGAAATGGAGCGCTGGACATAAAGAAGAAATAGTGTGGTATTGAAAACATTGTGAGTGAATCAAGGAATGAAGATTTGGCGGAAACTTGGTTCGTTCAGAAGATAGCTCAGATCAATTACTTTGATCTATCTGGAAATAGTTAATGAGTTTTCGGCAGCAATAAGGCAGTAACTGTAAGGATTTGAGGACCTAACATGACAACAGAGAATGTAGGTGTTGTAGATAAATTGAAGTGAAAAAGTACGTAGGAAAGGGGGTGAGATCATCGTAAGTGAAGCGAAAAGTCAGGATCCAAACTGGTAACCAAAGAACAAGAAGCAGTTCGGAGAGAGATACAAGGGACGCTTGTTTAATAAACGCTAATAAGCTGAAATACGACACGTTGAAGGAGACAAGATTTAAAGAGGGTAGGTGGAAAGGTAGCGTCCCAAGGTGCGGGGTGTTATGAGAGTGTACTAGTCCATCAGTGGAACAGAGCATGGTATTGGAACAGGTAAGAACAAATGTATATTGGGATGGGAATACCAAAATAAGAAAATGACACGGAAAGAGTAGTAGAAAGAGAACGGCAGAGAACGACCCAAGATATGCTGGATGGGGGTTAGGGCAGTGAAGGAGCGAGGCAAAGCGACATTTCTGGAACCTACCTTGCGGGAAGAAGGTGCGGAAGCGTGGTGCGTCCGCGGGTGGTTGGTCGCGTGACGCTGTCCGCAATTCCGCTGCCCGAACCGCGCGCACGTACTGCCGGTGGGCGCGCTCGTACTCCTCGTGGCTGACGTTCATCTGTAGGGATACGTATCATCAGTGCATGTGCACCGATACAGTACACTATAATTTAGTAGGAATTGCGCTGTTGCCAAATCGACAACGTGGCTTACAAGATCGTCGGTTATACGTGGTCTATATGTACAATAACTATTATGTAGAATTATACAGATAGACCGGGAACAATAGACACACAAAGCGTCGTTTTCAATTTTTTGGGGGAAACGAAAGCCGCGAAACCTGACAACAGCGTACTCCATGCAAATCGCTAGTTATACAGATACCAATCGCCAACGTGTCATTTGGTAAGGTACACGAAAAACAGAATACATAAAACTCAGTTTGTGAAGTTAAACCTCTTTTAAACGTTATGCGTGACCAAACTCAAAATGTAACTTTACTCGTGACGAACGAGCAGCAGAAGCGTTCAGGGAAAACGGCGCGAGATCTGAGAGAAAATGTTGGAAGCAGCGTGACGAGTATGTGGTTGCACGTGGGTTATCTGTAGCACGTTGAGTAGGGGGTAGCGGTGCATACATTAAGAAGAGGGACGCTGTAGGTCGTGTAGGATACACCTTACGACGTCTTTTACTCATTCAATTCGTTATCAACGTGTAACGTTGTTTTTCCATGATCTATAGATAATATTTTAAATATTAGATTAACATTTGAGAAAATACCTCCGGCGACACAATACGGAACTACTATTGATGTTAAACACCAAATTAGATGATCGACTCGATCAATTAGAAATGAAGTTATTTTCAAGCTCTATTAGCTACTATGTGTCATTTTCAAAAAATTCTGCTGTTAAGAAGCACCAACATAGAAAATACAAAATTCCTACCCTAAGTTTATTATTGGATATAAATTATAAATCCCTACCCTTTTCCATCATGTAAGAAGATGTGACCGAGTAAATTTCAGTCACGCTGCTGGCAAAATAAGAAGCTACACTTCGAAAGTGCAAATTCAATTAATTACTGAATTAATTACATTTTTTTTATCTGCAAATTACAAAATAATTTTGTAGTCCCTGGTTCTCACTAGTCGATTTCGTATAACATTGAAATTTTTCATCGTACGAAACCGACGCTAGGGAAGGATGGAATACCCAAATTCATTGTACCTAGATACATCTCAAAACATATATTACAGTCCGGTTAAAAAGTAACTACACCCACAATACAATTAACAATTAATATTTTTGAATGAAAATCCCCATAAAATATGTATAAGAATCACTGAGGCCGTCATTCTTTAAATGTCTGTGGAAGGGAACGGGTTCGTTTGCTTCAATGCTCGTTTTGAGACAGATTCTTTTCGTAACTCAATCTGTCCGGTAACAAAGAATTCTTCTTTCAATGGGCATGTAAGAAATGTGTCCCGCGGTCGCCAAAGCAGACATGCGTCTTCTCGGATGAACAGTTATGACCGCAATCGAAAGTGGCTTTATTATTCTGAATAAAATGAAATATTTTGCACGAGGTAGAAATAATAAAATATATTTAGAGAGAAGTAATAAAAATTTTCCTTATTTCTTAATACGAAACCAGTATTATCTAAGGTGATTAGCAATTATTAGTTATATTTCCAAATGATATACCGCACTGATTCCTAGATATGATACAGGAGGCGAACTAGTTTGAAATATCAGCCAAGATTTTCATTGAGCAATAAACTCTTGAAAATTCTACGATTACACCTTCAGAGATAAAGGTTCCGGGACAAATCAATGGCTAACTATGATTAAAACAAGTAAATTTTTCAGGGGACGTAGGATATTCAATTGATGTACCAAGTGATTAATTCGAGTTCAATTACGTCTCGCAGAACGCCCATTAAGCACACTCAAAATGTAGTGGTGCTCTCAGCGCTTTTAGCATTCAAATGTATGTAACATAAACAAGTTCCCGTTACATATTACTAGGTAATTCTGGTACAAGTTAAACACTTATACCATATGATGGCAAACTCAAAAAATTAAATAGTCTAATTTTGGAAACCTACTAGTTAGCACAGCATTTCTTGGCACGAGTGGTTGTTTAATAAAAAGGAATGCCGCTCCTTCCAGAATTATGAGTTTGCTTAGAAACAGGCGTCGCACATTCCAGGCAAGATCGCTTGCATATCGAAGGCGCGAATGTTGATCGCTGATTTGCCCTTGAACGAAAGACCTCCAAGTCGTCGACACCACGAGTAACAAAGCATGACCAATGGATTCTAATTGCAGCACACTGTCTTTTTTTATTTCATTGATTTTTTCTTCTTTTGAACTATCATTTTTCGTTCACAATTTCACATTTTTTTACAAAAGTTGTTTGATTCAATTCTGCTTTTAAATTTGGAAGGTATCGCCAATCGAAAACTTGTTGCAATTCATAATAAATTATCAGAACATCAATGAGTACGGTGTATATAGCCAACAATAAGAAACATTAATAAACGTAAAACCATTTGCGTAAACCAAGACATAACTAATGAAAATCTGGCCTTTCCGACATAAATCGCATGCATTTTTGAGTTTCGGTTACATCTTCAATGCAGAGCAAGCTTTCAACATGAATATTGAATTTTCTTGTTGAAGTCTCTACGGACAATGATCCATAGGAGCCAAGTTTTCGAAAGAACTTTCCGGAATTAGGAAAAACTAATTCCACACCCGGATCACAGAAAGCGATGTTTGGAGGAGGTGAATTACCTGTATTACGCTAAAAAATGAAGTGAGCAGCGATATTTGTGAACTGTAATATTCATCGGAACAAATTAGTGCTCCGCTGCCACTGACCCGGTGACCCTGGTCATATGCGCGATAAACGTTCACTGAGATAACAAGTTCAAACGGAGTCCATGCGCATCAGACCGAGAATAAAAGTCGTCAAGTTATAGGCCTCTTTGCATGCTTCGTAGCTAATTTACATTTCACACTTCAAGAGACATAAATGCAAATGTGACTATTGAAATGTTAACGACGCTATTATATTACTTTCACCGTCTTGCAAATATTTGAATTATGTAATCTGACCTATTATCACAAAACATTTAATGCATACACGGATTAGTCTCAGCAATAATCCCCATAAATTGGCGATTTCTGGATTTGTTTCTGTTTTCGTCTTTATATTTACTAAAAAGCGAGAGACGGTAATGACATGCTCGGAATTAGAATCGGATATTCTAAAATTGATATTTACTCCCTAGTACTAGAATAAACCATGCAGAGGAAAATTGAGGTATTTTGACTGAAAAAAATCAACCCCCGCAGTATGTTGGATCTACGAGAAAATGCCTTGGTTTTATTTTGAGGATAAATATTCTCTTCGTGGATATTAAGATTTAATAAACAATTGTAACGATACTCAAACAACCGAATCAATAATAAATCTAAATTTTTGCTGGAAAAACAAATTTAGAACAATTCAAGTCACATAATTCTTACAAGAATCCACAAAATATTAGAGATGAGATTCGAATTTTCCTGTACTTCAAATACAGGCTATTTTACGACAGCATTAAAAATCACAATACTTATTTCTTGCTCCAAAATATAATCACTAAATATTAAATAAACTCGAGCTTATTCTCCTGTATCATGGGCTAAATTATCGTTGCAACACGTTATAATTTCCAGGTTTCAATGACTGGCTTATATAACTTGATTACCGAAGATTTTGGTGATTTTATAGTGACAATTTTTATAAAAAACTTGTTGACAAGAATAATATTCTTACTCTAGACACACCACGTTTTCCTAATAAAGACAAAGAAGCGTGATAGAGTTACAAGCTTTAAATAAACACCTGGAAAATCAGTATACGTTTTGATAACTTCATTGTGGTTTCGGGACAACCATGGAAAATGAAAACAAAATTTAAAAAAAACAAATATCTATTAGTGTCTCAGAATATTTTATTGTGTGCTCCATTGACATTTTTCGTTGATTCGAAATGTCATGACTTTATCCTCGCAAAGGATCTTGTATATTTACTGATGATGATCTTCCCGTTTTCTGGATTTTTTTCTGACTGCAATGTGTTTTGCAACCTTTCGAAGAGTTGTGTGACGTACTTCCCCCCGAAAAAATGGATTGTTTAGCTTCATTCTTCCATCTTTTAAGGAAATTAATGTACTTTTCTTTCTCTCCTAACGGTAATTTCTGATCACTTAATTTTTCCCTACTGTGAAAATACATTCTCACAAAGACGTCCATAACGCATTGGTGATGAGAGCAATCGCAGCATCTCTGAGATCTGCTTTTTTGTGGAGCGGGACATATGCAACTCCACACGTGACAAACCAACTCGCCATCATTATTTTCACGAGATGAATCTTGTTTTGTGGAGCACACGACTTAAATGGCAGACGAATACGGTGCGCCATTACAGCGTACCATCCTAGAAGAGGGACTCGTGATGAAACATTCATCTAGCAACACCTTGCTCAGACTGAAGATGAACAACGCACCAAATGCGGACTGAAGAGCATCCCTCCCAATACCACGCAAGAACACTTCGGGCATTACTTTTCGCGCGAACACTAACGCAGGAAAGTTGCCAGGAGGAAATCCACCCATACAAGGTTCATCCCAGCGAAATAATGAACACTGGATAGAAAGCGACCACACGGGAAGTCTCCAAAAGAAACACTTGCCACTTTCTGGATTTCCAAATTGGGCGATGCTTTATTCGTATGTTTCAGGATTAATCAGTAAATTTACACTAAAAAATTAGATATATTTGCACAATAAATTTATCAGTCTCGTCATATTTCAACGAACTGATAATCCAATGAAAACTGGCTCGTCAAATTTAGAATAATTCAATTTTTTTATTATTTGGTATAATAACCTTGTATGCGAGCTCCTTGTTACGAATGAATATTTGATCTCCCAGCACTAGAATAGGTTTCAAGCAAT
This sequence comes from Laupala kohalensis, assembly GCA_002313205.1. Taxonomy (NCBI): domain Eukaryota; kingdom Metazoa; phylum Arthropoda; class Insecta; order Orthoptera; family Trigonidiidae; genus Laupala; species Laupala kohalensis. The sequence goes on along the minus strand of NNCF01125977.1, from coordinate 1,813,188 downwards.
TGAAAGAATAAATAATTCTTAACTCTCCGGAAACGATGCAAGCAAGTTATCGATTCAATGTTTGGTCGAAGTGACCAACAAAATGCGGATATGAATGAGATGGTGTATGCAACACTAAACTGGTTGAATAATAATCCAAACAAAAAATAATTGAATATTTACCTGCAAATGGAAAGCTATTGTAGAGAATTCACGATTTCATCTACCTAGTGGCTAAGCAAGTACTGATAAAATAGTATAATGCGATTAGTATAATTCCTATTGTCTAGGAACGAAGATTTGCATGCAAACCACTTTTCAAATTTCTATACAAAGTTCCACAGCGGGTACATCGCAAATCAGTGGAACTGGTGAATTTGATTCGACATTCGAATAAAATATTCAAAAACTTTTTTTGCATCAATACTACAAAACTTCATGGACAACATCTGCTTACATTACCCCATTAAAAAATTGTCGAACCCTTTTTATCACTTCTAATTTGCTACAGTAACTTCATGTTATCCCAATTAGTTAAACTAGATGACCGTGATGTCGTAATTATCGATAGCGAATCCAGAATACAGGCAGAGCGTCCATGTGGACCACGAGGTATTCCTGCAGACGAAAGCAGCAGCAGTGCTGGCAACTCGTCTCGACGAGGGCCGAAGTCCAGAATGGACTGAACGAATGGATGGTGGTTGACGCAAACGCTGTGGAGTCGTCGGGGCACAACCTCACATTGAAACCCTAAATAACCTCTTTTTATTGTTTATTTTCATTATTATTCAGATCCACCCATCCATGTACATGTATTTTTTTATTCTAAGATCTTTTAATTGGATAAAACGATATAACTACGGAACCTGACCTAACACACCTTGGAAGCATGGTACCTGTAATGAATAAATATATGCATTTTCTGCCAATGAATGTTTCAACCATAACTTTCAATGAGATTTTTTAATCAGTAATTTAGGGAGGCCTAGGTTCAACTATACTGGTCACTTGTTGAAGGAGCTAGGTGACCCTTCGTACCACCGCCTGAAGATGGTCCAGGACAGAAAAGCATGGAGGAAAAATACTGCTGCCGATGCAAAACTATCCCAAGATTGAAAGTTAAGAAGATTTACAAGAATGGAGTGGATTCTCGATACAACATTACGATTTAGAACCATGACGTAAAAATGTTGAAAGTAACTTTAGAGTATAATTTAGATAGTTGTTCTATTTAGGTTAAGATTCTTTTCTACTGTTATTTTCGATGGTTCTGAAACTTACAATTCCTGCGGACCCGTCCTTGGAACCAATACAATTCCTGGTAAAAATGATTTCGAGATGTCACACGAATGTGCTTTTGTTCTTTCTCTGAATCCATATTACACAATTATGAAGTCCACTTTGATGATAAATTATAATTTAACATTCTTGTGTCATATTGCCGAAGTTATGAAATGCACGTTCATAAGTCTGATTGGAAATTTTAGGGATTTATGGGAAGGTTGTAGCCGGCGCTATGTCGGACTTGGAAAGACCAGGTAGAGGAGAAAAATTTGAGATTATCTCCTTAACATTCAGGCAGGAACAAATCTAAGTAAAAATCGATAACTATTCTGTGAAGCCTGGAATTTTCCGTTCTGTAAAAATAAAAATTCACCAGACACATTCATCTCTATTACAGTTATCGAAGCTTCTTTTCAGCGCCAATCCAAGACTTCATGAATAACGAGCCCCTTTCGTTATCAGTGACAAACATCTTGCTACGATCTGAATGTCACAATGCCAAACAACGACCTCAAGAAAAAAATGTTTCGAGGACAGTGCAATTCATTGATATGACCATGTGGTGCAATAATAACAATGAATGAGTACACAGCTGAGACATATTTATGATTTATAAGGAGGATCTTAGGTAGCAGATATTCGCGAACATTATTCAATAGAATACCCGGCGGCCAAGAAACAAAAAAAAATAATGTTTTCAAATTAAGTCGACATTTAATGAAAATTTGCGAGAAGGATTTGTATAAAGTAGAAAAACATTATGTAGACAGTCCTATGGAGATAAAATTATTTCTTGTCGCCATGATTAGTTATACTGAACTTATGGAAAAAGATGTACATCCTCAAGCAAATTCCGTTAGAACATGTTAAAGAATAAATAACGGTGTTGGCTACCAACACTCGTAAACGTACTTACCCCTATTTTTAATACCGTTCTGAACTAAAGGAAGTATTCAGTGAAAATATAACCTATCTAGTACAGCATGGTATTAGACAAATTAATTTAAAGAGAGTCGTTCTTCGTGTAAGTTAGATTTTGTGGGTCCGAGACCACTGGTAATATTCCTTTATTCATCATTTTATATTTTTGGGTGAGCCGAGTTTCAGGCCTTGAAANATATTTTTGGGTAAGCCGAGTTTCAGGCCTTGAAATCAGACAAATTTAGATGCAAAAATTGTTTAGACAGAAGAAATGCCGGGTTTTTGCGCCTGATGGTTCCGGGATTGGTGTTTGTCTGGAGGAGACAAAATACCAGCTGAAAACATCACTCCCTTCTATTGAACGGGGGAGCAAAACCGCGCTCTTCAGTACACAAACATATTTGGAGCGAGGTCTCTGTTAAGAGTATTGGAAAACGGCGCTCCCATACTGCCTTGGTCGTGGGAGTGGCGCTCCTTTCTGAACAGTAGGAGCTATCAATGTATTTACAGTAAGTCCTCTAATTTTTTGTGTAGTTTGTACAAGTGTAAAGAGAGAAAAATAAAGTGTTCAACAATTTAATCCAAACGACCCAATTAGCGGATCCGGGGAGGAGGGAGCGATGCGATCACCCCCTTCGTCCCTCATCCTTTTTAGCCAGTAAATATGAAATATTAAAAATCGATTTCTATGTTGACTTTGTTAATAATTCAGCGTAACGAGTTGCGTTTCTTTCCAATAGTACATTTTAAGGGGTTAATTAGCGGACGAGAATTTCACAACTGCCGCACGGATTCACCATTTTGCATTTAAAATTATGGGAACTCTACCAGATTCGTGTTACTGAGAGGAAGTGTTGACTAATTCATTGCTCCGACACGAAAGCTCAATTTGGCACAACACCCCAGGAAATCGCTACCACTGTCGGTTTAATATTGTTATTATCTATTAATTCTTTCATGGAATGGGCCAGTATTAATTATTTCGAGTCCACTCACAAATCCTTGCTACCGTCCACACAAAAAAAGCAATAAACTATTGAAATGCCGTTAAAACATTGTCAATACAATACACACATTTGCTTTTTAAGGCATGGAAACAGCAAAAAAACATGGACCAACAAAAATAACTCCAATTAAGAAAAAAAACACCCATAATNACGACAACAAAGGGATTTATGTCAAATTATTTAAGAAAAGGTGACGTGTACAACAGCAATAACACCCCAAACAATTCGAAACTAAGGAACTGCATGTCTTTCGACGGTTTTGTGCATTCTGCTACATTTGTATATGAAAATAAATACAGAATCAGGTACGAATTATTTCTCTACTCGATTAGAGAAGGTCGCAACATTATTGACATTCAACTGTTAAACTCTTCAGCGATCAATGATTCAGCTCGATTGGATCTGTTTGCAATCTGGATGCTCACAATCCTCCGAATCCCAAGGGGTGTCCCGTCCCATAGCTGGCGGGGTCAGCGCTGGGCTCAACTGTTACTCCAGCAGCCGCACCACGCCCATCCTACCTAAAATGCTTTCTCACCTTTCTCTGGTACTTCTGTGCATTCATCCCCGTGTGTTTCTATGCCACATTGCTACCTTCCCAAATTCCTGTGTCCTGGTCCCGAAGTCACATCATTCAGAGAATATTATTGAAATGAGAGATAGACGAAGGTAAAACAATGTTGAAGCAAGTATGTAATAATGAAGACGTAACTTCATTCTTTGCAATAAAAAATGGGTTCCCCTAGAATACTAGTTGGGGGTAAATATCACAGCACTTTCATCTACAGATCCAGGAAACCCTAGTGGGGGATGTGTTTTCAGTGATTCGTGGAGAAATGTATAGTAATGTTTGTAATGTTGAGAGGCCGGGCGGAATAGTCACTTTCCTGAGACGCTTGACGACGATGTTCTCGACCTGTCTCCTGCCACGACCACCTGCGCGACGCGTTCCCGCCACATCCTTTCTCGGTCTCCCTGCCCGCCCTTCGCCCCTCGTTAGCGGCGCAAAATAAACCCTAAATTTAGGCGACGCGATCATAACTTACGTCAGCCGCGTTTCTCTCGCCCCCGATTTAGCCAGTGGCACGGAAGGCACGGCGTGGAGCGATGCGGAGGCGGGCACGGGCCATGAGGCACGCAGCAGGCGGCTGGCTACAACGACACAAGAGCCGACTTACACTAGCCGGCGCGCCGGCGCGGACTAACAAGAGCCATCAACATTCCTGCGGCGATGACGGCCGCAGACCCGGATCCGTCCCCCGCTCCGCCCCTGACACCGAATGGGCTTTCCCCGCGAGAGAAAAAGCGCGCGATCCACACCTTTCTTTTTTAATTCGCTTGGAGACAATTGCGTCTCCACCGTCCTGGAGGGGGGGCAGAAGAGACATTAGCAAAGACAGTATACTGTTTCATTGAAGATGCTTTGGCCAATTTGTTGTTCTCGCAGAAACCAGACGTAAAATAAAATCATTTTCAATGAAAGTCGGCAGAGAAGGGTGAGAGAGAATCCCAATGCAGGATCAATTAAATAATTTAGAATTACCTTTCTGCTTCATTCAAGAGGCAAAAAAAAGAGATATTTATCGGTCAGAACATTTACAGTATTATCATTTAGAAATAAATAATACTGAATGTAATTCTGCACTATATCTCAGCAAATAGTCTATTTCGATATAAAAACATTAATACCGAGAGACAAAAATTAAAATATTATCATTGAAAGTCGTAAAATTGAACTAATTAAATTCATACCAGATCAATCTCTGTTACTGGACATGAACCGCACATGTACATTATTTAAGAATGCTCAGCTACAAATTAACAAACCTTATACGTGTTATGTACATACGTCAATAATTTACCAAATCAAGTCACAAATACAGGTCTCACACGCAATCGTGAGAATCTATTTGATTTGACACATCTTATGTAAGAAACGTGGGAACATTATCTGAAACTTTCCCTGAATGTTTTCAACGACACAGAAAATGTATCACATACAAACTTGCCTAACTACGTAATAACAAACTGCGGGAATTTCTGTGGTGATAGTACAAGGTATCCTGTATTTTTCCCACACTTCTCATATTCTAAGTGATAAACGAACACGTATCGGAGAGATAAGGACCACAAGTAATTGAAATACTTGGTTACAAATTTAACGTAAGTCACCTTCTCGCATGTAATGCAACGTTCGTGTTTAGTAAAAGGTGCAACCACTGATCACTAGAAAACCTAAGACAGCGCGCATCACGTGCGCAGGCAGGCAGGCAGGCAGGCAAAGCGCGAGCAGTCAGTCAGTCACTCACCGCGCGGGCGTCGGGCGCGCTGCGGAAGCCCAGCCCCTCGAGCACGCGTCGCTGCAAGCGCTGCGCGTCGCCGGCGCCGAGCGCCGCCCAGGCGTCGGGGGCGTCTCTCGCGAGCGCGGGCGTCGCTGGGAAGACGCGCGCGGCCGCCGGCGCCGCCGCCAGCAGCACCGCCACCAGCCACGCCGCCGCCGCAGCCGCCGTGTGCATGGTCCGGCGCCGGGGCCGGCCGGGCCCACTGTCGCGCTTGTCAGTGTCCTCCGGCCGCCGCCGGGGCCTCGAGAGTCCGCACTGGGCGCACTGGGGGGGTCGAAGAGGGGTGGTGCGACGTGCTGCAGCACGCGGCACAGTAGTCGCCTCCGCCGCCGTCGCCATCTCCGTCGCCGTGTTGGCCGCAACGGGCCATGAGCTCGGGGTGGTCTCTGCGCCGCACTCCGCCGCCGCGACGCTTGCCACCGCCGCCGCCGTGGCTGCCCGCGCCGCCTCCACGTCTCCCGCCGCCGTGCTCTCTTCGCAAGTGCTCCGGGCCCTCGCCAGCGTCCACGGCGCGCGTCCCAGAACAATGTGCGCAGCGATGGTACGAGGAGGATTGCTTTATGCATGTGGTCCGAGTCCCTGTGGAGGAGATCTGGGAGCTCATTGGCTGTCGCGGCGTGGGGCGGGGCCTCCCCGCTTACGAGGAATTTTGTTGACGGAAGCTTGGCCGGCGCGCGGTCGGCGGCGGCGGAGCCATGGCGCTGCGCTGTGGCGAGGGCGGGGGACTGTGGCGGCGGGGATTCCGCGGAAGGGTCCCCGCGCGTCGCTCACCCTCGAAAAGGGGCGCCGCTTCGCGTTACTCTTCCAGATTTCGAGGAAGCGTTCTCCCTCCCGCGCATACCTGCGGAGCGCGTAGGCGCCGGAGAGGGGGCCCCCTCCGTGGCTTCGTCGTAGCGCGGCCGCGCCGCCTTCTCGGAGCGCTGCAACGGCCGCTGCTGATTCAGAGCCCCCGCTCCCCGCCGTTCCCCGCACAGCCGTGAATCACCTGCGCGCCGCCACTGCTCCACTTTCTCGAAGACCTGTGACTCAGGAGGTGACCCGACGGTGTCTGCCCGCGGGGAGGTCGTTGGCAGGGAGGGGAGTCGATGTTAACGGAGATCATGTTCTCCATTTTGTCATTACAAGTGTTAAAGAATAATATGCAATGTCAATGAGAGAATATTAACATGCGTCAGACGACAGCATCGTATACAGAGAATGGCAAAAACAATATTTTATTGATAGAATGAATCTAGCTTACAATACGCTTTTAAAGCAAGTTTCAGACCTTGATGGCTCTATCTGCTAAGAGCAAGCGTAGCGTCAGAGGGGGTCGGGAGGCGGACTGTTGACCCGACGGTCTCGTCTTTCGCCCACGAAGGGAGCGACTGCGACCGAGACACGCTTCTGGGAGTGCGGTCGATATCCCTTAACTTCCCGGAAATCCGGCCAACACCCCCGTTCTCCGTCGTGCAGTGTATTAGCTAAAGCGCCAATTAGCGAAACCACACCGTCGAAAAGAGCGTACGGGCCGTGAACGATATGAGGGTGGTTGCGTGGAAACTGGCTGTCCAGACGGAGGGCTACGCGCTTTCCGAGAAGGCCTAATGCCCCGCGGGTCGCGACAGGCCTTGTGCCGGGATATTTCCACCTCCACTTGTGCCGGTCCGTTTTACGACGGCCTCCCGATCTTAATACGATATGCAAATGCTTGCGCGGTTTGACTTTCGCTCCGCCGCCTGTTGGATCCGGGACGTTTCCGAGAAGTGCGGGGGCGGAGAGGGGCACAGCGGAAAGCGAATAATTGCCGCGCCAGGGGGTGGGGAGAACGCTGCGCGGTGGGTTTCACGTCCAATCAACCCGGCGGGAGTGCACCGGCCGTGAAGCGCGAGGGAATTCTGGTTCGCGCGCGGGGAATTCCCTTCGCAGACCGACAACCGGTTTTCCGCAGCTGAGGAAGGCGAGTGTCCAAGGTGTTTATGGAAGGAGGAGGGTGGAAAGAAACTGATAGGCCATCGCTCGCGAATGCACTGTGGACAATCGGGATTCCAATTAGGATGGGAAGATGATTCAAGTATTACGAACAAATAATTGTAAACATCTGTGGCGGAAATCCTTCCACAGGCATCCTGAAGTGATTTTAATATATTGGCAAAGTAATCGATCTCTTCTTTCTTCCGCGATGTAATTTATTATGCAACGATACTCCGTTTACTAGCCGTATCAGCTCGATCTGTAAGTTGAACCTGCGTCCGATTCACGGTCTCACTCCACACCGCAGCTGGAGGAGAAGAGAGGTACCGGGATAAACAGGCAGAATGCCGAACCACAACCCGCAGGTGCCTCGTCAGCTGTTCCTTCACCCCCGTCCTCAACACGAGCGCGAGCGGTAAATCGATGCATGCTCCGTGCGCTGAGTCACGGCCGCCCGTCCCCGCCCTTTCGCGTTCAGAGACCTCCTCACTGTCGCCTCGGTTGCACCATGTTGTGTGTTCCCTTCGAGTGACGCTGGGGAGAAGAGTGTGGAAGAAATGAGAGTGGTGAAGGCCGTTAGAGGTTGAATGCCATGGTGGTTACGCCGCGTGATGAAGTGGGTCACGCACGCCTACACTCCACGTCTCACGTAACGAAGGGTCCTCCTAGCCGTAATGCGGCGGTCTTGTGGTAGCTTCTTCGCTTCCACGATTCCGCTCAGAGGAAGAGCGCGAGTTCAAACCCTGTTGGGCCGAACTAGGTGAGGTTTTCAGCCGGAGTTTTTCTCATCCACTCCACACCAAAAATTTCCCGCCAACACCTGCCTTTCCCAATTCCCAGATCCAAGTCTCGGTTCAGTGGGAGAGCAGGCCTCGTGGCCTAAACCTCGGTGTAATACAATAAATAAATAAATAAATAAGAGAAAAGGACAACGGAATCCACCACTAATTTCAAACTGCAGTTGAAGGAACGATAAAACGAAAGATTCAATACGATGGAGAAAAATATTGAAGATATTTACTTAGTAATTAATAATTACTTAGTACGATTTATTTGAATTCTCTGGTTTACCAAACAAGGTTCTGGACCTACCGATTTCGATACTGTTACTAATTACTAGTATGTCTATTGATATTCATCGTGCTAAATGCTTATTACGTTAACAATAAAAAATATATTGTAATATTTAAATAATTTCAATGAACATGGTTCAAATGGAATAAACGATAGGCGAAAGTGGTAGTTCTAAATCAAAGGGAATAAAACTATTCACGGCGATGAAATGTTAGTTTATACACAAACGAATTAATTAGATACTGAATTAAAGTACAATTTCAATAATGTACTGAATTAAAGTACATTCTGCATCAAAAACGTTGTATCCATCAACTTAGATATTAAATAAAACTCTAAAAGAAGACTTACATTGAAGACCATTTCTTTTATCTTAAACTCCATTCAATTTATTAGTTGAGACAGAATCTCTCGCGTTGCCAACACGGTCGGAGACCGATGATTGGGTGAGAACTAGTAACGGGATAATTATCGGGTGCGTTACCGATACATGTACTTCAAACACGAAACCTTCTGAAGTATCAAACTCATTCCATAAATCAAAGAAGCAGGTAAATCCTTTAGTTACTTTCGATTCACAGCAATAATTATTGGCTCTGCAGTCGTCGATAGTCAAAATTGTTGATAATCCACTCGCTACGTTATAGCCAGCCCAAAAAGAGTAAATTGTGTTTCTACACATGCAATGTTTTAGTATTGTGTTCTCACTTCACTCAAAAGACTTCACAGATGTTAGAAAACTCTTTTTTTTTTTCGTATATAAACATCCCGTAAACCTCAATGTATAAACTATTATAAGTCTAATGTACTGACGGAATAATACTAAAAACAAGCGTAGTAATGTGCTTATCACAGTATTCATTTTCATACTAATTGTCCTGTTAGTTCAATATGAGTATTTCTCACTAATTAAGATGTAGGAATTCCTTACATTGCCTGGTAACTCATCAACTCTTCTTCCAAATTCCCGCGCCCAAATCGTGTAGTTAGGTGGAAGAGCGGGCATGATGACCTGAATCTCACCACATCATAAAACAAGATACGAAATAAATAAATAATAGTAAATACATTTGTATATTCCGGTACGTGTCCACAATATTTAGGATAAGCATACGGAAATTGGCTGAGCAGATGTATGGAATGTGATAACTTTCGGTCAGGTAAAAATGGCGACGAGCCGAGAATCGAACCCGAGACTCTCGCTTTGATCGAAGGGGTGTTAACCACTACACCACCCGTTCGCCTTCGGCAACTGTACACCATTTCCACCCAGACCTAAACCCCGGAAGACCTGAGACACATCCCCACATAGGACATAAGTGAACCAGGCGGTACACTATGCTGTGTGCACTTAATTACCCCTGCGATCAAAGCAGGAGTCCTGGGTTCGATTCCTGGCTCGTCGCCATTTTCACCTGACCGAAAGTTATCACATATCTTCTCCACGTAAAGGGTACACGGAAGAAATATATCCAGATGTATGGAATATTGATCTTGTTTTGAGAAAGCTAGTTTGTTGTGGCATAGACTGTAAATTGGTTTGAAATTCGATGTACAGAAAACAAATAGTAAAAATAGAAACTCTGTTACTGGTGTCTAACAAAGTGTTCGACAAAGGTACACATATTTTTTTAAAATTTATTTCCTGTCCTGTAACGAGAATGAGACCATGAGACCTGCTTTTGCAGCTAACCGTGACTTGGTTGAGGGAATTGGGAAGGAGAGATGTTGGATTTCGGGGGACTTACGATACAATTGTCCAGTTCGACCGAGCAGGGTATGAACCCACGTCGTACCGCTCAGCGGTTGTGGAGGCAAAGACGCTACCACGAGGTCGTCGCCGTCGATATATCTCAAGATTTTTGCTGATTAAATAAGTCTTTCCAAATTTGTTGTAACTTAAAAAAATAATTTTGTTTCATTACGTTGGTTGAACTCATATAAATAAAATTAAATTTCTCGGGTCATAATTTAATAAATGTACTAATGTTTTTAAAAAATAGTCAGTGGTCTGCATGATTTAAAATCATTAATTTAGTGGTCCGTGTGGTCCGAAACGTTGTAGTAGTTTAGTAGAAAGTGTTAAAAGGCAAACTGTTACGGCTGAGTAAGAATCGCGTACAGATGATTCCATTTAATCGCTCTCCCATATTCCTGCACGAGGGACAACACGGAGAGCAACAGAAATCAAGGGATGATGATCACTATCGCAACAATACTCACGTAATTCTTTCTGGGGAGTACGCCTTTGATTCCTATTACGCTTCGTAACGGTTTTCAATTAGTTTTAGAAAATTTCAAAATAATTAAATGAACGTCTTCGTGATTCAATTAGCGGAGAAAATTGGTTGTGATACTTTAATATCATAATGTTTTCTCACAATTCACATAAAATAGATAAGATTAAAACAAAATTTTATCTTCAGTATGAATTTTTAAGATAGTTCTATTTCTCCTTCACAGGCTTCCTCACTGCTATCGTCGTAAGCGAAAATTTAATTTCTTGAAGGCTCATGAGCGTATGGTTTCTTGTTCGTTGAACTAAATAGAATTAATCTGTTAGACTTGTTCCTAATCTGAGGCTGTCGTGAAGGAACAATTTCAGAACTTTTGAACCATCAATGTGGTGCAACTGAACGACGTGTTACGTCACCGCAACGGTAGACTGGGCTTACAAATCTGTACTTTATTAAGAGGGAGATATTCCACTTTTAGTGATTTTCTCACTCCATAGAAGAGGAAAAGAGATATCTATGAACTCATTAAAATAATTGTTAATTACACAACACAAATTTTGAACAGAATAACATAGTGATAAATTTTACATTCAAAAAATAGAACCAAAATAAGATGAATCGGGAGCAAAAACATCCAGTGATGTACCTACACCGCATGAGTGGGAGTATTCTTGGTGACCCCGTACCCAAAAGTGTTTGCATGCCTACTAGTACATATTCCGCACTCTGAAATATTCAAAGGAAATAAAATTTGCGTTTTCATGATTAAAAAGTTCAACAATTGTTTATTTTCCGGTTTTAAAAATGTTCATGATAATATTTATGTTCAAATGTATGAGTTTAAATAATATTTGGCGAGCAATTTGGAGGCCTCTCACATGATGGCCCTCCGTCCCCTCCTAGGTACGCTACTGAAAATACTCGTCAGTTCTCTGCATTAATTTAGCAGCTGATAAAACTGCTTACTCGTACATTAAAATCAAAAGAGAGGAAAATGAATATATATTTTCCAATTCTAAAAATTATTGTGTGCTAAATATAATTTGGGTGGAGGCAGAAATATGTTTAAGAGGTGTATGCTTATTATTATTATTATTATTATTATTATTCAAAATTTTGCTTATTTACACTTCATTGCAGATCTTCTTATTCCGTCCCCTTCCAGAGTGTTCCAATTTTTTCTCTTTTATCCTTTACTTATGTTTCTTATTTCTCCGATATCAATTTATCTCTCATAATCCTTTGCTTCTCCTTCAGTTTCAATAAGGACGGCGCGGTGGGGGACCCTGTCATGTGTGAGTCTGCGGGCCATATTTCGCCACGGTGTCAGAGCGCTGCGTCATCCTCTGTCATCTGTTGGCATTAAGCGGCCGTCACACACTCCGTCTGTGTGCTACCGAGAACTCCATGGAACCTGGGTTCGTCTCCCACGCGATAGCTACTTTATGAGTCACGAGAAACGGTGCAGAATTTCAATTTCAACTCTTGACGAAACGTCATCGTTACTTCAGTTCCGCTACTCACAATTGTATACTTCCTTTGAATCATTCGACGAGATCTCACTCGATTCCTGGAGGTTGGTAGAGAACTGTGGATATGGTTTCTGGAAGCTGGAGAATTCGTAAACCTCACCTGGATGAAACTATATTTGGAGCTCCGCACTGATTTGTCATCGATACTAGAACTCAAAAAATAGAATCCGTTTCAAAATATTTGAATAATTATGTTACACTTTAATAATAATAATAACAATAATATGTCACGAGAATGTTGCTTACGCATGGCACAGAGATTAAATACTCTTCCTTCGAATTTGAATTTCATTAAATTGATAACATATTTCATTTTTTTCAATTCTGCTTGAGAGAGATAGAATTTGCTTTCCATGTCATAGAAACAATTGTGGAGTCAGGAAATTGAATAGTGCGCTAATGAGATTCAGGAAATCGGAGGAAAAAGAAATTCGAAATGAATTAATAATTTTATTTATACGGATAGCGTTCGTGAATCGTCAAAGACCAACCCCGGATATCTTACATAAAGGTGATAGTGAATCCTGTTAGGTATTTATTTCTCGATGGCCTACACCAGCATGAAGCAAATACGAAAGAAAAGGACATTTCAAACAAGAGATGAATTATCGAAATTAATCATTCAAAACAGAAGTACCCGTAGAGAAATACAAAAGTACTATGCTCTAACATGAGAAAGGATGTTTCAACCAGTGCCGCAACTAGGGTTCAGGAGCCGCCGTCCTCCCTCTATCTAACATCTTTCCACCACCTAAGATATTTTCTCGTGGTAAATAAAGAGCTTAATTTTGGGACGTTTTCTTCTGAGAATTGTAGAATTCTTCTTTTTCTCTAACTTTTAGTACGTATTCTTTAGAGAATTGTACAATTCTTCTTTTTCTTCTTACTCACTCTTTTACCTTCAGTGTTAGCGTTATCGTCTTGAAAACCAAAGTTCCTTGGTTCGAGAATAGATGCTGCCGGAAGCCTGAAGATTGACGTTGAAGGAGAACGTCCGAGAGCTAATACACCTGTTGAGATGTTCTAACAGGTTAAGACGATGAGAACTGTCCAAATAAATTGTGATAAAAATGATAAATTAACATCGTCAAAGAAAACAGAGATGTGTTTCTTAGAACTTGGTGACCGGTAAATTTCTCATACTGGACGCGTTCATGATTGCAAAAAAATGACTAGGATTATCTACTCCAGAAGCGCGCGCTGCTTAAACGTGCGAACTGCGCAGATAACTTTCAAGAAGGTATGAGTCATGTTCAGAGTAGTTCATCAGATGTTCCCACGATCTCACAATGCTCCACGGGGCATCGCTCAGATTTATACAATTATTCTTACAAAGAAAGAAAACTACCCCTTGAATGAAACTCTTCGTGTCCCGAATTTATAGATAATTCTTATGATGTTCTCGTTCGATTTTCCACATAAAAAATTCTTATCACTCACGAATTTATTAGAACGATTTATCACTAACATCGTTTATATCTTGTTGTGCTTAAATATTTGTATCACGTGCTATCCATTTATTCATACTCTTTGCACTTATAAATGTTCTTTGCATTTATAAATACACCAAGGTATAACTACAACTTATTCTCTTCTTTAATCAAGGCGTTAAAACCGATTTTTCGTTTGGATTGAATTTCTCATCGAAACCACACACAACGAAAAGAATGTAGCAAGCGAGTGGGCGAAATTCAAAATGTAAATCGTTTATGAATACATCATAAGAAATTAAACGATTGAGTTTACATAGAAATGCAGTTAAATGAGTCGAAGTTTCGTTCTTTGAATATTTATATGAAAATATATATATTAAAAGAAGTTAAAGCGTATTTCTCTATAAAACGGGAAACTAAGCGGTACGTTTCTTAAAATAGTGTTCTAAATGGCCCATCCACAGCCTTCGGATGGATCCTGGCACGAATCTTCACTCTCCCCTGTGCCACGTTCCAACGAAAGGGAATTCCGTGGCCACGACAATCATTTCCCTGTCCAGAAGGAGGGGTTAACGTTCGCAGAACGTGGGCGAGGGAGGCGTGACGCTACCTCTCAACGCAGACATCAATCCCCATTAGAGATCCCCGCCACTGCAAGTCCCACGAGGACGCGCCTGCAAGGGCGTACGCTCGGAATGATGGGCTTGCGCGGAAGGCGTTCACTCAACTTGCTGCATTCCTGAAAGCGCGTTTCAGTTCGATAGAAACTATAACACTCGGGGACATCCCACCTTCGTTAGTGGTTCTTGAAGGGCGTTATATGTTTCTGGGCTTGATGAAGTTTCACTCTTCGGGGAACTTGTTTGTCATCTAGGCTCACCCATGTTGTGCGATATCGTATACTTATTAGCTGTGAAATTGTGCGGAGAGAGGTATCTCGGAGGGACAAGGGTTTAAGAGACAATTTCCTCACGATGTTACATCGTCGCGGATTGAGTATAACGTCGTTGCTCTTATCAGTGTCGCGAATCCTAAACGTAGTGAAATCTTGAATCATTCGATGACGCTTCCCTGATTTCGAGAGCAGATTTATCGAAAATACCCGATCTTCCCTCTCTCAATATTTAATAAACAGTAAATATATCGTACATCACTCCATAACTTATAATTTATATTACTTGTATCATCATTTAATAGGCGTATGTACATTTATGATAATTATTGCGACGCTTAACCTTTGTATATGGTTTAGGGACTCTGACAGGAAAAACTCCTGTTTACTGGAAATAATCACAATACCACGGAAAATCGTCCCATTTCGTTCGAAGAATTTTCAAAGAGCTCGGTGTGAAACTGCCTTTTGTCGGCACATTTTATATATTACAATTATTTATGAAACCAAAACATTTTTTAGGTGCCGCTGAACGGAGTTGTAGTAACTTCAAAGAATATTGATAAATGTTATTTAGAAAATTAAAAGAAAGGTAGAGAATAAAAAGGTTTGTAATTTATTATTCACAAATAAAGAGAAAAAACTTACGAGGACAGATCTGCGAAGAAAACGCACAGTGAAAAAACCCCACACGATAAAATGTGTGAAGAAAGCCCACGTCCCTTTACCTGTGTCGAGAAAAATCCCATCGGAAGTGACACTAACAGGGAATCCCACATCCTTATCTGTTGTGTTATTTTGTCTCTTTATTCACAAGTTCAAAGTCCTAGTACGTATTGCTATAAAATTAATCATTATTCTTATATTATTAAGTGACAGCTCATTTTCCTCGAGTGAGGTACACGAATCAAACACAATTTGAATCTTATTTATACGACGCCCCGTTTCCTTGATGGTATTCTCTCTTTTTAAGTTTGAATTACCATTCAAAGCAAAGACAAATGCAGCCAAGAAATAAATGATCGACAAAAACGCTGTTCTGATGTGGAACAAAAAACATCAGTCCCCTTAGTGCTACCGCGTTCGGTGCCGAATCAATAAAAACCTCACTGCGTTTATTTCGCACCCATCAATAGTACATAATTGATATTAAACTAATGATTGTAGGAGGAGATTTGAATACAAATTTTGCGAGAAAAAAACTCTCAATTATGTTAAAAAATACTTTATTTTAGCATTTATTTTAAATAATGTATTTGCAATGAAATCGCATATAATATTTTTTTTGGCTTTGAATCACGAAATAACTTTCTCTGGGAGAGTTATTCGGAACATACTGAATTAGAAATTGGTTATTGAATCAGGATTATTTTATAGTAACCTCCTGCCCCGGCTTCGCATGGGAATTCATATTATGTTATTATTCTAATCTTTGTTGTACTAAAAGAAGAGAAAGGTTGTAGGCTACGTCAAATATTTCTTTGTACGACAAACTCTCTCTGCTCCTGAGGCAATTTTACGTCACCTTATGTTTAGTACGTAGAAAGTACAATTAACGTGAAAAATTTTGATTCGACTCAAGTCAAATAATTGAAATCATGTGTGGCATTAGAACGTACCTAACCTTCAATTGCTCAAAATGAAAGAAACTTCGCTGTATGAAAATGTCAATAACCATATAAAATTTTTAAAACTACAAAAACCAATTTATTCTAACTGATTTTAAACATGTACAATATTTAGAAATACTCTTTTATCAAAAGCCTGGATAAAGTTTGATGGAAATCGGTAATTTTGCAAAAATTATTTCTATAAAGTCAGTAACAGAAATAATTCATAGAAAAAACAGTATAATATATTATTTAAACAAAATAAAACCTATGAAATATATATATATATAAAAAGTTAACATTGTCGGGAGAGCATATTTTCTGAGTAGCATAGTCTTATCTCAGGAACGAGACATCATAAAATTGTTGTTCAGATTGGGTTTTATTCGTCTATTGTAGATGAGAAAAATGAGCAGTCACTTCGTTTCGTGAGATTAATATTTACTTTCTTAACATCTTCTAATGGGATTTACCTAAAGGGAAATAAAAGAGCAAATAATTTCTCTTTCCCTCCTCATTGAAGATGACCTGGAAGGGTCGGCATTATCTTTCTACCTGACCTTCGGGATTTCTTCACTGAGGGTTTTCTATGCTGTGGGATTTCTTCGCGACACTTGCAAGGGGGCATTTAGTGCCGACAGATTGCTTTCCATTGCTAGTATTAATTTTTGTAAATATCAGTGAATCTGGAATCTCTCTTTCTGTTTTAATAATAATAAATATTTGGTTAAATTAGTTAGTTAAAAACAATTAGAGTAGAAATTAAGAAACAACGAGCTCGTTCGTTATAGAAAGGATTTGATAATTTAACCTATATATCTACTTAGTATATAGGTTAAATAGTAATTTGTTTTGAAGGTAAATAAATGTATTAAACTATTCATACTAAACGTGAACTTAACCGAAAGTCGAGCTGTAAGTAGCGTCACCTGGGAGGCAGTTCATGATTAACAACAATTCCTATTCAAGTTGTACTTTAAAACAAATTTCAAAAGTCATTGTTAAATTATAGATTACGACCATATCCCTGCCCTAAAAATAATTGGAGGTAACACCTCCATCTTAGCACGCTATTTGTTTAACTCGCTATAAATAATCAGTCACCCCTGCGATGCCGATGATCATAATTGCCGCCCCTGCGATGTGGTGTGTCATGCCTAATGGACTATATTTCTATCATTTTAATTTTGTAATTCTCCAATTCTGTTTTTGCGTTATATTAATTCTACAATTTCCTGAATCAGTGTTCTATTATATTAATTCCGTATCAGCTCACTGTTCTGTATTGCGGGATAGTGGTCCCTCGAACCGGCAGTGTGAACCCTATAGCCTTCACAAGGAGGGAGCCACAAACACTTCACCAGTTGCTGGTGCCGATGTGAACATTTTTTCGTGTGAAGCATTGCCAGCTGAAAAAATGGACAGCTTCCTATACAGTGAACTTTCATCAATTTATGTCAAGAAAGCAGATTATTCAAACTATGAACATTTCGGAAAATCTTTACTAATTGTTCATGAGTGCTTGTGCTGTTGCGTAAGAAATCTAACGTGCTTTTGTGAACTATGTGAAATAATAGTTGACGCTCATATTTAAACAAATATGCGAACATTGATATCCAAATCTGGAGCTATTGCGAATGTGGCTAAGAACTCTGCGATAAGTACATGTTCCTGGTTTCCACCGTCATCCCATCGTGTGGAACTTCAAATGGCATAAATGAGTCCATACACATCGCTGCCCCCTGCATATTCCAAGCACCCTGTGACTTAAATGTCTGCTACTCTGCATACCAAGAGTTCATCCACAAAATGGTTCTACAAACACGTAACAATTGAGATCTCCTATGAATTTCATCGGCCAGTAGAAATTTTACGAACTGTAAATTTAAAACGACTGCAACTATGTTCTAGGATCGTCTTCCATGATTAGCTTGACTATTTTCACTGACAACTTCAACGACAGCAATAAGTAAATATTTGATTACGCTCCCCTTTTCATTGAAATTTGTATACGACCATACATTGAATATTTCTTTCAGTTCTCAAATCTATGTTACACAGGCTTAATACATTTTCCATGTTTAGGTTAAATTTATATCTCGTTTAGTTTTAAGGTTTGGTTTTAAATTCTGTTATTGTAATATTTCTATTAAATATTGTTATATTTAATAAATCATGGTATTTTCCATGCGGTCCTCCGGATTTTAGTTGCGTTTTTAATAGCACCATAGTCCACTCCCGCTACCGGGGGTTTTATGGGATGCTCGTACCAGTAATCTTTGTAGTGATACCTCGTTTGTGGCAATTGGAACTGGAAAATGGATATTTACCGAAAGCTATCTTTAGATATAATATATTACGAGTAAGAGGGTAAGAAATAGCCAACGAGCAAAGTGAATCTAAACTCTAACCTCGACGAAAAAGCATCGATAGAATAAAATGATTTGACCATATTCCTAAATAATGTATTGAAATAAAAAGTACAAGATCAAAAAACCTCTCTTTGTAAGAGAGGGGAGTGTCGAATAAATGAAAATATTTAGACTAAATCATAATTCTCTTAACTCCTAAAATGAGTTTGAGAGATTATATTACTGTTATTATCTACTGATTACTTACTGAAGCCATTCTGAGAAATCTGAATTGCTGGGTGTATTTTACGTTCCTCCTGTCTATCAATATGAAAATTTTTTTTAGGAAGCTTAGTAAATACTCGTAGAGATGAATATTTCTACACAAATATTTTGTATCTTGGTGAAACCTACCCATGTTTAACTGTTTTCGCTCGATTAAGGAAAGCAGCGTATCATGAGCGTTGCCAAGCAAATTTTGAATGATCAAAAAATCATATTAAATGTAATAATGGAAAGAAAAAAGAAGAGACATTAATGCAATTCCAAATTTCCGTTTGTCAGCAAAGTCTCGTGTAAATCTAAAATACATGAATGAATGAATATTTTAAAATAAAATAAAATACAAATTTAACATTAACCTAACCTCAACAACCAGTCCAATGAGGTTCTTCCAACATTACAAATATAAATTTGGGAATATGAAATTGAAGAAATACACTTTTACAAAATCATTTACAAAGCACTATAACTCAAAATGCTGATGAAGCGAAATGCTATTGAAGTTGAGGGTAAGTCCTGAGAGCTCATAAAGTTAGTATCAGAAATTTTTAACTCATTACGAGCATAAAGTCGATCTAACAGACCTTCCATTTTTCGTAACTGATGGACACCTGATGAATTAATGCTCATAAGAGCAGTCAAAACATTTCGGGATGTTCTTAATTACCACAAGACATTGTGGCTTAATATCATGAAGTACGCGACACGAATTTCGTTTTGTGGTCTTTTTGAGTTTGTCACAACGCTTTTTAGCTGTTGGAATAAGTGCCATAACACGAATAATGCGACGTGGATGATTTGAAGAGACCACAACGCGCTAAGGATGATTTTCCCGCTCATTGAGCGTAATCGTCCTTTGAGTTTATCAATTACATAAAACTCCCTTCTATACACAGCTTTGTAATAATTAATAGTCCTCACTCACCCAGAGTTTTCACTTTCTCTACTTTTGTTAATTTTAAATAGTAGAGATGGAAGAAAACTACAAAACAATAGGTGGAAGTAATGATTTTTTTCTATTACCTCGAAAGTGAACTCTTCATAGACCAGTGAAAAATAGTACTTACTACACTTTTGGGTATACTTGTGATATGGAAGGTTACTGCAAATTCGGGTCAGGGCAAGGACCTACGTTATTTTTACATATACTTAACAAATTATCAAGAAATTTTGAAGGAACCACAAATCTAGCACGTATCACAAACATATTGGAAAATATATGATCTATCACAATACACTTCAAGTCACTGTGAACAATAAAAAATGTGCAGAAAGTAAAAGGGAACGAAAATATTTTTTAAACAAAATCTTCCGAGCAAAAATGTGTAGAAAAGTTGGTTCCATGATTATATACATTGCTCAATGAGTATTATTATTTTTATGCTATAAAACGAGAATATATATTCCAAAGACTATAAATCATTTATATTTATGTCTATGGATCAGTCCTGTAGCTGGGATCCATGGTTGGCAGAGGTCAGATATTTTTTATCCCTTCCTCCCACTATTTTGTCTATTAGAAGAAATTGTAAATAGGATCTAAACCAATTATCCAACGTGACAACTTTTCTGTAGTCACGTGCTCTTGCAGCGTTTATTTTAAAGTATAGGCGTGGTCAGGAACGACCAATGCAGTGTCGGATCGATCGAGAGGAAACGACCGGTGTGTATTCGAATGTCTGGGAGGGGGGAGGAGTCGGATCGAAACTGCTATGGAACACTAGAGGCTGTTCATTTTCCGATGAGAGCCGTGTCTCTGGTTGCCTGCGAGACCGACCCAAATAATCTGTCTCTCAACCCTACTCGAATACTCGTAAAAACAACGAAAAATGACACCAAATTGGAAGGGAAAAAACAAAATTCGTACATCGCCCCTATTTTTAAGTTTAATTTCGTACTTGATTATTTAATGTAATTACGATGTGTTCGATATATTTTATTGTTTTTTTACTTAGATTAGAACAAGAAAATCTGCAATATGTTGATAAATAAAAAAAATATTTTTAAAAATCAGAGATATCTGTTGTGACAAATAGGTACAAAAGATGGGTCAAGCACGGTTGAGAGACTGATTACTCGGGTCGCGCTCGGAAAATCCGTCCAGACTGTACCTACATGCTTCACGACAAACTGGGATTATTGAACCCGAATCATCTATTTCTGGGGGTCGGATTCTCTTGTTAAAGACATTACATCGGTAGAAGGTACTGACGAGAGAGAATCTTCGACGTGCTCAAGATCTCTACAAACTGAAGCCCTCTCCGAGCATAAATCTATTACTGTTAAGCTGTAACTGACACCGTCACAGCGACACGATGACTTTTCGTATTTTTAAAAATCCTAGAAATAGACCTACTGTACAAAAACGTTAATGTAAAGTAATAGTGAAATAAAGTTATTTGATATGCTGCTTTTGTCTTCTTAGTATTACAAAGAGTTAAAGTGCAACATAACAAGAATTCCTATGCGAACCCGGGGTATGGCGCTACTTCAAAATAAGCTTAATTAAATATTCACTTTAAAATTCAGTACGTTCTGAATATCTTTACGAGAAGAATATTTTTACTGATCTAATGTAAAAATGTTTTTATTCGATTTCATTACAAGGATATTGTTTGGAGTAAATGTTAAAAGAACATATTGATATAATTGATAGCTTTTTTCTCGGGCAATTTTTATTCAAATCTCCTCCTACGATTATTAGTTCAATATTAATTATATACTATTTATGGATGTTTCATCGATATGAACGTAGTGAGGTGTTTCGATTCGGCACTGAGAGGACTGATTTTTTTCCCAAAACACTACAGCGTTTTTATCGATCGGTCAATTGATACATTTGCTGTGCTTGTCTATGCTTTGAACGGTATTTCAACCTTAAAAAAGGACATAATGATGTCCAGGGAACGGGACGTCGTAGTGTGATTCAAATTCCTTTATTCTTCTCTCTCATACGAGAAAAATGAGTCGTCACTTAATAGTGTAAGATTAATGTTTAAAGCTATGTGCACTAGGACATTGAACTTGGGAATAAAGGGGGAAAATAACCACAACAGATAAGGAAAGGTGGAAGTACCTGTTAAAGCCCCTGCGGAGGGCATTTTCGTCGACGCAGGTAATGGGATGTGGGGTTATGTCCCAGTGGGTTTTTTTCACACATCCTTTTGATTATCCCTTATATAGGCATGTTGTTTAAGTACAATTTTTTAAAATAATTCAATAATCACCACAATCATTTGTCCATTTTATGAGACTTAAACAACTTTAATCGTTATCGAGCAGGTCAGTTTAAGGAACAATATAAGTATTAAAAACATTTGGAATTTACCCTGGGGAAACTCCTGGTACGCATAATAGTTTCCCATAATAGTACGCATTTCAGTTAGTGAAAATGGTGCCTAAATGCTGTAGGCTTAATATCTTTCTGTAGTTAAGACTGTTGGTCTTGTGAAAATGGTCACCAATTTAATAAACACAAACAAGAAGAATAATTTCCCTTTTGCATCCCTTCTATCATTTTTATAAGAAATGTATTGGAGTCGCTAAAAGTATGTATTTCGCAATCAAGTTGACAGACATTAATTTAGTATTGCTGCGCACTGTTTTGTGAAATGAGGTTAATTACCTATCATGCATAAATCTTGATAATGAGATACGGTAAATACATTTTCAGGTAGTAAAACAAAATTTTTGAAGTACACATTTATACCATTGCGATTCGAAATACATTACTTGTAAAATGTGTATTCATGCATAAATCTGAACACTTCTAGAATCAGCGAACTTATTTCAGAAAAATGGGAGTATTTATACAGAAATTCCGATATTCTGCATGAATGTCAGAAAAGTAAACGCTCTTATTGCAGGTTTTCTTCACCAAATTTATTAGCGATTTGATTTTTTAAAATATGTATTAAACTATTATATTTTGATTCTGTAATCGTTACAGTAAATAAAATCAACATTCAATTAATTATAATTAATTATTCATTATTATTTTCTGTATATGTGGATTTCACCCTCCAGGTGAAAAACGAACTCCACTAAAAAGGGCGCGAAAAGTTTTTTTTATAAAGAAGTGAGGAAGCAGTAGAACAAATACTCAGTGATATTATAACTCAGTGTTGCAATAATTGATATGAAAATTGATATATTTAATAATCAGTCAGTAGAAATTCAAGGAAAGCATCATGAAAGAAATCACCCACTGTCTTCCGCGCTCCTCTCAATATACACTTGTGGCCTCAGCAGGCGACAAGGTTACTCAGGAAGCATCGGAGATCTCCGCTCCGTGCCCGCTAGTGTGACTTAGTCCATTTAATAACACGTGTTGTCTCCTCGGCGACCCGCAGAAAGTAGCAGAGATCTTCGCTGCAAGCAGCGGGAGAAGAATGGATCCGAGGCCGCTCCGCCCCACCCCCGCAAATGTGACTTTGCCCTTAAGATAACACAGGTCGGCGGGAAAAACACTCCGCTCTGCGCCCGCAGGTTTGACATAGCACCAACGAAATATGTAGAAGCAATAAAACAAACCTAGTATGCTTTCTCAATATTCGCAACTGTCTTTTCAATAAACAAGTATCTGTTGTCAACTCTGTGTAAAACAAAGTGTAAAAAATAAGAAATAGAGTAGTTTTGGTAGCAATCAATTGTCTTTTTGTCAATTTCACATGGATTGACCCATTGTAACAGCAGTAACGCCAGCAACGCCCAGAGTCACGCCGACGGCGTGCACGAATGGTAACGTACTCTTGCCCCTCTCCCATGAGATACCAGAATTTTTTTTCATTTATTATTAAAGAATTAAATGAGAAGTAAATTTACGTGATAAACTGAACGTAGTATATCAATATAATTTAAAAAGAATAGTATTTCTATATTTTAAGAGTGCATTAATCCGGCAACGAAATGCCACCCTTTACCACCTTAATTTCCCCCTCCCCCGTCCAGACAAATCCTGTGTGCGCTTAGTTCCCTGAAAAAAAAAGTTACCTCGATGGTGATTATTTCCAATTTATTTATGAGAAACACAGTGAAAGAGCTAGCAGTGGATGATTATTCGTTTGTTTTTGTGTGTTTTCATGAGTTGTGGAGTAAATGGGTTATGAGGTCAGTTGGACCTCTCTCATGCAGCACCTGTCGGGGAGCGAGCGCTGATTCATACGTCCGTCCATTGATTGGAGTGGGCGCGGACGCCAAGTGGTCGGGAGGAAGGACGGGGAATTGTTTGCAAACATCGCCAAACAAGGAAAAGGGCTCTTCGCGGAAGGGGGAGCAGAGTTCGCGCTCCGCTCGCATTCTTTCCGGGAAGAAACGGAGACCGTCGTTAACAGCTTCGGGGAGCCGGAAGGCGTGGCGGAACGAGGAAAACACTGGCGTCCGTCAGCTCAAGGAAAATAAGATAGGGAACTCTACGAGTTGTAGACGAGGATGAGCAGGAAGACAGCATAGTATGTGAGACCCGGCTAAGTGATAGATGCTCTTCCGTGAACGAGGAAATACTTTGGGGGATGCCCTAGTTCATTTTTGACTTCCCTTTCAGGATATTGAGGGAAGTTCTGCGTCTTCTGAATGTTGCTGGATATCTCCGTTTTATTTCAGTTCCCTCTCACATTAAATTAATGCTAGAATTCTTCATCCCCACTTATTTAGTATCCACTTACTTCCCATACCTTGTTTGCCATTATGGACGGTCCACTATAGCCAAGAGCGAATATAAATAATTTTACTCATACCTTGCTCATGTCGAAAAAATATTTTAATTTCAGTCATAAGCAGATGTAAGTTACACGGCTAGTACATTGTAGGACAGTAGAGTCAGGCTGATATTCGCAGGCTCAAATTATTACTTGATTATTAGAATCAAAGAACATATCCCTAATTGATGAACGGTCTCGTATTCATAGTCACCCCAAAGAAGTATAGGTTAAGTTGCAATTCAATCTCTCATTGACAAATCGCTGATAGTTGCCATTATCCATAGACGTTTCTGATTCTTTCACTACGCTTCAAACAACCAATAATTCTTCCAGGAATGTTCCAGGTTCTCAAGGAACCAACATACGATATTCATTGTCGCCCAACCGTTCATCATTTCGTCAAATAATCACTCATTCGTCGAGTTCAGTCCGAAGCGTAAATAATGAGAGGTTTCAACCGGGCGCCATATTGCTTTTGCTCTTCTGGATTGCTTTTGTAGATTATGGTTCCATGTGTGTTGCATTTCTAACCCTTGAATAGTTACATCTACAGAAATATTATGAATAAAATAAGAATTGTGGTTATACGAGTATTTTGTATGAGGTGTGCTCAGATTTTTTTTGTCATTTTTATATCTCACAATATTATTGTAGTTATTAATAATATTATTAATTGTATTGAAACACGTTTGCCTACACAATTCTTTTACTCTCTCTCTCTCTCTTCTCACAACTTTTCGTCCTTGATACTTGTTTGCATACTATTCCTCTATAACATGCTCTCTAGTTTGCTATCTTCTCAAGCACTTGTCAATTCCATACTTTGTCTATTTATCTTGGAATCATTGCTGTCACATATATTAACTGACAGAGTGATACACAAATACATTACTTTCTCCTTTTTTAATTAATATCCTAATTCACTAGAAAAACACACTAAAATTAGCCGATTGCAGATTTCTTTTCTATCCTCCTCTCTATAATGTTATTTTCTCTCCTGCAAAAATTGAAGTTAAATACTATGCATGGCCATATGGAGGCCAATAAGCTAATTTACTCTCTGAAACAACAATTTACGTCCATTATAAAAAAGGGTGGTTGAACCGGGAGGACAGTGAATATTATCCAATTAAAATATATTGTGATAGTCCAAATAAAGATCGTAAGTGATAATTGAATTATTTACTCTCACAAAGTAATCATGCTTTAAATTCTAAACAAAATGCCCCAGCGAAAACCAGAATTAAAACCTGTCCATGACGAGGTTACAAAGATACAATTCACAAAGAGGCCAAGATTGAGTTCGTACAAGAATTCTTACTGTAACACACACTGAGGAACAATAATAATAAATTCACAAAACAAGTATTAGTACTTTAATTGATTAGTATTGAAGGAACTATGCGAAGATGTAATTACACAGTTCATTCAAAGATTTTTGAGATCACATTATTAGACTAATTACCTCGCGAACGTTAAGTATAAAAAATATTTACAAGGATGATCAATACTGATATAAGTGGTTACGTCTTTAACTAATGTCAATAAATTTCTTAACATAATAAAAGCAACAATACAATAGAAGATTCTATTTACCGATAATTATTATTTTGGAAGATTTCGGAATAACGTGACCTTTCCTGGCAAAGGGTGGTGGAACCGGGAGGAAATTGATATTTCAAATGATGTTCTGATGATTAAACTGCAAGGGTGACACTTGCTAGTCTCACCTAACAAACACTACTGTTCCATAAATGAAAATAGAAGTAAGAGTTAGGATATTTCCCCAATCAAAGATACATTGAATCTCAGAGATGAAATCCATTGAATGTGGATCAAAATCTCTAACACAACATTCATAAATCTCACATGAGACTTTCACTGAAATACAGAATTCATTATAATGATAACTGATTCATTATAATTCCATTGAATTTATAATTCATTATAATCCATTATAATTCATTATAAATCCATTATAATTCATTATAAATCCATTGAATGTGGATCAAAATCTCTAACACAACATTCATAAATCTCACATGAGACTTTCACTGAAATACAGAATTCATTATAATGATACTGATTCATTATAATGATAACAAAATTAACAAAAAATATTCGTAGATTGAACATAAACGATAACTTTTCTGCAATAATAATCTTTATATTTCTGCTATATAATTCACAACTTAGTTTTACGTGATTTGTCGAACCCTTTCAACTGAGATTCTTTGTAGACATCAGTTCGATGGTAAGAAATTCGAAATGGTCCCATGAATGAATAATGAGTACATTTTTAACTAAAACTGTTCACATTTTGTCACGTCTAAAAGCGTTTCACTTTCAATGTTGCATTTCTCTCTCTCCTCATCAATTTTAGAATTAGTTAATCTCATTCAGCAAACTATTCCCTCAAAAATGGTTTCTTTGCGATGTGAATTTTATTCTTCTGAACATCCTTGGCACTCATTCTTGGTTGATTACTACACAGTCTTCGACTATGGAAACAACAAGTTCACTAATATTTAAATATATACTGATGTTTATATAATATCTCAAAAGAGAAATGCACCATACGACAAATTCATGTGTAACATACGAATTCATCAATACTTTCATATAACACGCAACAAACAAATAAGAAAATATCACAAGCACACACCACACATAAGCCAATAGTAATTTGCACATATAATGCATGACTGAATTTCATTATTTAAGTCCATTGCAATCGATTTCATGAGCAGTCTCCAATCCACTGGCAATATCTTCATGTATTAGGAGGTTGAATAACTGATTTCTACTGAAATTGTAACTTATCTTTTTCATTATTTCTTGCAATATTTTTGGTCGTTGTTCTTACTTTCATTCACGAAATTTTCTCATGGTAAATGACGTTGGCTTCAAAAATCTCAGGTTATTGCGTGTTTCCACAATTCCAGTCATTTGTGAATCTCAATAGAACGAGTTTCTCACATCCAAATTTTAGAAGACATAACGATTCTCAATGCCATTTATCACGAACTCTAAAAACAGGGATCGACGGCAAAATTATCTTCAGGGGTAGATATTAATAATAACGAGAAATCACGTGTACACACTGACTCTTATATGTCTATTCTTGCAGTCTTCCACAAAAAATACTTGCAGGTACTTTGAGTACGCTGAAAATCTCATCGTGTTCAATGGGAATGTTTCATGAACGTATAACATGAACCTCAGACCATTATGATCCCTATTGTTTATCGAATATTCAATTTTTGATCGTAACTGGAATAAAACAACCGGTCACGTCTAATCCGAGAATTTCAACCTAGTTTCATATAATCTATACGATCTATCAAAATAGGATTCTACTTAAAATTATTTTTTGCAAATGTAAAGTTTAAATTCCGGTTCTGTTTTGGTTAATTTAGGTTTCTCTTGTCACGTGAATGGGGACTTTTAAATGTTTACATATGTATCTTTTGATATTGCATGTATTGGTAAGGAGATATCACACATTTGAAAAATAATGAGAAAATTCACTGCAAGACTCTAACAAGTATGTGCGGTTTAAAGTACTGGCCCAATATACTCTAACATATCGAAGATAGTCTCCTGTCTAAACTATAAGCAGTTGAGTATATAAAACATAGAAATATAGAAGATAGGCATTTAAAAGATAAATTCATGAATCAGGAAGCAAGTTTCAGCGTTCACCTCAAACCGTCCAGAAGACACTGAAAAATGTTTCTTTTATGTTTTATTTTTCATTAACTTTAAAACTTTTTAATTTATAGAAGACAGTAATGTCGCTTTATGTTTAAAATTTCCGTGACAACGATATATATAAAACGTTCTCATGCTTCAGAGAAAATACACAATCACTGGATAATGTATTAAAATGAAAACATTTTAGAGGTGTACAATTTATCCTCAATTAAAACTTTATTATCCTCAATAAAAACGCTCTGAAATTCGTCATACCACAAATTCACATAAAATGCGTTTGATGGATCGATTTAGCTCAGTTCGTGATGCATTAGCATCATGAGTCAATATCATTCCCCGTGAAACACTGCCCTCACTATGGTTACGTAACTAAGGAAATGTCAATCTCCAAGAAATTTATTCAACGTTCTAAAGCGTGGGGGGAGGGGGGGGGTCGGAGGGAAGACGGATAACCGAAAGGAAGAAAGTCATCAGGAACTAGGAAAAGTCAACGGAGACGACGGAGGGAGAGAGAAAGCAAGAGGTGAGGAAGTGGAGGGCGAGACGCGTGAGGTAGGTCGTTGCCGTCGTCATCTGATCGCGCGTGGTTCGA
>NNCF01125977.1:1701296-1784264 GCA_002313205.1 Laupala kohalensis | reverse complement strand
GGCGCACGGGGCCACTGCGTTAATGGGACGCCGCCGCCGCCGAGGCATGAATCAGCACCCCACCTCTCGCCGACTCCACTCGTTTGTCTCCGTTCGTTCCCGACATGCGGCGCCACCACTCAAAGAGAATGAAGGAGGGGATACTTGAGGAGACTTAATGCTTCTTCTACCCCCTTTTCACTCGCCAACCCCTGTCCAAAAGATCTTGCGAACACCTTAGGAAAATATCCAAACAACAATGTTAATCAATCCTCCACCCAAAAAGTTCAATAACGTTAAACTAACCACTCGTTAGCTCCCTGTGTATAAAATCACGATAGTTGTTTAAATGGGCGGCTGTTAATTTTCCAAATTAACATCGAGTAATTAAAGGATTTAGACAACTATTGGCCATAAACATAGAAATAATTTCAATTTCAATTTATTTCTTCATAATTCTTACAGTGTTTTACATTTTATCCTTTACATAGATATTTCATTAATAATAATAATAATAATAACAACAATGCACATTTAAAAAAATTAACCCTAACGTCGACATTTAACATCGACGTTAGCACTGATTATCATATAACATTTAGCATTTAAAGTTTTTGAAATTCCTTTTAAACACACTGCAGTTTGATTATGATCGAACAACTAGTTCTTTTGAACTTGTCAGAGATAAATTACAAAAATTATCATTTTCTTTTATGTATATTGCTACTATTACATGAATACTAAATTTTTGATTGACAAGCTATTTTCTTAAATGTGATTACATTTTAAAAAACTTTTGACATATTTTTATAAAATGTCATTGTATTTTTATCTTAATTTACTATTTATTCTTAATCTATTATTATCTTAATCTATTTACAAATTAATTTTTTCATTATCTTCCTTTATTATCTTCACTATAGATTTCAAAAACTTAAGTTTATAATTTATTTGTTGATTTCAATTAACCATCTTCTTAGTTCTTTTTCAAATTTGACTGTAAACTCTATTTTTAATCTACTAGCTGGAAGTTTGTTTAAAAGATTCGTATTTTGGTGTCTAATCTTCTTTCCCCATATTTATTAAAGTACTAAGGAATTTGACATCTATATTTCTTTCTGGTATTGTGATTATGTATGTGAACTTTGCTGAATTCCTCCTTGTACCTATTTTTTCGAAATTATCTGAAATTCGTATAGTTGTCTAATTTTTTAAATTTTCTCTTTTTGAAATATTTCCTTTAGATTAGTTCGGACATTTTTTTACTTTGATTTGTATTCTTTTCAAATTCATTAAGTTTGTGTTTGATGTTGATTCCGACGCTGTTATACCATATCTTATGGTGAATTCAAAAACTGCATAATAAACTAGTTTCAGAATATGTAAATTTTTCCAATTGAATTCGACATTGAGATAGATTTGTAATCTTTGTAATTAAATTCGTTAAAATCTCCAAATTTTCTATAATATGTTCAGTCTTTATATAATATGTTCCAGGCGCTTTGTTGCTTTTCATACTACTAATTATTTTCCTAACGTCTTGTGTTTCTTCTTCTGGTATAAAGAAAGAGTTACAAATACCAGAGCCTTTAGTTCTAGGGGCGTGTTTATTGTAACAATACATCGTGAATTTAGTGTTTTTTCAACTCTAATAATTTTTAACACTATACTCAGAATAATCTATAGTTCGATAATAACTTGTACATGTAAATTTACAAACATATTTGCGTTAAATTACAAACATATTGACATTAGATTAGTATTATAACTCGCAGCTAACTTTTTATCTTATCTAGGAACTTTTGCTGAAATTTTTGAATCCGCCTCTGCCTTAGGGCCATTGATCGGAATTGATGGGATGGTCCCTTGCTTGCTTCCGGAGAGTAAATTAGTTTATTGTCCTCCACGTGGTTATACGCAGTCTGTACTGTTTTTTGACAATAAATTTATTATTATTATTATTATTATTATTATTATTATTATTATTTAAGAAATGTTTTAATACTACATTAATGTGCTAAATCATCAATTTTTTTTTGAAATTACGTGATGTATTATCTAATCTATCTATTTTTCCTAATTTATTCATAGTTATCTCATCTATTGATTCTTTCTTTTCTTGTCCTAATAAAATATTTAAATTTTGCCATACTGTTTTTGAGTTAAATCTATTATCTTCAAATTGTTTTTCAAAGAATAATCTCTTTTGTTTGTTTGTAGTGTTACATCCCCCCCTTTCAATTTAAATCTTTACCCGGCGCAATCCAACAATTGTTACATCCCCCCTGGGAGTCCTCAATTTTACCTTTCGGCGCGTCCACCTTTTGTTTGATTCTATATATTCACACCCTAATTAAAGGTTTGGTCTAATACACTATTTACTCATCTACTCGCAGGCCTGTGGATGTAACATCACAATTACGAGAGAGGAATCGACTGGGATGTGAAAGTTGAGCCAGGATCAGGTTTCCTTTATATAATAATAGAACAAGAGAAAATCATTAACTTCAATACTATATAGTCTACTCCGAATCATCATTGATTACAACTGCAATCAATCCCCACAAAGTACACTATACAAGTAGTCAAGACATTATAAATGACCGATCCAGAATATCTGAGCGATTACTCAGTGATTCCCAGAATAATGCAAACCACTCATAATCACAATGATCTGGTATCAGAAAGACACTTAGTAGAAATGTACAATAAACCAAATGAATTATGAATACAATGATTTTAAGTATCTGTTCGAAGAATGAATTTTGTACAAAGCACACGTCAAAAGCGTGTGCTAAGGAGCGTGCCTCAATGCACACTCTACAATATAAGAATTTACAGTTCAGATTTCTTTTATTTACGTAATAATACGAAACGTTTGTTTTTTCTGTATTTCTTTATGCTCTAATTTATATTTTTGTAATTTATTGAAATTCCAATTGCTTAATGATCTGATAGTTTCAATTTGTATATAAAAGCATAATGTTTTTATATATTTCCTTTTATGATAATATGGTCTATACAAGTTTGGGTTATAGTAGAGGGAAATCGTCATTTTGTTATGATGTGATCGGTAAGTAAGATTTTTTTTGTTTTTCATTACATATGTTAACATGAAGAAAGAAAGATTGTTTTGCAAAATCGGTCTGGAGCTCCGCAAAAAAATTGCATAACTGTGCATTTTGATGCATTTTTAGTGCTTCACTACACTTTCTTAATATCTCCTATTCTAATGGTTGTAGAAAAATAAAAAAATCGTGAATGAATAAACTATCGATCTCATCATGTATAAATACTTTAAAAATGATTCTTAACCTCAAAAAACCCTATGTATAAAATTTCGTTTTCTTTTCACTAAAATTACAATAAATAACGGGAAAATCGGCGGATTTTCATAAAAATATGAGAAGACGTGTATTTTGATGCTATAAACACGTGGTTATATATAGTGCAAAAAAGTGGGTCAAAAAGTTTTAACCATATGTTTATAGCATCAAAATACACGTTCTCCAATTTTCATGAAAATCCGCCGATTCTCGCGTTATTTAATGCAATTTGTAGAAAAAAATTCATATAATTTGGTATTTTGAGGTTCGTGTTTATTTTTAAAGTATTCATACCGGATGAGATCGATAGTTTATTCATTCACGATTTTTTTTTTCATTTTTTTATTTTTCTACGACCATCAGAACCGGAGATATTTAAAAAATAGTGTAACGATGCACTAAAAATGCATAAAAAATTCACATTTATACAATTTTCTCGCGAAGCTCCCGTCCGATTTTGCAAAAAAAATTGACTTCATGTTAACATATGTAATGAAAAAATAAAAAATCTTACTTACCGATTAAATCATAATTTGGTTTTTTTATGTTTAATTTCCCTCTACTATTAATTTACCTTTTCTTATCTCTTCTCTTGTATTCCCTGCTATAAATTGATGTGAATCATTTTCTATCATCATGTTTAAATATTTTGAACTTGTATTTGTTTTTAGTTTAGTTCCTGTATCTATATTTAATGCTCCTAATATTATTAGATTCTAACATTAATTACTTTTTAATAAATTATTTAATTCTTCTAAAAACATATTGATATTTAGATTACGTGGTCTGTAAATAGCCCAAGTAAACGTTATTGTCTTATTTTCATATTTTAAATCTCCTCTTAGCATTTCAAAAGTTTTCGTTTCCAAATTAGTGATTGCAAAGTCATAGCTGATTTACATATATTAATATACCCCCTCCTTCTTTATCTACTCTTAATTTTTAGTAACTGTAAAGTTTTTAATTTTGCATTCATACAAAAGCTTTGTTTCTGTTATGTTGATTTCACTTAAAACTTTATCACCTAACATTTGTATACAGTTGTTATTTAAACCAATAATTGATCCCAATATTTACCAAGTGATCTAATGTTAAGGTGAAAGACATTTAATCCAATTTTTTCCCTCTATGATCAAATTATTAAATTGCTTTCTATTTTACATGATTTCTGTATTTTGTAGCTCTAACATTTCAGTATCTAAAGTAGCCATTTTTATTTCTGAAAACTACAGCATAACTTATTTTTAACTTGATGTTTTACCGAAGATACATAATATCATTCTCGTTCCTAATTCTTACAACTCTACTCTTTTCATTTTTCCTAATAAATATCTTCCCATTTTTCACCCCCAAAAATTTCAAGAATTTTTCTTTCACTATTTTTTTACTGCCCCATAAGAGATTGGCATTGATAAGTTTTCATTAATAAAAATAAAATTATATTTTTCCACATTCACTGATTTCATTACTTTTAACTTATATTTTTCTTCTTAATATGATATCATCTCTTTTTTCTTATCCTTGAATTTAACTACTAGCTTTTCTTTTGAGTTCTCTTTATTAATTTCAATTTTAACTATTTCTTCTCTATCATTTTCTCTCACTTCACTGACTCCTGATTTAATAAATAATTTCACAATCATTTGCTTCTCTTCATACACTTTTTTAATTCTTGTCCATGATCTTCTATGTTATTTCTAAGATTTTCTTGCTCCATTTCAGTAATTTCGCCGTTCAACACTTCTATAATTTTTTTCTTGTTTCTTCACTTCATCTTTACGAACTTCAGTTCGTTTACTTCCTTTAAAATTTCATCGTATTTCCCAACTAAAAAAGATAGTTCTAGCTTTATTTCACTCATCTCTTTAATGAGAAAGTCAATTTTCCTTTCCACATTTCCAGTTATATTGCTGTCCTGGCTTTCTTCTACCTTCTTCTTTCCGACCTTCATCTTTCCAACCCCCACAGGGCTTCTTATTTCTAATTAAATAAAATATTAATAACTTACGACCTTTTACGGACGAATAATATTTATTTTTCTGTGATGAACTCACAACGTTTCGTCTTGGTTAAAGTCGTCGTCAGGTGATCACGTAATAAAAAGTTATGACAATTAACATAACAACAGAACAAATGAACATGATATAAACAGAAATATAAACACAAAATATGTTTACAAAAAAGCAGAAACACAAACATGTTTAATTTATTGTATATAATACAATATATATAATAATATTGTATATAATAGTACTGAATTGTATAAACCAGATAGTTTTTCAGTGTCAGTGCGTAAATTCAAATTCCCGGTTTGTTTTTTTGTTTTTTACAAATATCATTTCTGATATACAACATTTGTAATAATTCAACTTCTTTGTCCAAAATTAATGTACTTTACCAATCTCATCAAGTAATCATTATTAATTCAATGTGAGGTAACTACACGTTATTCAACTGATTCTAAATTTCTTTTGTTCCTGGATTCTTGTTATTAACCCTCATTTTGTTTGTAACTAGCATTACAATATTGACATTTTATTTTCTTATTTCTAGCTCTTGTACCTCTTTACTTTCTTCTATTCTTGCAGCATTTCTGCACATGGAGCATCTCCAAGACTTCCTTTGTCTCTCAGATTTTGCTCGCAGAGTTACCTCCGAAATTGAACAACTGAAGTGAAGGTCACGGCTACATCCGTGACAAAACACCTCACCACGCATAACCTCTGCATAATAGCAACACTTCATTCCAAACTACTTATTTAAATATAAAACATAATAATAATAAGAGTGTATTTTGATGAGACTCAGACCCATAAGGTTTACTCTTCTTTCTGTCAAGAGTAACAACACACTGCGGTCTTAGACTATCGCCTTCTTTACCTCGTTCCAATTTTATTAACATGTTAACATTCGTTGGAATGATGCAATAGTTGATTGGCTTGTTGAGTTTAATGATGAGTCAACTGTAACTTTTGATTTGATTTCTCTCCGTCTGCTTCACAAACTTTCATTTTTCAACAAGTGTATACGCACTTTCTCTTTTAGTGAGAATAAAAGTAATTCTGATACACACCTCACTACTGCATTTGCCACCAGTTCACGCGTAAGTAAGTTGTTTTTGAAAACACAACATTGTTAACGTTTCATCTAAGTTCTTTGATAAGAGAGATATGATATAAAAATGATCATGTAATACCGGCCTTGCCTATTGTTCGGAGCTGAGCCGTATGGCAGCATTAATCGATATCTGCAATTAAGAGAAATCCTGTTTGCTAGTTCGTGTAGTGATAAAATCCACTACATATTTCACATCATTTGGTGTTGCCTCATTTTTCTCGTCTCAGGAAAACAGAAAATTTGAACCACTGTTCTGGTATCAAGATAGTAGCCACCAAACTGAATGAGCATTTTGCCTCATTCGCCCCTCGCCATAATGAAACAAGTAATTATGTTCTTTGATGAGCTCATATCTCAAAAACGAGATGTTGAAGGAGCGTGATTCAAATTTTCTTTTATTCGTTTATTCTATACGAGAAAAGTTAGTCGTCGTATTGTAATGTAAGATTAGCGGTTCAATTTAACGTAATTTATGCTAGAGCATGGGATTTCCCAGATTTTCAGAATTTATTTAATAAGTAATTTTAAAATTTATTTCGTCATCGTTATCTTGAATAAGAGATAATTTGAAACTTCGAGAGCACTCTTAAATGAAATATGAATCAGCAGAAATACTCGGGTATGTGGTACTCCAATATAATGGTATATGTTATTGGTGTACTACGGTACTCCAACGTCAGATAATTGGGACTCCATCTTGTTACAAAAATACAGGTATTATTTATAATGTGCGATGGTACAGTTTTCATATGAATCGTGGTTAAATTGTTGACCACTTTCTTCGCAATTTCACCCGGTGCGAATTGAAGAAATCGCAGCAACTTTTTTTATTTCATATTCTCCTTGACTATTTTTACGTTATCTTATTCGAGCTCTCTGATGAATAAAGTAATGCCGCTAAGATAGGGCATAATATATTTAAAATCTTTTATTCAAACGTTTGGTACGGTTTACTACACTTGAACTCAGTCGCTAACACAATCTCATCTATAATTTCATACATTGCTGATAAGCTTGTACGGTGCTGGTCTAGCAGTATTAGATTTCAGGGTAAGAACACACCATGAAATGTGGGTTAAAATGTTTATTTGTAAAATATTGTTTTCGGGGCTGCTGAAATGAGTAGTGACATTCTCGACGTCACATGTCCACGATCAGCTCTTATACACTTCTATTATCCCTTCGGGAAGGGGATGATCTAAAAATAATCGAAACTGTTAGATATCAGTGACGAATCCACAGTTTTTGGGTTTCTGAGACGAAAAATGTTACTACCAATGCCGTTATATCCAACTTCAGACCACGTGGGTGCATTACACCCTTAGAGGTGGGGTTGGAAAGAGCGTGACACGCAAAAATGATCTAAATCGGTCAATACTAGATTCCACAGTGTTTGGAGTAACTGAGATGAATTATTGTACTCCCAATGCCATGGTCCACGTCCGTGTCTTAGGGGTACACTCCTAAGTGTGAAATGGGACGGGGAGAACGTGAAAAATAGTAAAACGATTATATGAATGCCTAATCCATGGTTTTCAGGGTCGCTGAGATGAATAGTAATACATCCGATGTGCGAGTTCAGCCACCGTGGGAAGAGGGTACACACCAAGAGGAGTGGGAAGGGGATGGCATGTGAAAATAATTGAAAACCACGGATATTATTTTCGAATATATAATTTTCGGAGTTTGGATGAAAAGTGACACGATGCCGATTAAGTACAAGATTAGCACCTTACCCCTAACACTCCTGAGGGTGAAAAGGTGTTTCAAGGCTAATTGGTGACTGTCGCAATGGTATTTAAGATCACGCGATGTCGAATAGAAAGAATGTGGAAATTTTAAGTGAATAATTGTTACAGTAAATTGCTATATGTGTCAATCTCGGATATTATAATCGCTAAATTTCTGTGTCCAACAATGGGGTTTTGGGTAGATATGTATATGACCATGAAGAGGCGCGTCTTTTATCAGTTATTTCTTTCCCAATCCTAAGCTTTTGGGAAGGGTGAATAGCTATTTGGCGCAGAATTCAAGCGGTTGGCTTTTGCAATGAATGTGAACATAACTCTGGCTGAAGTGTCAGAAACGTTTAAGGAAAAGAAATAATTTAAAATGCAACTACGAGAAAATGAGAAAACAAAATATCTTAACTGGCAAAAATCAATTAATGTTCCCGGTCAACGCCGTGTTCATTTAGCTAGTAACTTGATGAAACGAAGACCATACTTGTATTAGAAACTAGTGGTGCAAAACCATTGCACATACTTTCTCGTATACGTTTCTCCGTCTGCAGCATAGAGTGAAAAAATTCTTTAGTGAAAGGGTCATTTCTGGCGTGGTCCTTTATATTTTGGTCGTCTTCCGGTGCTCTATTCATGCTCAAAGTCGCTAGATGAACTTATTACTGTCTTTCATTTGAAATTTGAAAGTAAGATAAATTTTTAGAATATTATTTCAAAACATATAGCGACATATCAGTCTTATAAATAGCGTAAAAGTGTTTTGTAAATGTAATTTCGTTGTAGACAAATTATTCGCGTTTGTTGCGCCACCCAATTCCGCGGATAATTGGCGGGTTGCTGTATGTTGCTAACGAAACAACCATTAGCTTGAGGCACTCGACATTGCAACAGCTTTTTCCTCATTCTCAGAAATTGACCCGGCAATATCAAAGTCGGGAAGAGGTAACGGTAGGAAGAGAATTCCCGTGTCGCAATCAATACTTTGCTCTTTCTGACCATGAACAAGACTACTGGCATTCTCGTACGCAAATGAGAGCGAAGTATGCTTTGCAGAGATGTTGATAGAAACTATTTAAGTTACGGTCGCGATAAAATGATATGCGATGACACATGCATTCGATGACAGGAAATAAATATTTGTATTTTGTTCCGAACGAATTCCTTCAAACATTTTGAAAACTGTATTAAAATCATTTTCTATACATTATTACCTCCGACATAGATATAATTCACAAGGAAATTAAAATTATTCCTTCGATAACTTGTTGGATGGTTTGAGGACAGTGTGGACACATGCTTAAAAAAATTAAACTCAGAGTGTCAAATATAAACATGAAACAATGAAATTAAGAAATATTGCTCGACACAAAATACGAAAAAGTGTGCGTCATTTCCTTGACCTTTGGTTGTAAACCGAGGCTCAAAGGCTTTTCTTTTTTGGCGTTGGGGATGAAATAAAAAACTTGAGGTTATTTATTATGATTGGCTTAGCGGAAACCATCATCACGTTACCCTGATTATTTATGCTTATTTCAGGTGTATTAGTAATTTAACTCCGCTAGTACTATCTTGCTTGAGCAAGTTTTCGGTCCGTTGAGGATCCCTCCCGCAGGCTTCCTGACGTCGATGCAGACGTTACTGAGGCGGCAGGAGAAGCGGCATGGCTTGCAAGAGCAGGAGGGCGAGAGGAAGGTAGCGGAACGCAGAAGCGGGGGACATGACGGGGACGTGCGGCCTCCGGGCGAACGACGCCGCGCCGCGTGACTGCCACCGACGGGAAGGCGGCTGGCAAGCACGACCCGGATTCTATGCGCCTAGGGATTCCCGCCTCCGCACCAGCGGTTTCCCCCGGATCCAAACCTCTCTCAGCCGGTAGAGTGAGGGGAGGAATTGACTCAAGGGGAGGGAGGAGTCGGCAGTACCACCTGTCCCCTGCCACCTCCACAGATCTGATGAAACAACGCTGTTAATCGTAAGCCCAAATTAAGATGACGCTGTTTGATATCAAATCAAAAACTTATCAATTTTCTCCATATTTCAATAGTCTAGAGCAAGGTGGCTACCTTGATCTAATTCATGTACCAAAGAAACTTGAATATTGACCATTACTTCATTTGAAACGAAGAAGTAAAGCGTGTTCTTCGCAAATCAAGTGACATACCCATATAATGAATGACTTTGTTCACATGAATTAATAATAGTTTAGGTCAAGACTACATAAACTTTCTGGTTTCAGGCAATAAAGTACCTACACACAATGAGGCCCGGAGTGGGAGTCTTTTTGGAGGCCCTTATATTCAAGCATCAACCACATATATTTGCATGCTGTGTTTCAGAAAACGTGAGAAAAATTGAAGTTGCAGTTGCATTTCATGAGAAGCTCAGGTATTAGTTATTTTATAGTTACAATAAAATTTGAGTATATTAAAGTCAACATTAACGTCTTCTTCTTATATTTGGTGATCCATTTCGCGGCCCCTTTCAGAATGAATCCTGGGAAAGACTGCTCCCCCACCACCACCACACACATACACACACTCACGTACACACACCTTGTTACGATATCAGAAGCAATATGAATTTAAGATATGGTAACTCATTTAAAGAGATTGAGACGAATTCTGCGTCCACAACGTTCAGGGAAAGAAAATAAATTGAATCCCGCATCTCCCACACACAACCGCAAGAAGTTTCTGCACTTTTCCTTCGAAAAAATATATTGTACTTCAAAAGGTATAATCCTACATAATTATCCGTGAATGAAGGGGGAGCGAGGTTTAACCTCTACTTTCATACTCAACCACGCCGTGAAGCACATGAATTCTATATCCTTTAATAGAACATGCACAAGATAGTTTCAGTCGACGTTCAACGAATTTTTATGGTCACATCCGTTCCCCCAAAAGGGTCAAAACCACTTTCAAACGAGGTGAACTCATTACCATCCGGGTGAATCGTACATGGAAAACGTACCTCAGACCTAACGTACCACTTCGAACACGTCGAGGTTCACCGGGTGCATTTTTTAAATTATTTTTACTAGCCTCAGCAGATCACGGGTAAACACAATATTAATATTTTCATGTCCTCTTCTCCTTAAATATGCTGACAGTTGTGGCGTAGAGCTTCCGTTTTTGTTCTCCACACTCTGCTGAGCTAAAGAGCGTGGGTTCGATTTCCCACTCGGCCGAAGTAGGTGAGGTTTTCAGATTGAGTTTCCCTCACCTACTCGTCCAATATCTGTTCCGGCAACCCAACGTCGCATATCTCCCTTCCACTTCGTTTATCCAATTCATGTGGTGAGTTGGCAGAGCAGGTCTACCTCTAGTAAAAATGGCCATAAGGGTGGTGATCTGTTATCGCAAAACGGCCATTGGTGGTCACTTGAAGTGAATGGCCGTTTGGCGTTAACAGATCGTCACTCAAAGGCCATCTTTACTAGAGTATGACTTCAACCTGGCCACATCCTAAAATAAGAAAGGAAATAAACAACACAATTATTTGCTCTTCATAAAAAAAGACATTATATATTTCACTATTTGCTGTTGCTAAAATCCCGAAGATGGGAAATATTTTTCTATATTGCCGGTGTAAGTTGTAATCTTCTCTTTGCAGCAATAAAGTTGGTACGGTAATTCTGTTGTGCATGGTAATTGTGTTGATGTTCGAGAACAGGGCCATTCACACTTGCATTCTTCACAGCAGTACTGATTAGCGCCTGCTTCCTGTTCGGTGCACAAGACCACTGCGAAATATGGACCTAACATCACACGGTAGGATGAATCCCAGGCATTTCATATCGAATTTGTAATGGGATTTTGTGACCTTGTCACGTTAGTTGTACTGGAGTAAATAACACCCAATAAAATTTTCACAGAGTGTTTTCTTCTAAGAAAAAAATGTGAAATAATACAATTCAAGTATTTTTTTCCAACCGAAATTTTTGGTTCGATTTCTCCTTTTGGTTGATTTCTCATTCGGTTGCAAATATATCGCATCTTTTGAATCAACCAAAAGTTCGCTCACGAATGTTTGATCTCAATAACATGGTTTGTTCTTTAAAAGGAAACTTTCCATCCATGCACTAGAACGCAAGGTGCACCCCTGCACTGCCCATGTAATCCGTGGCTTGTTAACACTAAATGACGAGAAATACATACCCCATCTTACAATTGTAGCACGTGTCTGGTAAGTGGGTATGACCAGATTATTGCGTTGAATCATAAGATTTTTGTCTATTTTTTTATCGTTAATGGCAATACTATTAATAAAAAAAGAAATTTATTTGCATAAATACAATTTTATGACAAGAATCATTGCCTTACGTTCCTCATCTCGCGGTTCTCGTCTTACACAGAATTACTTGCATTGATATGCCACCGTAAATTAACCTCCTTTGCGTAGTGTAATATTTTGTACTTGTAATATTATCTACAATCTACAAATTCTCACATTCAGAGCCAGAAGACGAAAAGGACTTATTTTCTGAACATCTCGTTTCTGTCGCACTATCACAAGAAGATATCACTGTTACCAATAACTTCGCAGCTATGCTCTTTCGGTCTTCTCCAGCCATTTGCCCTCCTGCGCCAGCCATTTGCCCTCCTGCGCCTCGGAGTTCGTTGTACGCGAGGGGCTTGTGTGAACGGCCCTGTTCGAGAAGGTCTACATATTCATTTTTTTATTCGATAACTTGCTACACTAGTAAACACATTAGAATGCATCAAATGGGGCTGTACCGTTAGTTTTGAATATGGAAGATGAAACTGTATTTTTTTTCCTTTTTATGTGTTGGCTACCAGTGGCGAATCTAGACCGTAATCAACTAACCGGGGAGGGATGTTCAGTTTGAAAATGATTTTACAACACAAACTTTACAAATATTTTATCTTAAAAACACATCAACTCATCCAATGATTGAATAGTAAATTAACAATTTATTGAATAGTGATCAAATTTACTAATTATTTAAAATGGCAAATACTTATTAAAGGATAAGGATTCCGTGGCCAAATCAGAATTTTATAAAGAAAAAAATTAAATAATTAATGAAAATATATTTTTAAAGCAGACATAATTAGCAAACAACAAATATATGAAAGTTATAAAATAAAACCCCTATTAAGGCTCTACTAATGAGATAAAAAAGCAAACAACGTACATAGAGACTACATAACGTATGGAAGGAAAATGGTATCCCGTAAATGAATAGAAATCCGCATGCCGTCTATGACATGAAGCATGATTTTCTAATGTCTCAAGACCGTCCCATCCTCTATAAAGCAGGTAAAGGTCCCGTAAAGAAAGACGCGTGGTCTACTGCGTTAATAACACAGGCTAGCCGTGAGTTGTAGTGTCGGCAATGCGGTTGAGTTGTATTGCTTTTACTAGAGTTTAGACCTGTTCTATGCAGACTAGTGTTGCGAGACGCTTCAACCAGTGCATGTAAAACACAGAAATTATAATTCTTATTACTTTGCCCAAAACATGAAAATTTTGCGTGCGAAAAATCACGTAACACTTGTACAAAGTATGCGTTTTAAAATTTCAATTTTATCTGTTGAGAGTTCAGACCCAATGTGGGAGGGGCTATAACCCCCTTAGTCCCCATAGATCTGCCAATGTTGGCTGCCACAAGTAGCTCGTACTGTTATTTATTTAATATTAAAAGTAATTAATGTTGCTTTTCGGTAGTTAGGAAGTAGTAGTAGTATTAAACTATGGAAGAAATGTGACGAAAATGCGAAAGAAAACAAGAGAGAAAAATGATTTGCCTTGCATTGAATCTTTTAACCGTACAAGATTCACCTATAAGATGTGTAGCATTGCCGTACTGATAAAAATACCTGCGTTGGGGTAGCTGATGTATTGGATGCCAGCCGGACAGACAATACATGAGCTCGCACAGCTAACATCCGTCTGCTATGACGTGAATTTTCGACCTTCTGTATTAGAGCGTACAGCATTAGCTCTCACAGTTTAAGTAGCTAATCTACAAGATAAGAAAATGGAACCAGTAAGCACGTAATATTGATTCGACATGAGTCGATGTCGACTATCTGCATGCTTTCTTCTTGATATTTTTTCTCGACTTTCTTGACGATATTCATTTTTATTACAACTCCATGACCTTACCTTGTTTCATCACAGGCGTACAGCAAACGTTCTTTTTTTCGACTTCCGTCTTCAGGTATTCGATCCAGGGTCCTTTCCCTCTGAATGCGCGAACGTTAGCATTGAGCTACTGCTGTACGACGTATTATTATCTTGTGTTACGTTGTCTAAGAGTTGACACCATAGAATTGGTACCATGAACAGTCAATACGTAAAGTAGTAATCCTCTCTAAAATCTTGAAAAATGAATATTTAAATACCAAGAAAATAGATTCACCAAAATAGATGTTTCCAAACGTTTCTTTATTTTGAATATACTTGAAATTTACTCTTATTACATTAATAGATTTGAAAATATCATTATTTAAGATAATAATTAGGTATTCGCCAACATTAACCTTCAGAAATTCAAAATGTCATCAGTGTACGGTTGCTCGAAGTCAAGAAAACACTGTAAATATTCGTCGTCTAGACTTCATATTTCGGGCTATGCAACGTTGCGATGGCGCCGTTTAGTCGTTGTAATGAATCATTTTGTTCAAGTAAACAACTATTCATAGTTGCGAAAGCCATCGTCGATTTGACTCCGTAAAACAATTGCTGAGGCCTCAGTCATGAGTCAATGCATAGATGGCAGCGCAGTCGAGTGTCATTTAGCTGCAACTACGAACGAGATCAGCGGCGAGGAACAAACAACAGTTCTTGTTGTTATGTCAGATTTTTGAGCGGGGCTG
Source organism: Laupala kohalensis (assembly GCA_002313205.1). Classification (NCBI taxonomy): domain Eukaryota; kingdom Metazoa; phylum Arthropoda; class Insecta; order Orthoptera; family Trigonidiidae; genus Laupala; species Laupala kohalensis. Next base: position 1,769,252 of record NNCF01125977.1, on the reverse strand, counting down.
AGCTGTTGCGCGCAAAACATACAAGCTATAGCTGTACATGTAACTTTCTTCCTTCCAAACAAAACAGCGTTAGTTTCCGCAGTGATAGAAAATTGGTCTCGTTCAGACGAAAACTGTTTTAGGGCAGCTACAGCATAAGCTGTGGCAGCTAATGGTACTGTCTGTCCGCTAGATAGCCAACGGGTGAGCTATCACAGCTAACTTTAGGCTGAGCTATCTAACATATTTTTTCTGTGCGAACCACAACGTCGAATATTTCCGAAACTTGTGATGAAAATTCCCAATTTGGGAAAATGCTTCTTTTAATCCCTACTTATCCCCGTTCTTAATTTTTGCAAGAAAATAAAATTTAATCACGTCAATATGTTCATTTTACCAATTATATTAACTGATAATTAATGACCAATAAAACCTTCAACTATACAGCATAACGTGAGAAAGGAGTAGAGCATCGGAATCTTATTATATAGCGTGTTTTTTTAGAGGTTTTGTTTTTAAATTGGCTACACTGTGTCTAGTGATTGTCAATTTGACAGTTGACAGTTGATTTGTGATCAGGACGTTTTGCCATTTCACCATGAATAGACTTACGCCAGAACACAATATTGCATAAAGAAGATACAGTCATACTATCCAATTTTTTGTTATTTATTAATTCATAAGACCTTCATTCACAGACTGTCTGTCACAAAATTGCTTTTCAGCATGTTTATTTCTGTAACAGCACTGATGATGCCCACCACACGGTCGAAATGCCTTATGAGTTAATAAATAACAAAATATAGTATGAACACACGTTCTTTGTGAAATATATTTTCAACCGAATAAGAAATCAGTTTGTGGTTGGAAAAAAATAGTTCACTTGCTATTTTTCTAAGAAATAAACATAGGGTGAAAATGTTATTACGTCTTACTCATTCCAATACTACAAACTAGACAAGGTGACCACATCCAGCGCCACCTAAGGGAGAGGCCTGCTCACTCTATTACCCCTGCCAAGAGGAGATATACTCCCTCTCCACCGCTCGGCATAATATTACGCACAAAAGACTTTACTTCTGAGTTTCGAAACTTCACTATCGCCTTGTAAGATTAAAATCATTATAGGTGCAGGTAATAACGGCTTTAATTATTTCAAGAAGAAAATTCGTTGTCCAATGATTTCTAAGGAAACGATATTTTCGACCGAAACGTAATTATCGATTTTATAATTTAAAAAAGCACATGTGGTAATGTATTACCTTAAATATCAACCCACTGCTGTTGTAGAGTTAATTTGCGCAATGTAATATTCTCTAATTTTTCAAAGCGAAGAGTATTGAGAATCCCAACTCCTATATTTTAGAAAGACCATGTCTGAAAACGCTTGAATAATATTACCAATTCTCTAGATTAGTTTTGCTAATTTAAACACATCAATAAATGGAATAGTAATAAGTAAAACCAATTGCTCATAGATAAATATCTGTTTAATTATATCTGTTTGGGTACATTTCATTAAAAAAAACTCATTACATGTTTCAATGAAAGTTCAAATTGATACACTGAAAAGCTTACAATAAGTTTCACTTCTCTAAACACATTATCTTTTTTCTTGGCAATGCATTCTTTATAGTATTTTTTACACAGTTAAAATGGAATTTTTATCTTTCCTTACAAAAGTGGGAGGAATGTAATCGCCGCCACAGATTTACATGAGGCGATGGGAGGTGGGTGGTAGAGGCTATTGTAAGTAAGGTGGGCCTGTTGACTGAGTTCACCAACAACTTAACCCACGGGGAGGTGTTAATGGGAGTGGTTAGTAATAGTAAGAATTAATGATACTAGGAATAGTAGAAGGAGAGTTTGCTTTTCAATTATCTCAGCTACATGAACTGGAACATTGAAGTGAAAAGCTACAAATTTTTTCTGTCCCAATTTGAACCCGGAGCGACTCAGAGGGAAGCAAGTATGCTAGCCCTAAGCCATCACAGGAGCTTAGCTAATACAGCTCGTTCAATAACCAACTGCGGCAGCATCGCAAAGCGTCGCCGAGCAGCGATCCGCAAACACACAACCGTTCTTCATAACTGACGGACCTACGAAGACGACTCGCTTCCTACGACCATATCATTGTGATTCACTCCAACACCCACTCTCACAACCATAATGGCTCCACTATTGCCGCCACTACATAGGGTGGCGCACGCTGGGTGCCCAATCATTTCTACAAATATACTGCAGTACCAATTAGTGATTCAAAATCGTTCAAATGCGTCAGCCATTTTGAAAATCACAACCTTTCAAACACATCGTCTTTGACCGCCCCTGTCAAAGTAATGTAAAGAAACTGATTAGCGTGTTCAGAGCAATTCGTTTTGCTTCATGCTGAATCACGATCTCATTTCTTTTCCCCCCATTTCTACACACCGTAGTTTTCTTGTCATTTTATCACCCCAAAGAAATAATTTTTTTCGCCCAAGCTCTATAATTGATATTTACTTCCTAATATAAGGTGTTAAATATTTGCATTTTCAAAGGTTTCTGCTGAGAAACTTTTATTTTAAGAAGATAACTGTCGCAGGGTTTCAATTTAATGCTGTTTTCTTTGACTTTTATTTCAGCTTAACAAGCAAACCTTAAAAATGCTGTTTTCTTTGACTTTTATTTCAGCTTAACAAGCAAACCTTAAAAATGCTGCGTATGAATTTGCTTTTTATATCTTCTTCTTCACCAGGCTCTACAACTCTGATGGGAGAGTTTTGGCCTTCTCAACAATATGCTTCCACGCCTATCTTTGACCCTATTTCTCGAATCCATTTTCATTCCACGAAAATCATTGTAGACGTCCTCAGATCATTTCTTCCTCGGGCTTCCTTGAGGTCTAACACCTAATGGTTTCCATTCCCATACCATCTTAAAAGTTCTTTGTTCCCTCATTCTGCAGAGATGGCCAAACCAGCTCAATCTTTGAAATGTAATGCAATTTATTACACTTCTATTATGAATTAGTTTGTTTAATTCTGCATTGGTTTTAATTCTCCATAAGCCACTTTCTTCTCTTGTAGGACCAAATATCTTTCAAACACTGCAAGTTTTTCCTTATTTGCATCTTTTAACACCCATGTTTCACTACCATGTGTTATTATGGGTTATTCCATACTTCATTTACATCTTCTGCAACAGGGAGATCTTTAAGTTTCCTGTAGAGTTCTGAGCGATATTCCTTGAGATTTGCGGGTTTAGACAAGCTTGCTTACATACGGTATTCTCTTCTTATATACCGCAGGAAAATTTAGGTGAAGAACCGTTCGCACTAAATAGTGATCTGAATCCATATTTGGACCTCATAGGACTCTTACATCATTTTATGAAGTCTTTTTTGGTGCTGTTGATCAAGACGTGATCAATTTGGTTCACCACTGTTTGTCCGGGAGCATTCCATGTGAATTCTCTTATGCTGGAATTGTGTGCTCATTATCGTGAAATTATGTTATAATGCAAATCCACAGAGGAGTTCTCCATTGTTGTTTGATCTCTCATGCAAAGTGTACCTGCCAGTTACTTTGCTATAGGTCTTTTCCTTCCCCTAATTGCGCGTTCAGATCTCCTAGAATTGGATAGTGTCACTTCTGGGAACATTTTCTAGTACCTGTTGCAGATTTTCATAAAACTCCTCTTTATATTTTATTTCTTTCTCTTCCGTGGGGGCATATACACTGATTACTGTTATGTTATTATATTTTCCTTTAATTCGTAATTTACACATTATTTCATTACGAGGAACAAAACTGATGTTTTTTAACAAAAAAACCCGTACCCACTTGACCTGATTTGGTTTTTGTGCCACTGTAATACAGAGTAAATTCTTTCTTTTTAATAACTCCATTTTCCTTCCCTCTTATTTCCTGCAATGCAACAATATCTAGTTTAAGTTTGTCGACCTGTTCGGCCAGTTCATTCATTTTTCTTGGTTGCAGTAGGGTAAGAACATTCCGAGTACCAATATTCATAACCTTATTTCTTAGCATGATTCGTTGTCAGTCCTTGATACTTTTCCGGGGAAGGTTGTTGGAAGTTTTAGCTGTGGGCTTTTTCACAGGGGAGAGGTCGCTGGCCTGACGCCCTAACCCTCCTCCTTCGTCCGGACTTGGGACCGGCAACAGCACTGGGAGACTACTCGATCCACCTCCCAAGTACTGCAGGCCGAGTTTGCTTTTTATATGCAACAGCTATAAATAAACACACACTTGACCGTAGGTGGCGGCGTCACCTGAGAGGTAGTTCAAGAACTAACCACAATTCCAATTCAAATTGTATTTTGCAATAAATTATAGAAGAAAAGGTTTCGAAAAAAAACCGCCCCTATCCAGAAACTAATATTTGTGATAACTCAATTGTGGCAATTAGTTAAGAAAGAAAGCGGAATAAGTGATATTAACGGAATGTTACCCATTAATAATAAGATACTCCAATTAATTTATTGTTAAACATGTAATGTCTACAAATAAATAAATTTTATTGTCAAACAAGCAGGTGCAAAATGTGTATGACTACGTGGGGGACGATAAACAGAGTTACTCTCCGGAAACAAGCAAGGAACCATCCCATCAATTCCGATCATGGGTCCAAGGGCAGTGGCGGATTTAATACTAAAAAAAGAATTTTTAATCAAATACATACTGTTATAAATTTGTTCCAAAATGAATCGTAGATATAGTGTATAGACAAAATTCGAGATTAATAATAACAAAAGTATTAAATGACATTCCGACTTATGGAAAATCCGCCAGTACCCGGTGGAAACCCGGGACAGGATGGGGCTATGGCATATAGTGCCTTAGATGGGGCTACATAAATAATGTATACAACCGTGCTAAGGTTGCTTAGAAATCGCGCAACGAGAATAAAATAAAAATTAGTACATGAACAGTTTATCTTTGGGTTTCACTGTATTTACTATTGACGGCACAACATCGAGTACGCAAAATTGCTACTCCTTAAGTAAACTCCAACATCGAGCGCCGCATGCTCCTTGGCCCTGTAAGAAGGTACTCAAATGTTACTGCGTGTACTCATTTGGTACTTCCTTTACACGGCTAGAAAATAAGATTTGAATTCTGACAAAAACCACTGAAATTGCGAATCGTTATGCGAAAATGTCAAAGAAAGGGAAGTTACAAACCACACGAATAAAAGTTTGGTCGTGAAATGGATTCGTAGTTTTACGAACAGTGACAGTAAATTAGGAGAGACAAGAACCTGAAGGTCGTTTTGTAGATGCGCCAGAATGAGTTAAGAGTGGGGTTTCAGGCCACGACTCACCTTCACGAACACCTCCAACGCTCGCATGTAAATAAATAGTCAAATATGCAGTTGCTCTCTGGCAGGAGTGGATGCAGACTAATATTTTAGGGGGGTCATAACAAAAGAATATAGTCTTGGACGTAGTACGTTCCAAAAAGCATCCCAATCTCAGAAGAAAAAAAATTAAAATTCTAAAGCAAATTGTAAGTTTAGGTCATCTAAGTGTTAATTAATACGCGGTTCGGTACAGTAACACCCTTCTTTCAAGATTATTTTTAAAAAAATTTGCGATAGGGGAAAGTGATAGATGCAAAACATTTATTATGATTCATGATGCAAAAACTTTATTCACATTTTTAAGGTACAGAAAAATTTAATATTTCTAGGATCAGAAGAAAATTACTGATGAAAGATTGTGCTGAAGATAGTTTTTGAAAAATTAAGTAAAAGCTGTATACGACTCGGACAGTTGCTCTCTATTGAACCCAAAATTTGAATGCATCGTTAATTCTTGAGACACTGGTTTTGGTTGAGTGGGCAAAAATTCATTTAAACAAAAAATGTTCAAAATTGAATTTTCAAAATTCAACATGAATTTTTTTTAATTTACCTTTTTTGCAATTTTAATCGGAGCGTGCTACTTTAATTTCCTAAAAAATATATGAATAAAAAATCCAATTTCTTGATATTTTAAAACACTAACTCGAAGTGTCTGAAACATGGTCTATGAATATTGAAGTATGGGTTTTTAATTAAAACCTCGAGTTAATAAATCAAGCTTCAATTTATTTTTGATTTGATTACATATCAGTCTCTGGACGAAACATGAAATTTGGAATGACCCACGGATTGCACCTAATGTTTCTGTTCAAGCAGCAGTTAAATCGTGTTATTTATAAACAGTTTTAAATACGTTCAGAGTTATTATTCAGGAAGAGAGCAGATTAGGTACTATTTAATTACGTATCTTCGTATATTTTTATTACGAATTTTGATCGGATTTTTCGCGCGAGTTCATGCTAACGCGACAAGAACTACTAATAATTGAATTAAGTACATATATTTAACTGTATGATACACCGTCCGGCAATAGAGCAGCATAGAAACATAAACATATTATGAAAACCTCTTCTAATAGAAAATCAACCCTCCGAATTATATATGAGAGTCCTACCCGAGAGAAACCCCGCCCGAGGGTACTAAAAATGTTTCAATGTATTTGGACGAATGAAAAGTATTCTTGATATCGCCTCGACGCGTATGAGTTATCCAAACATGTCCGCATGAAGGAAGTGTTGACCTCTGAGAGGAAGGTTGAGAAGGTAGATGATTGTAAGCTAATATTTCTGTTTACATTGTGAGATTTACAGATATCATGATAGAGCGGAGAATTCGTGGGTGGAACCTGGTTTCGTCAAAAATTTCTGAGGATAATAGTTTACTCGAAGACTGAGAATTTGCATAACCTTTATATACGTCTACATATCAATTTTGATCATAAAATTATGCTCTATGTAGTCTCGATTTGGTACAGTTAATTATTTTTCGTTTAACAAAATAATTCTTAAATTAATTCTTGAGGGCTAAAACACAACCGCCGTTCATAACTCGTGGATCTCGGAAGATGACTCTCTTCCCATGAGCGTAACATGACATTCACATCAACATCCACTCTCACAACCATAATGGCACCACCATCGCCACAACAACAACTTTGTCAAACAGGGTATGGCACGTTGTGCGTTGCTAAATCGTTTCTTCAAATTTACTGCAGTACTAATTAAAAATCGATATAGTGCGTCAACCTTCTGAAAATCATAAACCCTTTTGCGCGACTAGAAACTCATTCTCTATGGGCTTTTAGGAGGGGAGGGGGGTCATGACCCCCTTGTATCCGCGCTTGCTCTCTGGAAACTGCAAGGGACCATCCCATCAATTTCGATCGAAGGACCCGGAGGTAACAGCGGAGTGAACATTTCAGTGCCCCCTTCTAAAAAGAGAACAGGATTATTTGTAATTTCTGACAATGTCTTGATTATTCAAATGAACTTGTTTGAGTCACCCATGCAAGTGTAAAAAATGAAGCTCCACTAGTTGATTTTGTTTATTGCTTGGTCCATCACTTAAATTTGACTCAATATTTTACCTTTTTCTCCCATTAGGGGTAATCCAAAGAATCCAGTCGCCCAAATGGGCAATTTGTGACTGCCCTTTCAAAACATGTCACAAAGACGAGATTCACCCCCACTCAATGAATGTCACAATTTATCAAGTACCTCACTGATTAAATTAGATATTATAAATTATTGTAATTACAAAATATTTGGTATTAAATATTATACTTGATAGCTGTAATTTTTGTGATCTTGAATGTCTATATAATAATATGAACTCCATGAACATACAAATCTTTGTTACCTCCCTTCCCTCCATATTTATTGTACATCAATGAAACATTCAATGGGAACCTTCCAGCATATGTATTTTATGGACGACTCCTTAAAAAACGTTCCCAAATCAGATGCATTGCTTCATAAAAGTACAAGTTTTTTAAACAAACTGGAATAATTAGAAAACACTTCCTTGGTCACCGCTACTTAGGACATTTCTAGCGCAACAGGCACATATGAACTTTTGCACAAGTAAAAAATTGTAAGTACCAGTGACTTGATAAAAAGAAATGAGTAGCCATGGAGCAGAAAAAACACGAGGCAAATAGCAGGCAAATTATCTCGAACTGAAAATGATTCTTTAAGTACCAATTAAGCTTTATTTCATGAAATAAATAAAATCATAATGGAATTCAATACTAGGTTTGAAGACGTACAAAATCTGTTTTATCTTGCTCCGGTGAATTCTTAAAAATATGATTAAAACACAAGCTCCCTCTGCTGAGCTCTCTTCTCTGTCCTTATAATAGAAAATGCAACAGATATCACTTTTAAGTCCTATAATTTGTCAAAAACAAATTTATTATAATGTACCTATCAGAATTTGTTCATACTTAATTTTCAAATTGACGTTATTCCTTCCCCTATTTACTCTAAAATTAAATATCCCCTTCACCTGTTCAGGTCATGGGTCGCTATAGGTACTTACTACATTGCAAATAAGAAACATTCATTTCTTCACCATTAACAACTTTATGGTATGATTCAGCTTCATTTCCCATACTCAATATTCTCCAAATTCATTTAGACAAAACTATTAATTATGTTTATTTAACAAATTTCTTTTAATAAGATTAAGAAATAGGGCATGCGTCAAGGAGTGTGAGGGAGCCCAACACTTTTCCTCTAAGAAAAGGTAAAAATATTAAGGGATCAATGTAGTAACAAATCATAGGAATTTCAAGGAGAAAAAAAAACGCAGGTCAATAACAGAAATTTGATACCAATTTCTTTCAGTTTTGTACTACATAGAAAAAATTCAATACCTTTTTACTGTTGCATAAAATATAGCACCTTAAAGGCAATATTGAATGTGAAATATCTCGTTCTTATTTCTATGAGTATACTTGCATAAAAATTCCTCTCTGCTGCTAACATTAAAATACAATGCAAATGTCACTACACACTTCACATCACTTATTCCAATACCACATAAAGCACAAGGATTTTCCTAACACCCGATGCATCACTTGATCCTCACATTGTGCTTAACTTTGGTAATTAAGAATAATATTCATAACAGAGTCATTGTCCAATTCATGTGAAGAATGAACAGTAACTAGTGCAGTTATCTACAAAAATACAAGTTTGTCATGTGCTGCTTTTTTTTTAATAAATTGTACTCTTTGGACCTCATAATACTTACCAATCTCAATTTTAATACCACTGAAATGCAGAACATTTAAAACAATAGTATTGATAATAATTTACATAGTAAGTTTTTTGTTTTATTTATATTTTACTATCTCAAACCAACAAAGTAATATTCAAAATTCAATTTGATCTTCATAACAGGAGAGAATTAGTTCAGAAAAGGAGGTATGTACAAGCGATGTCAAATATGATATAAAACAAAAAACTTTTATTTCTTTGTATTGCATCCTCTGAATGTGCCATGTTACATGAAAATGTAGCATTGTATCTTCTCAGGTACAAGTCATATAAATATATTTAACATGATATTAATAAATAGAGTATATAAATAGTATAATTCAGACTGTGAAGAAAAACGTTTGCAGCGAAAGTCCTATTCTATAGAAAATCAATGGAAAGTAAAAGTATAATACCCAAAATAAGTAGACAAAATTAGAAAATTTCCAAGTTAAGGAAGAAAAGTTCTTTAAAATAATAGCACCTTTGATAATAAAGAATCTAAGTTTTGTTTGTTTGTTTTTATGGGTGTCAGAAACTTAATTTCTCTTCCCAACCAAGTTCGTAAATATCACTGAACCTCTAGAAAAGGTGGCAAGACAGGAAAGTATTACATAAATTCTGATGTTGAAAGTAGGCACGAAATATTCCTCATTTGGTTTCCTTCACATTAGTTAACAATTTCATGTTCAATGAGGCAATAAACCAACTTTACTTTCATTACTCTGATCATTAATTTCCCTAAGACATGTTACATTCACCAAAAAAATTAACAATTTTTTCAGTACTAAAAACATAACCATAAACTTCTACAACTTATAATTATGTCCCAGGGAAAATATCTAGAAATAATAGGGTATAAAACCAACACAAAGCCAGAGCAAAACTGCTCACTAAAACTTCCAAAATCTATTGAAAAATATATAGAAAATACTTTTAGCAATAAGACAAGTTAATGTAAGTTTCATTAAAAATTATTAAATGCCAAAACTTTACGGACTGGGGAAATTAGAATACTATACAAACACAAGAATTTTGTTCAATTAGGCAGCACAACACAGGTTATCACTAATTACAACTGCCACTAAACCTCATTTCTACAACTTAATGATAACAATTCCAAAAATTAACACACAACCTGACAATTCTCCATACACAATTCATATATTGGCATGACAATGCAACTTTTAGTTCAAGTATTATGACACTAAAGAGGAGACACCATAGAGACAATAAACACCCAAAGAACGAATCAATGTTCCCATACCAAACTTCCATAAGAAAAATGATGTATCAAAAACCTATTTAAACTGAAGATGTAAAGAAACAAAAATTCTCCTTCTTTAATAACAAAATAATACGGCAAGTCCCGTAACAAATACATGATGTTTTAAAGGAGTTCTACACATTGTAGTCTTCATAACATAAAAATTATGTTATACACAAGATCTTCACAAAACATAGTTTACCTTTAGGAAAATGTTTTGATTTCAGGGAATTCAAATGAAAAGGTCATCCACCTTAAAATTATTATCAGAACTGACTCATGACTAAACTTGGCAGAAATGTGCCCCAAATCATCATCCAAGAGGATAGAATTTTTAGAGTAAATTGGGAATAAATAACAACTTATTAATTTATTATGTTTCAAAGTGTAGTGATGAAACATTCATCCGAGATAAGGAGAGTTTTAAACAAATCAGATTCACAATTGTATATGGTCAGCTGGGATGCGCAATTAAAAAATCCACAGAAAAATTGACACCACACACTCTTCCCCGACCTATTTTGCAACTTTGGTCCTGAACATGTTTTTGCTTTTAGATATTTGTGTACAGCATACTTTGTTAGTAGTTGGGTGACTTTCTTATGAAGGTGAGATATCAAAACATCAAAATCAAATTGATGAAGAGTATCAAAGAATCATAAAATAGTGAAAGTGAAATTTAAATTGAGTTTTGGATAGTAAGACAAGGATTAGATAGTAAGATAATAAGTCACGAAATAAATATAATTTTGGGAATATTGAGAGGACATCTAAAACATTGGAGAGAAGTACTTCAGAAAAAAAACACTCTACAAGAATTTTAACAATTTCAACATTTTCATAGTAAAAATAAAATGTTTATTTACAGATGTACAATCTGGATTAACTAGGTAAGAAATTCAGAAAAAAATTGTTGAAAGTGAAAACTCAACTTAAATATCACTGAATCCACTGCTATCGAACTATGAATAATAATTCCACTACCACAAAACCCAACAACAAAAACTTCTACAATAGCGTGTCTATGCTTCTTGGTTTCAGCTTCCTGATTTCTCACCAGAAACAAATTTCTTGAGGATTTTTTGAGTTCCTACTGCATGTGGAAACAGAGGGGTCAATGATGTCAGTGATTTAAATATCCAAGGTACTTATCTATAAATAATATTTTTTAATAAGTTGTAACTAAAACAAACATTATGCAAAAGAATCTATAGTGATACAAATACTGGGCCCCCTTCGCTCAAAATTTTGATTGCACAATGAACATGTGTGCACCATCCTTAAACATAACTTTTCAGATAAATTACTCATCAATATGAATACATAAGAGCCTAATTAATATTATTTGGACAGAACATAATTTTTATCACACAAGTGATCACCAAATACTAACGTGTTGAAGTCTCAAAACAAAATACTTTTTTTAACGGCTTCTACTTTTTCAACACAATAAGCAAGATTCCTAGTTAGTATCTTTAGAAATGGTAATTAACTGGTATTACCTCTTTAGCATCAATGGAATGTTTACAGTAGTTCTGTTTCATCAGGGAAAGAATTAAAAATACATTGTATAAAAAAATTGTTCTCCATTTTTCAACACAATTTAAAATCTCCTCACATTTAATTTCCTTGACATTATTTCCAACCCTTTGAGTCAGATATATGCAGCGACCAACATATCATGATCATATTGGGACATGACAGACCTTTTAAATCTTTCCAAACCCATTCTTTCCAACCTTGTCCTAAGTTACCTGTTGCCCATCTTTTCACCAGTCATTTTAACAACCGAAACAAACTAATTCTTTTCACTTCAACACAATGTATATCCTACTTTTCCCAATAATAAAATTTGATAAGAAGAAACAGTCAATTTGAAAAGTCCACTTAATCAAGAAATATTCTTCTTCATCTTAGCCATGAAAATCAATATTGTTTACATTAAAAACATTATAAGTTATTGCAAATCCTCACAATTATTCCATCAAGAAAATTCCACATATAATGTCACAATTTTAGACAACTTCAAAGAATTTTGGTAATAGCTAACTGCTTTCTTGACAATAAACTTATAATAATAATTATTATTAGGTAATTTGGAAAATAAATCATCTCCAATTACAATAATACAAGGGTTGGGGCAAGTAATCTTCAATATTGCAAATCTTTGAACTGATCAAGGGTGGATAAATGTAATGAATTTAGAATTAAATAATCCTCCCTTATACCTGAGCTTTAATTTCTAGACTGTATGAAATGTTGTCAGGAAACCTAAGGATACAGTACTTATAATACTGAATTAATGTTTTAACTTGCGAATGAGTAAAAGGAAGAACCATATAGCTTACATGAAGCATCCGAGTGTTACAATTCAAGAAATTTGAGGAACTTTTAGAACTTCTGTATCCGAAGTTGAGTATGAGAAAACTGAGGATTAGTCTAACTCATAGAAAGTCACATACATTAAAATGACAATAAAATAAAGTTGAGCAACTGGCTGTTATTCTGAGGTTTCAAACTTCTGTACTTACATAATTTGATGGACTTGTAAAAAAAATTACAAAAAGTACTGTCTTCAATGTCAGTAATTCTACTCATCATGATCAAACTAAAGTTTCCACACCTGATTCAAACACACAATTGACTGATACCAAGACAATTCAAATTCAGATTCATAAACATCATTGATTGATTCAACCACATATACTTGAACACATACAGCAGTCTATATTTGTATTCTCAAAAACAACTTAATTTACTCAGTATAACTCAGCACCTTAAGTCTTTCAATGCACTATAATTTACTTTAAAGATAAACAAAACAAACAAAAAACATATTTAAGCAATAGGGTACCCGTGATTCACGACTTGGCTCGATATATATGTACGCATATATATCTATATAAATATATATATATATGGATACTGAAAGCCAGTAGTAGATCAAGGGAACAGATCAGTCTATTTCTTATCGAAAAAGGCACTACTATTAAACAAGCCAGAGCGATGTAAAGCACTTGAACTTTACGTCAGGAAAACATAATTGATGTCCCTCCATTATTTAGGAAACCATTAGTATCACTGAAACAAATCCAATTTTCTCTTCTAACAGAGAAATATTAGAAATACAATTACCACGCAGTCTTCTGGTCTTCTCTGACCTTAAATAATATAATTTCCATAGCAGCTTTGGCATCTTCGGCGCTGTCATGACCACTCTCTAAGATAACAGAAATAAGAACAATGGAGTAAGTGTACATTAAACACAGAATTGATAAAAATTATATTATACTGAATCGAAAGTAGAAATTAGCTTTGCCAATAAAAATACATGCAATTTCACATAAACTCAAAAATTTTGCAACATTTCAGATGTACCTTGAATAAAGGTTTTCAACAAGTTTGTAAATAAAAAAACAATGAAGTAAAATATCAGACGAAGTGAGCCTGAATTTGACTTAAAAATCTATAATAAAGTTTTCTACTCACCACTCTCTTGTATAATTTTTTGCAACAAGTCTCTACAAAGGGTTTTTAAAGCTCGCTTCTTTGGAGGACCCATTTTGTGTGGATAAACAACACTTGTGTCAACCACAGTGGTATGTATAAGCTAAAATAAAAAATAAAATCCTTAAGCATCTGGATGGAATAGTCCACAAGTACTATGAAAATTTCTGCCATTGACTTCTTGTTTAGTTCTAGAGTGATACAGAGTTCAATCAATAACCAAAATTGTTATCACAAAATTGCAAAAGAAATTAAATATAAAGTAATGCAACAGAAAACAAGTTCTTAACAACGAAGATACAATTAAATGTAGCCTCTTAAATCATCAGTTTTTGTTCCTGAAAGAGAATTAAAGGAAAATCTAGTAAATGATTCATATCTGGAGATAAAATTAAATATAATACCAATGGAAACCATGCTTGACCAAGAGAACCACATACAATTTGTCTTAAGTCGCTACCATTATCATCCATCACATCATGGATTTCAAACCTAATTTGTCAAAAAAAAGTAATGTAACAACACTGCTTTAAATGAATTATCTACAGTCAAATAAGAATCAAAGCAAATATCAATATCGAACATGTTTATCATTCTACTCATTCTCCATAAGGGTGCATTAAATGACCTATTAGTATTCACATTTGGTGTGCTAAGAATATCACAGTGATTTCTGAGTTTTTGCACAGGAACTCTCCATTGTAGAGCTTCCAGTAATGCAGGGCAGTCAATATCGTTTTTTTTTACTAATTTATGTATAAATTGAATATCTCTGCCTTGCATATTTGAATCAAGGGAACTCAAATTTAACAACATGGCACTTTGAGAATAGTCATGAGTCGTGATAGGTAAATGGAACAATTTCATTTTCCAAGACACATAGTTCAAACATTTGTGTTGTATAAATTCTAGTTTTGATATGTGAATATTAAATGCAGGATTCCATACAGGAGATTCATATAATTTTTTTTTCAACTTTGTTTTTATGAAACTCTTGTTGTCTTAATGAGATTCAAAGAGTACTTAACAAATTATAAGAAATAAAATTTTATGTTTTATTTAATTATTGAGAGATATGATTTGTTAGGTAGATTGTCATTATATTTACTCAAATTCAGTACAAATCCAATTGTTTGAATTAACTGAGGGTTGAACTGATTCAGACATATGGAAATTCGGATGATTAGATCTGTAGCTCAGGAATTAAGTAAAACAATGTCACAAAGAATAAACGTGACTTTTATTGAAGAAATTGAATTTACCAATTCATACTTTTGTAGGGCTATTAGATGTCAAATGCAGGTACTTCAAATACTGTATGCAAGTTGTGTTTAATAACTCTAAACATGAGTATCTACAATGTACAACCTACAATGAATCCACAGGGAAACCCTCTTAAGATGCACCAGGGGGAATGAAAATTTGTCTCTTATTAATGGGATATGGAATTTTTTCAAGTTAAACATAATGTAGTATATTTACATCAATTTAGAATGGTCCCAAAATATCCCATTATATATTTTAATTATTAAAAGGTACCAGAGCCCTAATAGCCATATTTTCTGAGCTGAACATGAAACATTGAAAAAAAAAAAAAATTAATATGACAATGTGGTCTGAAGGCTGTAGAATCATAACAATTATTTGTATATCCTTCTAAAAGTGCTGCTATCACCACCACCGGCTCCATCTTCACTCATGAACTGATTTTTCTTTACAGAATCGCAGAGACTTGTTAACCTAACGTCACCGAATGTGGTCGTCCGTAAATAATCCGAACACCTTTTCTGTAGTTCATGAGAGTAGCACGATCTAAACTAAAATTACAGCCATTAGTGGAGAGAAGAAAATAGCCCCCCCCCCTATTTTAGGAGGCAAAATTTAGGGGGGGAAAATGAAGTTGAGTAAAATCAATTATCTAAAAAGTATTTCTGAAGGGAAATGCTCATTCAAAATTCCATGTGAAATGGTTGGCTCTGGTAAGTATACTCAAAAGTACTTGAAAAGCTAACTAATGCAGTTCAACTTCTCTTGACATCGCCAGATACACACGAACTTCGGCTCTACTTCGAATTCTCGTGCCGCTGCTTTATTTCTGTGAGTCTGAGTATTATTTAGAACTCGCAATTTGATGTTAGCGTCGAAGCATCTTTGATCGCCCAACTTTAATTGTTTCGAAGATGATCCCCGTCTCTCGAAAAAATCGTGTCACGGTCGGCACGATGACGGCAGTCGGTCATTCCTAGACGACATGGACCAGTTCGCTTTCCACTTCGAATAAGCGTCAAATTCCACCATCATCGATTGCTTTTCTTTGTGTTACGTTACGTATACGGCTTGTGTTCTATTAACTCGTTATCACCCACGAAACTTTGAATTACCAGTTTCCCGTCCTAAACTAATATAGTCCCCCCCCCAGGATTTTAGAGCGATTTTTTCGAAAAAAAGGGGGGACTATATTCGGGTAAATACGGTAAGTAGTTGTGATTGTGATTAAACAGCCAAGAATCAACCCTGTGACTACTGCTTTGATTGCAGCGATGTTAACAACTTGACCACCTGATCACCTTCCACAACTGTGCAACAATTTCACCAGGCCTCATACCTTAGAAGACCTGAGACACATCCCCACAACCAGGACAGGAGTCGCAGGTTGTATTCCCGACTTGTCGCCCTTTCCACATAGTTGCAAGTTATTTTATAGCTTACCCGTTTATGTCTGCAAATGCAAACGTTGGTGTGCATCATGCAGTAAAAATGGTCACCATTAGAAAACAGATCAGTAAAAAAACAAACTGTTTTGGGCTCTTAATTCTTGAGTAGATAACAGTAAAAATATAAATTTATTTAACCCTCAAACACACGCATTGATGTTTCGTTTCTTCGTTTATTATACAATATATTTTATTCCGTTCACTGTTTAACTCTGCATACCTCTCTGTCTATCTCCAACTCAGTATACTGAGCTTTAATCGGATTTCGCACACGTACCCTCCCGTCATAGAGCCATTTTTTACTGTGTGGGATATGATCCACCCTGCATGTGTGTTCTCGCTACTAAATATTTCCAGTGGTCACAATGCTCTCAGGCGCCGCGCCTAGAAAGACGCGTCACTTTCTAGACATCCACCCTCACATCTCGGTCGGTCGGATGACTGACCCCCAGCTAGGGTCGCTGAGAAGCAATTCTAGTGGCTAGAAAGGGCAAGCTGTACTTCATTGGCGTGGCTGCGCCTTGAGAGCCTAAAGAATTTCCAGCATGAGAGTAATAATAAAATTGCATTATCAAAATGTTTCTTTGTGATAAAAAATTATATGAAAATTAAAATAAATTACTTCAGTTAAACAACATTTACTTTGGGGTGGTATACACCCCAAGCGTGTGTTGAAGTTCCCGTTTTTTGGCGTGTGTGCTGAAGGGTAAAAATTGTCAAGTGACTAAAAAACTGGACAATTCGAGATGATCGAGAATGGTGTGTGTGTGTGTGAGGGGGGTGCACGCGTGTGTATGTTTCTGTGTGCGCGCGTACGCGCGCGCACACACACACACACACACAAATATAGTGACTTGACAATTTGTTTCTCTAGAAACTACTGCCAAAAGAGAAATAACACGGATTATTGCGGGGGCGAGAGGAACCTCCGGCCATACGGGCGGAGGGAGCCGGCTAGTCTCTGAGTCAGGAACACGTAGCAACAATCAAATTATTTATTAATCAAAAACAATATTAAATCCAACACAATGACAACAAAAGAACGTTCTTCCATCCGAGATTCTTTGTTCTCGGATTCAGACAGGCAGCCCAGCAGCCACGAAGTTGGAGAACGTGGTAACCTCCTTGCACGAGAGTAGGGTCTCTACCTTTGGCTCGGTCGCCGCCTCCGTCGCCACACAGCCCTCTTCCGATTGGTGGCGCGCGTACGCGCTTCGCCGGCGCGGCGCTCCTCAGCGAGCCGCGCTCTCTATTTATATATATTACTATTTTAATATATCAGGTGGTGTTAAATAAACTGATTGTTGAGAATCATATGATTTTGCATTAAGATAATCCCGATGCTTCCAATGTTAATTGTAAATTTTTAAGTCNGGATTCAGACAGGCAGCCCAGCAGCCACGAAGTTGGAGAACGTGGTAACCTCCTTGCACGAGAGTAGGGTCTCTACCTTTGGCTCGGTCGCCGCCTCCGTCGCCACACAGCCCTCTTCCGATTGGTGGCGCGCGTACGCGCTTCGCCGGCGCGGCGCTCCTCAGCGAGCCGCGCTCTCTATTTATATATATTACTATTTTAATATATCAGGTGGTGTTAAATAAACTGATTGTTGAGAATCATATGATTTTGCATTAAGATAATCCCGATGCTTCCAATGTTAATTACAGAGGTGGATCAGTTACAGGTTGAGTAGGAGGTTGAGAGTCACAAGCGATAGACATTAAATTCACTCTCAGAAATGAAACTAACATTAAGTTTCTTTCGACACATGGTACAAATTTTGTTTCCTTCCAAAATCACGGGAAATTGAGAGTGATACTCACCTTCAGCTGCCTTTGATATTTTTAATGATTTTTTTACCAGATAAACATGTACATCAGATCGCAACAATTTGTTTTTCTGAATAAAAGTTAAAAACCGATGTTCATGATTCAAACAGATTGTTTCTAATTCCACTTTAATGAATTAACTAACGATCTCAGAGGTTTCACTTCAACAAATTAACTAAAGATCAGAAAAAAATTTCACATGTATATAATTATCTACACCCTAACACGTATTATCACTTCCTAGTGAACACATTCTCCTAGATTATTCTTCGGCAACACCAGTTACAAGTACAACATGTGCCAAACTTCACTAAAACCCAA
Organism: Laupala kohalensis; assembly: GCA_002313205.1. Taxonomy (NCBI): domain Eukaryota; kingdom Metazoa; phylum Arthropoda; class Insecta; order Orthoptera; family Trigonidiidae; genus Laupala; species Laupala kohalensis. The sequence continues at coordinate 1,750,510 of NNCF01125977.1, read as the reverse complement.
AATCCCACAGCTATTTTTCTCTAATGGCATCACTGTTGCCAATCGTTGTAAATAAAGGTCAATTCAAGTATAGTGAACGCAAGTCGTTATGATCCCGATGTACCCATGCGCAATCTTGGAAGCATTTTTTGAAACAAAATGCAAGTATTGAAACTTGATTCATCTTATATCTTTTTTGTAATAAAGTTTTAAAAATCAAAGTGTTTCTCTAATTCATATATTGATTTTCAAGTTGTCATGAGTTAGCAAGAGTCACTTTAGTGAAAATCCAGATTTTAACTTTAAATTACTACAACTTCAAAAGCTGTGAATTTCCCACATCAAAAATTGGTAGAATTAGAATTTCCTAGTCCTACTTCAAGACACCAAAATTTCGTTAAATTCTGGGATGGAGTATTTGAAAAATTATTTCTTTAAGATGTATGTTGACATTTTAAGTGTCCATAGGTTACTTTAAACAAAAGCAGCTTTAAAAAACAAACATTTTTCCCTTCCTTCTACAACATTCTAAGCCCCCAGAAAAATCATTAGCAAACTCTGAATGGGGATATTTGTGTGTGTATATACACACACACACACAAAAAAAAAAAAATTATTTATGTTCTTAAGTAAATCTATGTCTGTTTATAAAAATAAGGTCGTTTTATTCATTATTAATAATTGATATTTAATTTCATTCTCTAGGTCTAAATTGACTTGAGATAATAGCATTACTATTTATATCTGCTAGGGCAAAAATCAGCGTGTCCTGTGTAACAAAAATGGTTGCCATTAACTCTCGAATCTTGAGATATATAACGGGAAAAATATTTATTTAAAATGGTCAAGCAACTTGGACCATTTGACATGGACTGACTCATTTATATGATGGGTGGACTCTAATAAGGGTAAAAATAAAATGCTTTACATTTTAACACAAATCCACTGTGGCAGATTTAATTATACACCCTTCAGTAATTAAACTAGCTAACTGACAGCTATACCACAGGGGTTAGAGACTAATGTAAATGCCTTTGTGATTTATTTTTAAACCAACATCTGGAAAAAGAACTCTTCCATGGTTTTGATCTTTCATGAACATCAAAATGTTAAGCCAATATATACATACCTTCAGGGCTTTGAAGTCACTTTCCAAGCTGTGTCCAATGAGAATGGTTTTATCATTAATGAAGCTTAATAAAACAGACTGCACTTCATAAATATTAGTGGTAATATCTTCTAAGTCTTCTTCCTTAATTCCACTAAACCTGTAAGAAATAATATGTGAGGCACCCTCCAAGATTCTTGAGCAAAGATAACATTTAGGCAAAATATTATAGTCAAGTGTACAAAAATATAATATACGAGGGAAAAAGTCAATATATAAGTCACTAACATCAATTTCCCATATACCATCTTAAATTACAAGCGCATTTTTTGCAGAAGATGGCAGCATATGTATGTTTCTCATATAGGCTGCATACATACTCTGCCATCTGCTGGCAAAAATTGGTCATATAGTCGTGACATCTTGTAGGCACACTGTCAGTCAGAGGCAGCCTGTGCATGATGGTGGTTGTGTTGCCAGAGAGTATACGAGAAAAACAGGATGTAGTTGTGCGTTTTTTGTAGGCCAAAGGACTGACCACAAAAGAAGTGCATCACAAAATGCATCCTGTGTATGGTAACAACTGTTTCTCGCAGAAAGCTATGTTCAATTGGATCCAGATGTTTAACAAGGGAAGTCAAAGCATCAGATACGGGGAGCATCCTGGTTGTCTTAAGGAGTGTCAACTGCAGTCTCAGTGCAGCATGTGGAACACAGTCCCAACTTGGCCCCCAGTGATTTTCATCTGTTTGGGTCCCTAAAAATCAATTGGGTGCCCGTCATTTTGAAACTGATGATGCCATAATCCCAGGTTACACATTGGGTCTGGCCAAGTACCGTAAGTATATTTTGAACTTGTGAATATCGTCCTCAGCTGATCCTCAACCTGTGAACAAGCGCCAAGACTAATCCGAATGTCACCGAGTGGCACCTGCGCTACTGAGAAATGTTGATGCAGTAGTATTTTGACACATGTGTCCATACAAAACAAACATTTCACAAGGAAAACAATCTACATTGATAAACATAAGCTAATCAGGAGTGTCACACATGTAAAAAATTTTAAAGATAAATTATACTTCTATATGACAAAGTTTCATGTTAAGATCTTAGAGGATTTTTTTAAACTGTCAGTGTACATGAAAATTATTTGTAATGTATTTAATACTCATTAGGTACTGTTAACAACCATGTTAGAAACCTCTTACAGAAAAAAAAAGAGTTTTTAGTTGTTAAAAGGATAAATAATCAGAAGCGAAAACTCTCCTAGCGCAAACACGAGAAAAAGAATTGTCATTGGTGTGAGTGCAGCATGCCACTGTAGCTTAAAACATTCGACATTGCTCAGATAAATAAATTTTTGTTGACAGAATTCTTATGTCATGACTTGTAGGCAAGTGCCCGGTGGAAGATCTGAAGATAGAAGGTTCTGCAGCGATTAAATGGAATCCAATTCTTACAGTTTTGATCGTTCAGTTTTGTTCTCGTGGTCATGGACCAATTCCTCTACAATATTTTGCAAGAAATTCTACAGATTAATAAATTGTAATACTATGAATTCATATCTAAGCAAAAGACTTGTGACATTGGAAGTTTAATTACACAGGAATCCGTTTGTTTGTTTAAATTGCCTAAACAATTTTCTTTGCAATTTATAAAAATCCATTATGACCTTACATAGTTTAAGAAATTCAACAACAAATTTTAACTTAAAAATTATTGGCATTCTCTCCTCAAATAAATAATATTGCATGTTTCTCATGAAAAGTGCAAGATGCTATGCCAGTGATACGTATACCTCACATTATGTTGGCAGCGTTTACAACAGATACATCACACGAATGTTGTGAGAAAGATCATCAACAGATTCCCATCCACATATGCAAGCGATGCATCCAGGAGAGCGGAAACTGCCTACAATGCAGAAATTTAATCTCTGGTTTCCTTTTTTCCACATATGTACTTGTCATATAAATAATATTTTAAAATGAACTTTTTCCCCACAAATTTCACTTTTAAAAGATTTAAAAATGCTAAAATTTGTGTGTACTTTCAGATGGAAATCTGTGAAGTAAAGTAAACGTATCAGCATAATTAGGAATGTTAAAAATAGACATTATATATTTTTAGTTTCATGCTGGGGAGAGGAGGGGACGGAGGGGATCGCCTGTTATGCCCCTCCTTGGATTCGCCCCAGGTAAGAAACGGGTTCATTCCAAAATTCTTCAGTTCCAGTTCCGGTTCTGTGGTTTTGGTTCTCAGATGTTGCTTCCAGTTCCAACTATGGACAGCTCTACCCACCCACCATACTAAGTAAACATTCAATTTTTCAAAACTTCTTTGTCAAACAAAACTTACCTAGTTTTTATACATCATTCTTGTTTTTCCAAAGTATGTTACACATGAAAAACATCGTACAACTTCATCATAGTTGGATCTGTACGACTAATAAGCAGGCAGATCCAAGTTATCTCCATTTAATATAATGGCAGAGATATAGGCTGGACTAGTTTTGACATTCATTTCAGTTTACTAATTAACTTTACAAAAGAATGATTTCACAAACCAAATCTACAAAATGATATAAAGAAATACTCTTAAATAAATTTAATTTAGTAATAATAGACATATGACCTCTAAGCCAACTTCCCTTTAAAATATTCTTAATTCAATGACAACAGATTGTTTCATTATAACAACAAATGTAAAACACTGAAATATTTTACTTGTGTAAATTCCAAATAAAAAAATTCTCGATATGTATCAAATCGCAATGCATCGAATTTTCAAAGCAGAACAATATTAAGAAATTGAAATTTCTTTTAAGTACGATTGTATGCCATCAGTTCTCAGTTAAGAACCTGCGGAACAGATTCGGAACCGACCCTACTCTAATAATATCTTTTCAGAGAACATCATTATGTACTAATACTATGGTGCAGCATCATCCTTGGCTGGTAACACGGGGCCCCGAGCTGAGTCTGACATTACTTCCACTTACTTATGCTAGGCTTCTACCTTTCTCTTTCCTGACCTTCCTTGGTCACCTCTTGTTCTTTTCGATCCTGACGCTAGGGTATCTTTCATTTTCCTCTCCTCTCGTTTTTGTTTATTTTATTCTTATTTTTGTAATGATATGCATAAAGTTTTGAGATAGGTTGATATTTGAGTTTTGAGTTGTAATTCAGGAGGGTTTTTAGTGGGTATGGTTGAGTCATTCAGAGAGTCCCACACGCGGCGAGAATCATATTGGCTCTCCTTAGTGCGTAACTGCATTTTCCCTACCTGTACAGAATTTTAGGGCCCTAATGACCTCGATGACGACGAGCTATGAAGCCCCACAAAAAAAAAAGCATTGTCCTTTGCTGGCAAAATACCTTTCTAGTTTTTATGCTTCTGTAGTATGTTTTAATATAATGTTACTAATATAATGAGATTAGGTGAACACGATGGAACGCAGACAGCAGGGCATCACGGATGCACTGATTGCCCTCAAGTGCAAAGACTGAACATCGAGGGCTCTGGGTTGTGTTGGATTAATGTCAAAATATCGTACAGTTGAATTAATTCCTTCAGGACCATGTTTTGAGTAGTATATTTTAAAGTTTGTTGATTACAATGTGCATGTTATATATGGTGGACCCCAGTGGACTCTCTGTTTTAGCTCATTATCGGAAGAAGAATTAGAGTTGATAATTATACGAAGATTTCAAGATGACAGATGACGTAGACCAATTACGTCATCTAATAAGAATATTATTAACTTTCACACCACTGCAGGTAATGTAGACATTGCTAACTTAGTAGAATTGTAGACTACAGATAAAACAGATGACAATAGTAAGGTAGATATTGCTAGTACAGTGTTATCAAAAGAATTACTGAGATCAAGTGTTAAAACAAGACAGCAAAATAAGCATAATGCCAGAACTACATAGCAAGATTGATCAATATATTGAGTTTATGGACTGTCTACTGAAAGAACATAAAAAAAAAGAAGTAAAAATTTGTCATGACCTCAACACTCTTAATAGACATGTAAATAATAATCATGATCTAATTATGTAGGTTAATATCCAAAGTATAAATGCTAATTTTGATAAATTACAAGTTGTCATTGAGAGTCTTGAGATTAAACCTTGTATAATATTTTGTACTGAAACCAGGAAATTGGAACATTCTTTCTCTTCTTCAAATTCTTTAATATATCTGGTTATAAAATGTATTAAAATGAAGGTGACATTAATACCACAGATGGTGTTGTGGTTTTTATTAAAGAACACATTAATGAAAAAAGTACTCAACTGAAATTAGAAAAAATAATATATATTTGGAAATATCATCAGTTTATAGGTTTCATGACCTACATAAAGCTGAATTTATTGCTGAATTAAATAACTACGTGAAATTAAAAAATAAAGTAAAAAATCACCTCTCGATTGGTGACTTTAATATTGATATACTACAAATTGATAATTACAGTCAAGAGCATTTAAATAACTACCTGGAGCATGGATTTGTACCGGGGTTCCAGACAATTACCAGGCCATCTGAACAAGAAATTAATCAGGGCTCATGTATTGATTATATATTTATTAAGACTAGTTCTATTGATACAAAAATCTTTAAATTATCAAATGTGTTCAATGATCACTATCCTCTCTTTTTAATGATAAATAAAATTAAAAACAATCTGAATGACAAAATACCTAAATTAATACTACAATAAATTAATAAAACAAGCTGAAAAAATATGTTGGAATTCGATATTATCAATACATGAACCAAATACAGCCACACAATCACTTATTAAATTAATAACAGACTGTACTAGCTTAGGTAAAATTAAGACAAAAAAACAATCAATGGCTACCCCCATTGTCGTTGGATAACTAAAGGTATTTTAGTGTCTTGTGCAAAAAAATAAAGACACTATATAATATTCGGAAAATAGAACCAAACAACTTGCAAATTAAGACTGAATATAAAACTTTGTTAAAATACTTGATAAGGTGAAAAATGAAGCCAAAATTATATATGAAAAAAAGCAAGTGGAGATGAATATTAATAATTCCAAGAATCTATGGTCATTTATAAATGGTGAACTTGGTAAAAAATAAGAAAAGAATGATTATATAAATTTTATATATGATAAAAAATCTAAAGTCCAGGATCCATGTCAAACTGCTAACTATTTCAATCCATATTTTAGTAATGTTGGTAAAAAACTTAGCAATAAGATTGAACAACCAACAAACCTTCAGATAAAACTACCTCCACCCAAACCATATACAATTTTCTTTATCACCAATAAATAATTCCGAGGTACTAAACATTATAAAAAACATGAAAATTAAAAGTAGTGGAGTTGATTATATAAATGTTAGAACTATTACCACACTAGCTAATTTTATTGTTGAGCCTCTTGTACACACACAAAATTTATGTATAGAAAGAACAATTTTGCCGGACACTTTAAAACAAGCTGATATCAAACTGATTCATAAAGCTAANGGGGGGGGGCTTTACGGCTCATGTCGAACCTATTTCATTGATATCTAACATAGCAAAAATTCTTGAAAAAATTATCTTACATAGAATTTTGGAATTTATTAAATTACACAAAATAATATCAATAAGACAGTACAGATTTATTACAAAATTGGATATTAAAAATGCTTTAAATTATTTAAACAATTTAATATGATAGACTTGATAAATGAGCCCCAATAGCAGTATTTTTGGATCTGGCAAAGGCATTTGAAACAGTTAATCATAATATCTTGTTGGATAAATTATATAACTATGGTATTAGAGGTAATGCTCATCAGTTAATTACCTCTTACTTCCAAAATAGATCTCAACATGTAAAAGTTAATGATGTTATAAGTGAAAATTGCGAAGTAAATATGGGGGTTCCACAAGGCATGGTTTTGGGACCACTACTATTAGTATTATACGTAAATGATCTGTTAAATTCTTTGCCTGAAGATATAATTATTTCATTTGCTGATGACATGGCTGTCATATCGAATGGTAAAAATTGGAATGAAGTTGAAACCAAAATGAATAAATACCTTAGTGATGTTAGTAATTGGTTGGCTCTAAATAAGCTTTCATTGAATATAGAAAAAGTTATTTATATGACCTTCGGAAACTACTGCAATAGTGTTCCCAATTTCCTGGACATTTCTATACATGGTAAAACTATAGAAAAAGTTCAAAATACTTAATTTATATTTTCCACTAGCTTGCCTAAATGATGAGCTATGAAACTCTTATGATGCTTTATTATGCATTTTTCAATAATATTATTATCTATGGGATTACTGCATGGGGAGGAGCTTACTCGAATCATTTAAAACTGGTACAAAATCATCAGAATAAACTTCTGAAAATTGTAAATAAAAGCAAATTTAATGTTCATAATAAACCTCTGAATTTAGTTACGCTTTTCTCTTTAGAAGCATTAAAATATCACTACAATGAACTAAAAGAATTTTTTTTAAATTGAACAGTATCACAAGGAATAAAAGTATTTTAATACAGAGAAGATACAAAAATGTTAGTAGGAAAAACAGTGTAATAAGAGCAATAGCCGTCTTTAATTCACAACCAAATGATTTTAAGGTCCTAAGCAATGGAAGCACAAGTAAAATAAAGTTAAAGAAATGGTTTGCATCAAATTTATGATAAAATAAAATCTATTTTTAATAGCGGTATTGAAAGAAATTTAACTATGTAACTAAATTAAAAACTCTATTGGATGTTCACTTGTAATGAAGTTTATAAGATTATATATATAATTATATTTTACTTTTCTCTTAGTTTTAAGTTCTTTTTGTACAAAGCCCACAAACAGGTAACCCTGATTACCTCTGTGGGATTTACATAATGATTACTTGTAATACTATGTAAATTAAACTGGTCTAATAAATGAAATTAAATGAAACATTTCCCTTACTGTACATCCAAAGGAGTCAATAATTCTCTCTATTACCAGGTATCATAATAACTTCTTCCCTACATTGGATAATACTGGCCATAAACAATTCAAGCTATGGAAGACAATGATAAAAGGCAATAAAATATTGTGATACAAGTTCTTAGCTCTTAAACACTACTGGTATTGATATATTAGAATTTTTAAGGCTCATTTAGAGTACTTTTTATCAGGGATATTTTCTTTTAACTCCACACTCCAGCACTATAAAAGAAATCAGTAATACATTATCATTTCCCAAAACTTTATCACACATAGATTACACTTATCCATTTGTTTCTACTTCCCGGAATTATAATAATTCACAATTAAAAATGTAGGAGAAAAATCCTTTTTCTTTTCCAATTTTAAGGTGAACCCAAAACAAAGGGAGTAGCGGGATAAGGTAGGTGTGGCGGCCCCCATGGGTATCAACAAAACCAATGTTATGGCCATACTCTATGTGTAAAAAAACATGTAACATAACATAATTAAGACTGAACTCATTAAAATTTCACACATATAACCTATAAAAATATCCAATTTAATCTCCCCCCACCATCTTACCTTGTATTATAATCCAATATGGTGCTCTCGGGACGTACAAGACTTTCATAAACAATCGACAAATCTGTTGCAACGACAGTGACACGAGTTAATTCTAGACCAACTGTGGTGTAACACATTTCACAATCAAGAGCATAGACTCCATAATCACCATCAGCAGGTGGTTTCTCTTTAGGTAATGTTTTTACAAAACCTCGTAACTTGCTAGGGTCAAAGTTATCGGAGACATGACATGGTCCCACAGAGCACCCTATGGCCTCTCCATGACCCTGGCAACAATTGTAACGGGCTTCCCAACCTCCCCGATCTGAAAAAGAAAATTACATTTTTATTTTTCTATGAAGAAAATTCATTACTGAAATCAAGATAAGCTGTTGCGAGGTGAGTAGAGTGTACATCATGTCAGAACATTACAAGTAGTACTGAGTAATTATGTTCAGAAATTACACATTTGTTCAAACTATAATACAATATTCTTAAGGAATTTAATGCACTTGATTCTTCATGAGCCAATATGATATATAAATATGTTGGTTATCATACAACTTAACAGAATTTACTTTATGCCAAAAACTAAATGAGTGAACAAACATTAAGATCTAACTGTTGGTCAACTGGTCTTAATAATTTTGCATAATATACATATTTATGTTTTTCTGACAAGTCAAAATTTTTAAGACCGGTCAACCAACAGTAAGTAGTTATTGTTCAGAAAGAGTTTACTGCACAAAATTTATACCCCAATTGTTAAACTTCTAAGTTTCAGTGGAGAAGCATTAGTTTGGAAAATACATCAAAAGCCACCAGTTTGTTCAAATAGTGGTGGAGCTCCAGACGTATTCAAATGAAGACTGAAGTAAGGTCACCCGAAACATTTGCAACAGTACAATAAATTGAGTGATGTTACGAGGTTAAAAACATGATTATGTAATTTATTGTATATTGCAACTACATCATTTTCCTAGGATATTAAAAGCACAAGAAATTTAACACCCATATCATTATAGACAAAGAGAAAGGACTAATTATCATGACATATCTTAAAAATTATTTCTACCTGACTTCAGTTAGGTGATGTTTGTGGTGGCCTGACAAATTCTGTCCAATGTTTGGGTAAGCTAATGCTTTCATACAATTTTCACTTCTCATCCAAACTGAGTGAACATCAACAAAATATTTTCTAGGTATTTGGAAGGGGAAAATGGATATAAATCAACATAAAAGATGTTCCCAACCTTTCTGATTGCAGCTGAGTAAGGGGCCATATTATTTTAGACCAATTGCAAACTTTTTTCCAGTGATTTTCGGTACAGCTTTAGAGACATGGGTTACCAAATACAAAATAATTCAGTGGTTACTTAAGCATATGTCAGTGATTTAAAGACTACAACATGTTTCAGCTAGAACATCTCCTTGAACCCACATACAAGAAATGATTCTGTTTATGAAATTCTACTTTTGCTTGGACTTTCACTGTCTGCCACAAACTTTGTGAACGTTATTTAAAAAATGATATTTCATTGCTTAGTCACTCAACTTTTACTGTTGTCTTATTCCAATACGTTAACAATCGGGATTCCAAATTTATTTAGGGACAATCAAATCACCCATTACTTAAAGATAATTTCGAAAACTATTATAGCATTTAAGAAAAAGTTTCAGAACACTTTGTAACCAGGTTCCACTGTGTTTTTAGTCACAGTGAATCCAGTATTAGTCAAGATAAGAATAATGTAAGTTAAATAAAATTTCGAAAACTTCCCCCTCTGATAATCTAAATGGATTAGTCATAAGTAGTGTTCAGAGTATAACAAAGTATATGGATGAACTCTCACACAACACAATGCAAATTCACAATAAAACACAAATATACCATCACTCCCAGCTTAAATGTGGCCTAATTACAAATACTACAAGTAATGGTAATCACAACACAAAAATAAAGGTATTAAAAGGAGCATTTTTTCTTCTTACCAAAATTTAAGCATAAAAAATTCAGAAATAACATCTGAACGAGCTTAAAATATAAAAATATGAGCAGAAACATGAGAAATAAAGAAGCAAATAGAGCGATGCATCAAAAAATTAAAGGAATGAATATAGTATGTTAATATCTTTCCACTGGATTGTTCTTTTACATGGTATTTGTTTTTCAAAATTTTTTGCATACTAATCGTGCTCACTAGTGTTGTCCTGTTGATCCAGATCACTGTCCTCATTAGTCCATAAAAATGAGGTTTGACAGTAATAGTCTAAAATACAAGAAGTATGTTACTGCCTGCTTATTGTTGCTTATTATTATTTATTGTAGTTATATTTGGCAAGAGCATCACAAGAAACTTCTATTCTTGTTCAACTACATGTGTACTGCCATGCCTAGAAGTAACATTTCCACAGAAAATGTTACAAAACATTTCCTTCGAAACATTTAGAATTGACTACCTGTTGTGAAAGTTCATGAACTCACACCAAGCTAGGATTTTTAGCACATTTTCATGTCAAAAACATGTGTTAACAAATCAAACATTTCTCAAGTGAAGATTGAAAACTTGACACATGAAACAAAAAATCATAAATATATATTTATATAATTACTTTTGCTCTGAAACAATCTGCCCCAATGATACAAACAGTTCTCTTCCTTGACAGCCTTCCCCTGTTGACTGACATAATAAATCTTGGAGCATCGTGCACACATGCGTTGAAGAGGAGTCTTGGGGACAAATGGCTTCTTATAGAAGTTATGTATCACAGCTACCCCTTTTTCATCTTCATGACTCATAGGAAACCCATTTTGTTTCAGCTGGTCCTCAGTCATTGCAAATTGTGATAAAATCTCATACAGAGATCTACTAGTTACACCTACAAATAGGAAAAAACAAGAAGAAAGAACAGACATAAAACAATTGTAGGCAAAATGAGTACTGAATAAAATATACCAAAAATAAAAAATCCCACAGCCAAAAACCTACACTAGGGCAAAAATTTCCTCTAAAATGTATAAATTTCTATCCCTAAAAGTGCATAAACCCATTTAAAATACTTAAATTACACATAGCCATGTCTTCTCCATTAAAAGTACAAGAGTGTGTTATGATCATTTACATCAAAACTCCGTATCAGGTGAGCTATAATCAATATAAAAATCTTACAATTTTGTATTGATAACACATGCTCCACCAAAAAAAGGCATGTCAACTACACAAATCATAAAAGAAATAATTCAATAGAAACATTGGTCTCTTGAATACGGTAAATAAAACAATACAGTAATGTTGGATTACTAGGAGCATACAAAACATATTTGGCAAACAAAAATGTCCATTATTTCTACATAAGGGGAGTCTTTATGTCCAAAAGGCAAAGACAATGGAATGCATCATCTCTGCTTCAAGTATTTCACATGGGGAAGTCCATCCCACTCTCCCATGGTCTAATGTTCTAATCCCATCCCAAATACAAATTCATGGTACCCCAAAATCATGACACTTTCTCGCTCCATCCATTAGTGTTGCCAGATTTGGTTACTGGGAAGGTAACAGACAGACATTTCTCAGAATTATTATTTTAGAAAAAAACTCTCTCAGTGTCTCAATGAATGTATTGAATTGAGACATTAACAATAATCCAAGAATTGAGCGACATTAACAATAATCCAATCCCCCTGAACACACTACTTCAGCTAATAAAAAATCAAAAATTCTACAACACCTAGTTAACTGCACTGTAAAAAGTTATTCTGGTAAGATCCACTCTCCAATTCAAACCATTATTAAAACAGCTAAAATGATTTAAGTTAGAAGATCTCTCAAAACTTTTCTGAGTGCCCAAATTACACAGTGAACTTTATCAGTGATTTCACACAAGAAAATTTAACAGTTTTTAGAATTAAAGTTCATTTCTACAGCATATCTGGGTGTAATAATTAAAAACATTCTAATTAAAATTTCCTTCACAGACTGAATGAAATGATGCAACTAACAGGCAAATATATGAGTTCAAATAAAATTCCTTTCATATCAGGTCACTCTAAGGTCATTTATGCATTTTATTTTCTATAAAAAAAGAAAAGGTTTAGCTCTACATATAGAAAAAAAAAGTATGAACATCCAACTCAGTCACACAATAAACAATACATTTTTACTGGAATTTTCTTCATCTATTGTCTCCTCCACTGTCAATATTTCCATAACAATTTCCATAATATTTCATTTTCATAACTCTTTCTTACAGTCCACACAATGAATTTGGTCAGAATTATTTTATAGAAAGAAAAAAAAAGAAGAAATTTAATACCAGAAAACTACTATAACACAAAGAACTTCGGCACAGAAAAGGAATACATTGATAGTTGTGTTTCTAGAAAATTTTTGGACTTCGGTCACACTTTTTTCAAAATTCTGCTTTATAATGATTACTATAACTTAGAGGTTCAAAAAATTATTAGCTTAGTCCACATAACAATTCTCCTTTCGAAGCACCGCAAGTCAACAGATTTTAATGACTACTATCTCTCGTTTATAAGATGCAAACCAAGGTGAATAAATATTATTTGGCAAAGAAAGTGTATAGAGAAAACCCTAACTAATGTTTGTAGAGGTAAAATATGATGAGTGATAACAAACCGTTGACCATTTAATGGTCACTAAACAAGATATTGAGAAACACACTATATAATTTTTTCCATTTAACTTATTGCTTTAGGTTAAAGCTGGTTTTACACAAGGCATTTTATATTGTGAGGTTGCATGAAGGGTTTTGTGATGGCAGCAGAGTTGTCATCAATGAAAAAAATGACATCACTGCTAGTGTCGCTACTCGATTGAGAACCGGAATTGCGAAATAGTGCATGCTCCATTACTTACACATTGCCTCCTGCAACATTTGATTATCAACCAATTAAAAAGTCACGGTTCCTTAATTAATGAACAACCATTACAAGACACAGTTCAAAATATCATCACAATCACCATCATCACCATCATCCTTCTGCTATGCTGAGTATAATAATAGAAATATTACTTTCTTATAGGACGCCCCGGTCATCTCACTTACGATGCAATTATAACATTTGCGGATAGTGAACCATAATACCTGCTTAACAGGGGAAATTAGGTGTAGGAGTGGAGTTGCCGTCCACTGTTCCACACTCCAAATGCACTCACAAGTAGTCACTATTACCCTGCTGCGTTCTAGAGGTAGGTTGTTACCACTGGAAGTGCCTCTGGAGCTGAACTGGAGCTGTTTAGTCTCAGGTTGGAGAGGTAACTGTTTCATTGCAAATGTGAGCGTTGCAATAAAACAGTTACTGCTCCAAACACAGACTAAACAGCTCCTCTTGGAACTGTCTTGCTGTTGTGTTGCAATGGCTAACACTTCCCTAAACTGTTGACATGATTATGAAATGGGGGTATTCAGAAGAGTGGGGAATCAGGTATGGTTTGGCATGAAAATAAAATCAAAGTTAAAGTCAAACTTTGAACAGTACATGTTGAAAACAAACTTACACTCGTTACAATTTGTGGCATAATTATACTGTTAAAATACAAATACAAATAATGATACAATCGTTATAATGAAAGATTTCAGCAGAACTAAGTGCAACTTTCACGATCGATTCATGGAAACAGATTTGTTAGGTGGAACTATATAGCACAATATTTTCAGATTAATAGGGAGGAAAATAATTGTCAGACAATAACATTGAGTTTATCATCATGAATGTGTTCAAATAGGCGTCCAACGTTAATAGACACATTAAAATGACAAAAAACCTTTTATCCGGGATAAAAGCAGGGTTGGGAAATAGTTTAGAAATGTCATAACACAAGTCAACGGTAATGAGTATTTGTATAATTCGTATTCTATATGCAAAAATATTAACAGAAACTTCCATCTAAGAATTAAAAAAAAAATACCCGGAAAAATGTTAGGGTCAAAATCTATGCATTCCCACACCTTGTCTGTGAATAAAAGATACATCAGAAATTTAAGCAATAATGCACCATAAATAATAATGTTGAAGGGCTGTTTACCACGATGTAGTTAACATGGATGTCTAAATAACCTAATTAGTGATTTCCAATATCTGTTTAGTTGCCATAATTTTTCAATTAACATAAATATACCAATGGTTATAATTAACATAAATAAGCTATTTGCTATGTCTGTGACAAACTGTTTCTGCTATAACCATTTCCATTTTCTCACATTATCATCATGCATGCATTTAAACAATCAACAAATCTGCCATGGTAAAATGGAACTAACATGCAGATAAAACATCACACCTGCTTGCACCACAGTCAGCAAAGGATCCTGAAAGCATGTGACATGCAATTTTGAAGAAAAAAAATGCCTTGTGACAAGAGAGATTTCAACGAACTTAAATTCTTACTAGGAGGAGGTTTCCTTGGCTTTTCTATACTCCAAGAGCCTTTGGTGCCAACTTTCCCTGCCAACACTGATGTGTGGGATACAGTTCTATTAACGCTTCTGATATCCACCTTTGTTGACGATGAGGGTGAACCTTAATTGAAAAGAAAAAGTAACTTAATTCAAAGACATGCATAAACCCTTATAATTATTGTTTTACAATCACAATCAGACCTCTAAGAATAAAACTTCTTTGTATTACAATTCTCTAAATTGCAAACTTGTCATTAAAACCTTTTAAATTTCATGCAAAATAATTCTATAAAATTTATTTATTTACTTATATCCATAATATTAATAGGCAATCACCCAATTTTACATTGCATATAAAAATAAACTAAAATATATCATATAATGAAGGAAAAATGTCTAACTGATCATTAATATATTGTACAGTTAAACTATATTTCTTATGTGTTTTTCTTTGGAACAAACTACTTCATTACAGAAGTCTCTTAACTAATATTTAACATAATCAAGAATGACTCCATAAAAAATCGAGGAAATATTTCTTGAGTGAAAATTACTTGCTGTTATCATCAAGTTGACAGAAATGAACTTGTTTGTCCAGGACAAACCGCGTATCAGTAGATAAAACTACCAATGTTTTGGCCATCATACTGTGGCCTTCTTCAGGGCAATGTCAGTCGTACAGACCCAAGTCCCTCTCGTACTCTGCAACGCTGTCATGCTGTCATGCTCAGAGTATGATAGCGACTTAGGTCTGTACGACCCTGATATTGCCCTGAAGAAGGCCGCAGCATGATGACCAAAACGTTGGTAGTTTCATCGACCAAGACGCGGTTTGTCCCGGACAAACAAGTTCATACTGACTCCACTCGCGGAAACCTACATTTATAAATTGAAAGAAAATTAAGTAAGTAGTTTAAGAATGAAAGTAACATACGAAAAATAATTGGAATGGGTTTGTTGGACACCCATTCTCCTTACTATTGTCCCATACAACATGTTTCGCGAGTTACTATTCTCTTCAACTATTGATAGGTGTCAGTGTTTGGAGGGCCACCTTGTAGCTCAAGCAATAGCATTCCAGACAATTAATCACATGCCCATGTTCGAAGGAATTCATAATGCTCCATTTCATTTTTCACTACATTGTTTTCACAAAAACTGATTTTTAATTTCTATTCCTTACAACACTTGAAATTTCAATTTTCTTAAAGTAATTATTAACTATTTTCTCACTGCACATGAAACATCAAAATACAATATTTTACATACCTGGAAATAAATAATAAAATTGAAGTATAGGAATTAAATTTTTGTTTCATGCTTTATTGTGTGTATCATGACTGCACACTATGATGTGTGCCTGGATGTACTATTGAACATGTATTTACTGAATTATAAGATGACAGTATGAAAGAAAGATTTTATTTCACACAGTACAGTTACAAAAATTTTACCAACTTCACACTGAAATTAAGTACCGTTACTAATTTGACAATACTTTAACTACAACAAATTGACAGTTTTTAACAATTTGTTATAAAAAAACCCATTGGCCTGCAGAGATTCGGTAGATTTTCTACCCGTTTCAAGGCTACCACTGAGCAGTCATTCCAACTTTTAATTATTTTAACTGAGTTATAACTAATACATTTTTAGTTTACAAAAATACAAATACATCCGAGTCTTCATATGCTAGAACATAAATGTAAATATTTGCATTTAATAAATTTAATAATTTCTGATCTAACTATTATATTAAGTATATTTTGATAATATTTCTTAGAAAACTTTAAATTTAAATCCAGAACATAGAAAGTATAGATATTATTACATTATTAAGTATTACTGTGGGGAAAAAAGAACTGATCTCAATTCCAGTTCTCAGAGTAGCAGTAAGGTGGGTATTGCAGTAACATTTCTTACTGCAATAGCCTCCAGCCCATCCTCTCAACTCAGACTCATGCAATACATGTCCATATTACATTATAATTGCCGATAGACTAAAAATCAGATTGTAACAATAAATAACTTACTACTAGCTTGTGTTGATTTCCTCAACCGACTGATTGTGTTAGATACATGACTTTTATATATAGCATGAGTAGTACTACGAGAATATATTGACTTCTCTTCCTCTTCAGCCTAATAAGAAAAAATATAAGTTCAAATACTGACCAATTTATATAATATATAAATTATAAATTCATATAATACACAATAATTATATTAAAATATAAATATAATAGCAGACTTCTAGTCTCTTGAAATTTCTTTACCAATAGCACACTAAACCTGTCATTCTTTCAATAACAAAAATATGAACAAATAAATGTGAAGAACATATGCAAAATATAGGTTCTGACTGAAAAAAGTGCTTCCATAGCACAGAACTTTACCTTTTCAAATGCCTCCTGTTCAGTTTCCAAAACTTTTAGGTATTCATCCACAAGAATATTTAGATAATTCTGCCTAACATTAGCGGGGATTTTCCCACCAATTTCCTTAATGATCGGCCGATTCAAAAGTTGCTAAACAGAAAAAATTATAATGAACTTTTGGTACAAAAGAAACTGGAAAAAAATGAAAATTTATATCAAATCAGAACAACAACTTGATAAACCAATAATTGTTGAATAAATAATTACTTTCTTCTTTTCTTGAGAAAATGTTGAAATGACTGATCAACCACATTCCCATTTATTGAAAAATTATGTAACAATATTAAAAACTGGCACCTAATGACAAGGCCTTGAAAGAAAGACATTTTATAATTATCATCTGATATGCAGTTTAATTGAACAAAGTAGGCAGTACTAATGCTGTGATTCTAAGTACCACAAGACCAACCACAATAACATTTCAGCAAATAATCTACTCCTCTGTAATACAGTAGAGCAATGGGCCCAGTAAATCTGCAATGCAGATTCCACAATTTTCTGAAGTTCTTCAATATTTGCTCTATTTACAAAACTAAAATTTCAATTTCAAAGAAAATTGGCAGGTTCAGAAGCTTTTCAAATTTTCAGTTACATGTTCGAGTGTCTGTCCGTCAGTCAGTCCTTCCATCCGAGTGTCTGTCTGCCTGTCTGTTAGTCTGCCTGATAGTGTCCATGCCTATAACAACTTGGAAATTTTCCCTTTATTCACAGTATGAATTATTTACATCTATGAATAAATGTAATGTATTTACAGAATGAATAAAAGTAAAATATCAATAACACTCATACTTTACAAATTTCAATCCCAAAAGAACTAATTTCAACAATGATCACAAAAAATTAAAAAAAATTGAAGAATACAGCACCTTGACCCACAAAATAGATGATAGAAGAACTTCACCTTTCCTATTCCAGATTCACATACTTTCAACAAATATCTCTGAGAGCAAAAAATAACAAATATAAAAATCGATAAGTTACCGGTAAATAAAAGCATTCACAGTTCAGATACTTAACACAAAATTACTCTCTGTGAAAACTTGGATACGTGAATAAGTGGCTATTATAACAAGAAAATTCTGAAAAATTGGATGTATGTCATAAAAATTCTACTTTTTTTCACTTATTTATTTTCACTTACTTCAGAAGGCATATGTGCAACACGTTGAGATCCTTTTGCAACAGTTTGAGCTTTAGTGGTTGATAAAGCTTGTTTACTGCCCTGTTCTGCACTAAGCTGTTTTTCTTTAATCTTCTGTTGCATTTTCAGTTTTGCATCCAGCATAAAAGAAACATTTGGAACATGAGCAATTCTTTTTTTAGCACCTAAAACAAAAAATAGTACCACAACACATTGTGTAAGTAATATGGGACTAAAATAAAATATGAATGTACCATAGCTTTCTTTTAAACATGGGTAATAAATAATGCGAGTTCACAAACATTTCATAATACTCCCCAATGCTAGTTCCCAAACAAAACTCAGTATTCAAGCACAAATAATGTTGCAGTTCAACTATTTAATCAATCCATTAATTTAGCATATAAATTTCACTTATGTTTAGTTTTGATAAGAGACAACACACAACATATTCATGACACTTATCAGATGATAACAAAATTTAGAGCTGGAAATTTGAAAAAAGCTTGTTTACAAAAGACAAATTAACTTAATCAATTTGAACCAAGTACAATTTGATCGATGATGGTGTCAAGTCAATATAATCCATGTTTTCATTTCAAATTCTAAACATTTGGTACAGTGCAACTACCATAACATATGTTGGTGTGCTGGTAAAAAGGTTGAAAAATTATGTTATATGGAATGAAGCGAGAGAGTGGACCGGGATTTGAACCCAGGAAATTCAGCTCTGCACATCACCAAACTACCAACTGTAGCACCCTGTTCATTACCCAACCGCATCTACCATTGTCATCAACTTGCAATAATCCAGTATGACAATGGTAACATAGGTAACAATGCTTCAGTATATCAGTACACAGTAACTTCAGTACATCACAAAACAGAATATATTTTGTGATAAATAGAACATATATTTTGTGGTCACTTAAAATTATTTTCTGGCAAAGATTAATGACAAATATTTATCCTTATTACAAAATTTTCCTGGTATTACTTTCAAAAATGTTCCCAATATGTAAACATTTTTGAGATAGATGCAATATGTGACTCACGTATAACATAGAAGTCTGTGAAGTAAATACATATGAAACTTCAAATCCTCGTAATTCTAAAGACAAATTGAGAACACTTCAGAAAATTTAAACATGCAAAATAAAGTGAATAACTGATTTTTAGTTTTTCAAAAATGAATAATATCAATTAGAAACATGAGAATGCTAAAAATTCAAGTGTTAAAGAATTGTTCAGGATGAAGCAACAGAAGAAAATATGAGATAAAATATCTCGATAACACAAAAGATAATTATTTTTGAAACAAACAATAACATTTGGCAATACTGATTTCTACTAAACAAGGTGCACCTAGAAATCAACGAAACATACCAGTGGGAGCAGCAGGAGCTGATATCTGAGTAACTGGGGCTCTGGAGTCAAGGCGTGCAATTGGTAGAGGGGGACTGCGCAAAGGTGGTAGCGGTGGACTTCGCAGAACATTCGGGCCAGGGGCTGAAGTCTGCGACTGAACAAGAGATTCTCGAATCTTCTGAAAGCGTTCTGTAAGAACCTGGAAAACACATTTTGTGGATTACTAAAATTCTCATTTTTGTTGTAAGTTGAGGTTTGATGTCGGGTGTATTAACATAAAAGTATAAAGTAGATGCAGTGAACTTGGATAGCATGACTGCATCTACTTTATACTATATTCTCTTTTAACACGAGGGTTAAGATACAGACTTCAGTTGCATCAAAATATCGACGCTCACTTTTAATAAGCATGTCAGTTCTCCTGTACATTGTTAAGTAATGGTGCCCCCACATATCCTTATCCTCAGAACCACTTTTCCTCATACACATGTCGTCCACAGTTAATTTTGTATTATAAATGCTGAGGGGAACCATTACAAGAAGTGGTAACAATTGTTGAGGTCAGGTTCATGACCATTTAAAGATTTTTAATAAAAAAGGATGGGGAAAATATCATCATTACTGAACACTACACAGTAGAAATCAATATACAGCTCTAAACAAATGGCCAGGAGCTTACCGGCACATCTGCAACACCTTAGGAATTTGCATCTCGTACTGAATATTTTTCAGGTAGATAACCCCAAAGGGAACTCAGTTATAACAAAGACAACTACATAATCATTCATCCTGGAGACCAAAACTCTATACTATAGCTTGGAAAAAGTTGAATGGAGGATATTCATAAGTTCACTGTATTATGTTGAAAATTCTCAAGAAAAACATTCTGTCACTATGTGGTCTCGCTGGTTTCTGTTTTTATTGAGTGGTTACTGAAAAAAAGTTCCTTTACATGCTTAACACACTTTTTCTGACCATACTATAGAATGGCATTTAAAGTCAATCCCATAAAATCCGACTTTAATCTGTAGAAGGAAATTTTTTCAGGAATGCTAGTATCAATCTAATAAATCTATATCAAAGAAATCGGTTCCATAAGTGTAAAAGTAAACTGATAGTATATTCTGCTTTCTAATGTTCAACTTCCTTTATCAGACGCTAAATTTCTTTCAAATTTGTGAAACAATTTTTATCGCTCACATCCTATTTCTTATTTTTTACACAAACTAACTAGATGAGAATCAAAATTTTGTCTCCACATTAATTCCTTTAGCAACAATAAACTTACTTGACTGGGAGAAGGACCAACAGGACGCTTCGGCACTGTTCTTACGAATTTCATGTTTTCTGCTCCTTCATGAGCAACTCTTTTTTTAGCAACAGTGCTATGCTCTTCCACCATTGCTTGTGGCTGAAAATAACATATGAACAAATTTTAGGATCATCAAACATTAACATCAAGACAATACAAAATTATTAAGACTAATCAACCAACAGATAAAACGTGACATGTAGTAAAGAGTTCACTTCCAAAAATTTAACTCCAGATAGTTAAACTTTAAGTACCAACTGAGAAAAATTTGATTGCGAGATGTAGACAGCCAGTAAGTTGTTCGAATAGCAATGATTCAGTTATGCACAAGCTGATGACTGAGGTAAGTTTCCAGGGTTGGACTGGGACTTCCCAAAAAAAAGGCCACGACCCAAATTCGTTAGGGGGCGTAAAAGTAGGATGACCCGTACAACCGACGGTGATGGAGGGAGGGAAGGGTGTAGAGGAGGGGTAGGTGGTTTGAAATATCAAGGAGAGGGAACGCATTGTCTCGATAAATATTAGACACATTCCATTACAAATCATTCACAAGTATCTATGTAATTTACATTATTGTTCAACAAGAAGTATAATTAATGATTTTATGTCGACTATCAGTATATACAAACATGTTTTAACTATACTTAAGAATTATGCTTAAAAACTATACTTGGCATGTAAGACACAAAATTCACCCAAGAGAAATTCAACTTTGACTTTATAAAAGAAAAGCACATTAAAAAATATAATGAACTTCACATTCCTCTCATAGAACTGAATGGCTATAAAAGTTTGGAGTATAATTATTTTCTCACAAAAAGTATAACTCACAAAAAATTTTTCACAAGTTGAAAAATTGCCAGCATCAAATTATAATAATTGATTCAAGATTCTTTTATCTAAATAAGTACTGTTTTATAGAAAGTTGTATATTTGTCTTTCAAGAATAATTGAATAGTCAATTAACCTAAAAATATAACATATTTCTTACAGAGTTTCTAAAAGGAAAAAATCAATTCCCTAAAACATTCTCACTGTCCACGAGAATTGTTGAGGTTCACAGTCCATCTCTATGAAGGAATGTTTCAACAGACTTTCCTCATATTGCTAACCAATTTTGTGTTTAACATATGTATTATGCTTTATATCTTATTGGGGTTTTTTTTTTGGTTGGCACGGTGTTGTCTGAGGGATTTGGAGTTTAATGTATAATGTAGCAATGAAAATATCCTGTGTTGTTGATAAAGTAGCCCCGAATCATATATAAAAAATATCAAAACATTGGCATAACAAAAGAACATTGGAGTTTTACTTGACCTAAACACAAAGATATCCATATTCCATAATATGGAGGCTACAAAAATGCTAAAAGATTTTAAAAATTCATTAAAACTGAAATAAAAAATTAAATTAAAAAAAAAGAAGATACATTAATGTAGATATTTTTAAAATATAAAATTTAAAAGCTTGCATCTTTACTTTAGGATTTTAAAGTACTATTAGTATTTACAACACTTGATGCCTCAAGCTTTAAAATGTATACCTCTTCTTTTTTTTAATATCCACATTTACGTATATTCCTATGATAAGTACTAGAACCTATGATGAATGAACATGGAACAGATTTTTTTCCCCAGTATTACTGAAAATAATTTTTTACTTTTTAGTACAATATTTTTTTATAAAAGTTTGTTTAAAAATAGGCTTTTTGTGTTTATTTTATGCTTTGAAGTACAAGCATTTGCTTATTTCTTTGTCAAATGAAAATAAACTTGACTATCCTACAATTTGCCATAAGGAACTTCCAGTGCACATCTCTCATTTTCTATCGAGCTGAAATTTCACAGATGTGGGATCTTTATTTTGTGTATTTAAGAACGATAAAAACTCTTTAAATCATAAAATTTAGATGAATAATTTTCATTTTACACTTGAGTTAATTAATTTGTGCCATTGCCATTGTATATTGCCACAGAGATGATTGATAAAAAACATAGTAGAAACTGATAATATAGCCTGAAATGAGAGAAAACTACTGATAGGTTTCGACCCTGATATTCGTCTTATTACGTTAATTTTCTGTCTTGCCCTTCCCACCCGCTAGCTATAGGAGTATTTTGTTCCTCCCTTTTCTCCATGGGGGCTGAATTTAGACCTGAACAATATCAGAGGTGACGCTATTCATCTTCATGATACTACATCTGTCTAAGGTCTTTCTTACATGTTCTCCACTTTCCTAGGGGTGTTGGGGTGCATGGAGCTAATTGTAAATTTAAGCAGCATCAGGAGTGTCACTTTTTATTATAGCAACCCAGAAAATGATGGTATCAACATGAATATCTGCCATTTTTAACAACCTTTACATGCCATTCCCTTCCCTAGGGGTGCTAGTTGTGTATGGAGGTTTATTGTGGACTTAAGTGGCATTGAAAATGACATTATTTATTCAACGATCCCAAAAATCATGTACACAACTCCAATGTTGGTTATGTACTCAACGGCACCAAAAACTACGGTTTCCAATTTAATATTGATTTCTTTCCTTTATTTTTACATTTCATCCTCTTTCAACCTCGTCACTAGGGGTGCTAGGGTTGTCTTATCCCCACAGTGCTTGTTGTCAGATAGTCAGTCATCCATGAACCAAGTATAGTTGAAATTACTCCAGGCATTCTAGGGTTATGGTGGAATATTACTTTTCACCCCATTAGGGGTGGATTTTCATAAACTGGTGCAATTATCATATATTGTCATGCAAACTGCACATATCTGTAAAATTTCAAACTTGGATTGGAAACTAGGAAGTTTATATTTCATATTTAAAAAATATGTACTTGTACCTACTATGAGTGACCAAGGAAAGGACTTTTTTTCTGTCTTTCAGTTTTTCTAAAAATTAATGTCCTATTTAGTCCAGTACTTTTTCATAAAAGCTTGTTTTAAAAAAGGTTTTTTATGTTTATTTTATTTTAAGTTCTTTAGTACAAGATTTTCTTTATTTATTTGTCAAATGAAAACAAACTCAACTATCCTACAATTTGCCATAAGGAACTTCTAGTGCACATCTCTCACATACATTATCAGACACTTGTTTTCTATCGAGCTGAAATGTTACAGATGTGGGATCTGTTTTGAGCATTTAAGAAGAATGAAAACTGTTTTTAAAATACAAAATTACGACGAATTTTAGAAGCGTGTTAATTAAATTGCGCCACATCCGCCGCTGCCGCCTTGTCTTGCCTCCGAGATACTTGATAAGAACTGAAATTGTAATTGATAATATAGCCTAAAATGATACAAAACTACTAACTGATAGGTTTCGAGCCTAATATTGGTCGTATTACGTTATTCTTCCGTCGTGCTCTTCCTACCCCTTGCTATAGGAGTACCGTGCCCCCATGTGATCTGAACATTAACTTAACGGCAATAGTAGTATAATTATACTTCTCTGACACCTTAACAATCAGATGCAAATCTTTCGTTTTGAATTTATTTTCGTTCATCCATTTTCAATCCTTCTCCCTCCTTCCACTTTAATCCATGGGTATTGAATTTAGACTTGAACGATGTAGAGATGATACCATTCGCATCGGCAATGAATACAGTAAATTTGATTCGGATAAGTTATTTCCGATAATTCTTGCATGATGTCCCCTTCCCTAGGTGTGTTGGGGTACATGTAGCTGATCGTGAATTTAAGCAGCATCGGGAGTATGACTATTTATTTTAGAGACCCAGAAAACTGTTATCAACAAGGATGTCATTTTTCATTTGAGCATTAAGGACACTATTCAGCGACCCAGAAATCAATGTATACAACACCATTTTCTGTCATTTTTGATTATTACACCATTCCTACACCTTACCCAAGAGGAGCAAGGAGTGTTTTATTTCTCATGGGAGCTTAATTTAGATTCGCACGTTATCTGGATATCTCTATATCAGCTCATCGACGCCGAAAAATCGTCACTGATGTATTCTCCATAATTTTTACAATCCATCCCCTTCACATGCGGTTCTAGGGATGCACATGGGTAGATCATGAACTTAGGCGTCATCGAGAACATCACTGCTAATTTCAAAGGCCCCGAAAACTTTGATCTCAACACCAATATAAGTAGTTTTTGATTATTTTGAATTTCATCCCCTCCTCTCCCCCTACCCAAAGGATGTTCATTCTTCATGGGGGTGATAGTGGGCTTATGTTGACTTGGGAGTGTCACTCTTCTCTTCGGTGGTCCCAAAACTTATGTATTCAATACCAATATCGGTCGTTCTTTATGATTTTTATTTGTTATTGTTTTCCTTCCCCCTACCCCATGGGTGCTAAGGGCATATTATCTCTCATGTGGACAGATAGTGAACTTACGCAGCATTCGGGATGTCCTTATCCATCGCAACGCCACCGAAAACTTTGGTTTGCAACCCATATCGCATTTTCCATCATTTTAATATTTCACTTCCTTCCCACCTCGCCCATAGGGGTGCGAGGGTTGTCTTATCCCCAAAATGCTCCTTGACAGATAGTCACTCATCTGTGTACCAAGTCTGGATGAAATTACTCCAGGAATTCTTGAGTCATGGTGAAATATACTCATACATACATCACCTTTAGGGATAAATTTTCGTACAATCTAATAAAAATCTACTGTTGTCATGCACAGCACACACATTCGTAAAAGTTTAGCTCGATCGGAAACTTGGAAGTGGCCAAAATATCAATTATCAATTTTGAAACGGAAGGACAACGTAAATACATACCACCCTTTTTGAGGCAGATTTTCGTTCACTGGTACGATAATCATATAGTCATTCAAACCATATATTTGTCAAAATTTCGATTGGAAATTTGAAAAGGGCCGAGAAATCAATCACCAATTTTGAAAAGGAACTTGAATACATTCATGACCCATTACACCCCCTTACGAGAAGATTTTCATTAACTGGTACGATAATCATCTATTGTCATGCAAACCACGCATATCTGTAAAATGTCAGCTCGATTGGGAACTAGGAAGTTGCCGAAGATTCAATCACCAATTTTCAAACGGGAGGACAACATACGAACAACACATACGAACCAAGCAAGTTAAATAAAGGTTAGTGAAAAAAAAATTACACTAAAACTTGACAAATGGAAGAATTAATAAACCTGAAAATATCTTGCTCTTATCACAAATGATGTCAGGAATGAAAAGATATCACTTTTACCGAATTAAAACGCAATGTACCGGACGACGCACAACACTTACAAACAACGAACTGAATGGAACTGCCTTAGTCATGAGCAAGACGTCGGAACTAAAATGATTTATCATAGTTTGTGAAGTATCGGATGGCGGCTGACTGACTGCCTCCCTCACTCTGTCGCCACTTTAAGTGTAAGACAATGTCTTTTTATTCTGTAAGGAGATGAATACACTGCAATTAGCAACATCTATATAGAATGAAAATGGTTGTTTGGAATCATATTTCTCCAAATTTCATGCAGAATCGAAATTTAAACTAATTTTTTGTCTTATACTTGCATGGTGAGAAAATAATTTGCAATAAGGATTACCCAGTAGGTGAATCATTACGGCCGCCAAGAGTAAGGATATCATGAGAGTGATAGGAGATCTCCGGGTGAAGTCTCAGAACGAGGAAGTGCTGACAATGAGGGAGGTAGCCTGTTGCCGTCCGGTATTTTACAACCTATATTTAAAGAATTGTGCTCTCATACGTTTTACATTGCGTTTGGGAACCGTCACATATGACAGAATATCGTCACCAGCAGGGGAAAGAATAGACCACAAATTGGATGAGTGAAACATCCCGGGTCTCTAGCATGTTTCATCATGAAATGAACTTGGGCGATATTCGAATCGTTTGCTACAAGTCTTGTGTTGACACATTTGACTTCCCAAACAGACATGTGTCAATCAGACTTACGTTTCAATACACCCAACATTCTTATACACCCAATATTCTTCCAAACGGGAAAACGACGTAAGCTGTCTCTGTCTCTCTAGTACATCTGCTTAAATGGGGGAACTCAATTCCACTGACTGTTGCGCACAAGTCGTTGAGCAGTAATACCTTACCCCTCCAAACGGGTGAGCGAGCGAGAGGGCGGCACATCTCAGTATCTTCTATCTCATGTTATCACGGACAACCTACAGCAGAGGCGGTCGAGTCCATTTATATTCAAGTCCTTGGTGTCAATGCGCGACGTCAGTTGCCCTTCGGGGCGCTGCTCATGACGCCTTCACACTTTCTCATCCGCGCCTTCGTCGTGGGCTTAGTGATAAGTGATTTCTCTTTTTATAATTCTTAACAGTTTATTTTTAGAAGAGGGGCATTTATCCTCTTTCCGAGAGGGCACACCAGACCGCGGGTCGATGGACCGGTGGGCCAATCCGAGCATATAAGGTTCTCCGAAAGCACGCTCCCCTCAAGAGGTAAATATTAGGGATGATGTGAGTACAAACAAAATTCTTACATTACGAAGACTTCACTGAATGGTACTCAATATATTCATATCCAAAACGCACTACGTGTATGAAACAATAAACCAGCAATAAATTTATTTCTGCTATCATTCCAGAAATATAGTTTTTATCGCACTGAATACTTCTCACGTAACAAATATCGAAGTTCAAATTCTGATCCACTTCACCAAGCATCATTTCCTCGCAATTCAAGCAAAAGTTTTACACGCTCTTATCACAGATCTTCCAAATATTTCGTATATTACCACTATTATACGCATTCACACAGCATATCACCGTGCATCAGACTCACGAAAGAAAATCTGAGCAGATAATTTATTATATGAAAATATAACTACCTACACCAAAGCATCACAACTCGTAACAGCATTTAAGAATAAAGAAAACTTTTCATGACAAAAATTAATTAAATGTGAATATTGAAATAGTCTGAACAGCATTATCTTTTTCATGTATTACTAGATGAAATCTGTTAATACTTGCATTCGGGCATCACTATGCTATGCATGAACTTTACAAAATATTACTGGTAATTCAAAACAAGATTACTTCATTAATTGTAATCATAGGGAACTCCACACAGAGAAGTTTTCATAATATAATACAATAAAATAATAAGTATAAGACTTTCACATATACTAGTTGTGACATGAGAAAAACCTCTTTAATTTATTATACTACTTTATTAAGTCAGCTTGTAATAAAGATATTTATTTCCTCAGCAAAATTGTAGTATAATGTGTAAAACAAACTAAAATAAAATCCTTCCTTGATATGGAACTGTCACACTGACGACCAATCAAGACAAAGCATTACAATGGGCGAGACTGACTTCCATGAATACAAACGCCCATTAAGAGTAATAATAAACTTCAAAATCTGTGCATATCTTACTAAGAAACTGTTCACAGAGTTCACCAAATTGCTATAAATTGTCTCCTACCTCAATAACTGGTGCAGACTTTTTAGGAGCACTAGATGGTTCATACTCCTGAAATATTCTGTAACACTCCTTAGTGACAGAGTCCTCATCACTTGAAGCCCAAGTATCTGTCGGTAGGGTCACATTATTGAATATCTCGCCATCACTAACATCACTTTCAGACTCAGAATGCCCTAAAAGAACATAAAAATTCATAAACTACTCTGAAAAAAGAAACCATCAACATATTAATATTATAGGGAAAATTAAAGAAGTATCTATATAACCTCATCAAGCTGCTTCTTTTAGTAATATTAAAAGCTTGTGAACCATTCAATCATATAAATTATAAATACAATTATGGATATAATCTGAAACGGAGTTTTAAAAATTTCTAATACATTCAAGTTATGTTACCTTCAATACCCCTTTTCACACCCCCAAGGGAACGAGCCAAACAAATCATGATAACAGCAGAAAACTATCACAACGCAAGCCCATCTACAATCCTGCCTCAAGAGACCTTTCTCACATAAAAGGTGTCACAGGATGAATGGTGATGGCACTAGTACCCTCAGCACCAAGTTGCCATAAGTACCAGTTACAAAATAATTTTTTTATGTAATAATGCAATGAGTTTATTTTCATTTTTTTATTGATCAAAAATTTTTCAAAAAATAATTTCTCATTTGTTACAATAACTTGAATAACATTTCTTTTACAATCAGGGTTCGCTACGTACACTATTTTTTAGAGTTCTGTTCACTGTAGATTGTCTCAAAATTACTTTGAAATAGGAACCTTAAAAACCGAAATAATAAGTGTTCAAGTGTTGCAACAATTGAAAGGACTATTTTATTGCTGTTGTTTTTTAATAAAGAAATTTTTGTTCTAATATTTGGAACAAGGAAATTCCTATTTTATTCAAATTTTATTTCATTTACTAATGCTTAAAGGAGAAGTTCCTCCTTTAAGCATTAGTAAATGAAATAAAATTTGAATAACTACTTGGAAACAGTTCAACAATTCTCTTTTACCATGTAAAATTCTTACGAAAACAAAATAGTAAATGACGAAAATTACTTAAAATTTAAGACAAGCTACAAATAATTTTTAAAATACAAACAAAGCTGAATTTCTTGATACTCCTTAAAGAAGGAACACAAACTAAGAATCAACTGAAAACCATTAATTTTCTTGAACTCGTATCATTATTTCAAAATATTTTAACTAAACCAGAATGGAGTAAAAATTAGATCCTGCAGTTTTGGTTCAGAAAGTAAATTATACAATAAACAGCATTAACTCTTTCATTTATTCTATTTTGGTAACTTCCAAGACATATCATTTCTTCTGGATCCTGACCAAAGAAGATAAACACACACCAAGTTGTGATAAAATAATAAACAAAATTTTCTTCTGTATAACATTCCTTTGATGGGCTCTAACGACTTAAAATGTTGACGAGCCCTAAAGCCCCACAAAAAAAAAAAACATTCCTTTGGTGGACAACTCACTCAAAAATATAGAGTTGCCGATTTACATAAAACCCTGACCTAGAAAAAAATAAATCTTGAAAAAATATTACAACATTCGGTATACAGAATTTTACATGTATTTATTTGGAGGTCTAGATCAAACATCTGAAGTCTTAAATATCCACT
This sequence comes from Laupala kohalensis, assembly GCA_002313205.1. Taxonomy (NCBI): domain Eukaryota; kingdom Metazoa; phylum Arthropoda; class Insecta; order Orthoptera; family Trigonidiidae; genus Laupala; species Laupala kohalensis. The sequence continues at coordinate 1,720,130 of NNCF01125977.1, read as the reverse complement.
TCTCCCTTTCCCAATATTACAAATAAAATAAAAAGATAAAAGAAGGGAAGGTATCTAAATATCCTGAACATGGAAAACTACCTCTTTTGATTTGTTAGAGTATCAGTAAGGACTGAATTAAATCCTGCAATTAATCACTGTTTATCAATGCTGACATGAACAGTGAGATAGAATTAGTGATTCATCCAGAAGTGTCCACAAACCACTCAGCAATAAAAACAGGAATTCATTCATTGTTATTGACAGCAGTAAATACACAATCTCACATAATATCCTTGAGATAAAGAACTTCAATACATCAAATTATCCAAAATCTTAATAAGCATTACAATTATTTAATCAAAACCAGGATAAAGGAATCATTTTAAGAGAAATCAACCAAAATTGGACCTTCATGTCTCAGAATTAATTTTTTTTGTTTATTGTGTTTATAAAAAATACAAAATTTTAGTTTTTTCTGTCCATCCATTTTTTAGTTATTGTAATAAAAAATTGGATATTTGCACAATTCCCAACACGGTTTGAAATATTTATGGATATTTTCAAAACTAGAGACAAAACTTGTCCTAGAGTCGAAATTTGAGATGTTTCCCTCAGATATAAGCTTCAATATAATGTTCATTATATTGTAACATAAAATAGTATTTTTTTAATATTTCAACAATTTGTTTTAATCACAAAATTGGAATGTTTCATTTTGTTCAAAAATAAATTTTATTTAAGAAACTTTTCAAAACATTGTGTACCAAATTTGAAGATCAGGTGAGAATGGGTTATTATTTGAAAAAAAACAACAACAATTGTTTATAGCAATGCATCGTAAATTGACAGATTGGAAACTGTTTGAAGTTGTTAGTGTCAAGTTTAGTGTCAATGTCCATTTAACATGTTACTATAAGCTTAAAGGTACCAAAAGAAATTTATAATTTGTTTGCTTAGTAAGAAAATAGTAGTTATTTTTAATTTGTAATAATTTTTATATATTGTTTTTTTAACTTTCAATACACAACATACTAGAGACAATACAGCTACTTATCTGTAAATGTACATTGCTCTAACCAATATTTATATCAATTTCAACTCATTCTCATCACTGAAATATTATTCACGAAGATGTTACTATTCTACACAGTAAGTGAGAAAACACCATGTTTGTAGATACTAACACTTGAGACCAATGCACCAGCAATGGTGACCGAGTGTTATTTCTTTCTCAGCGAATCAATGAAGACAAAATGCTGGAAAGAGAAATAACTATACAGATACCATTAGACCTTCAAAATGTAGGCACTAAGCATATTTGTTTAAGAAGAAAAAAATTCAAAATTTATAGTCTTTACACGTATCATGTTATAAATTTTCATAAAAATTATTACAAATTACAAGCAACTACAATTTCATAATTAAGCAAACAAATTACATATTTCCTGTGGCACCTTTAAGCTTATGTAAACATTAATAGAGTGATATTACATTAATCTTGACACAAACAGCTTCTAACAATTTCAAATCAGTTAATTTAACATGAATTGCTACAAATAATTATTTGTTTCAATATGATTTCCTTCTCATTCTATCTTTGAATTTGGCACTTATTTTATAGAAAGGTTCTCGTATACAATTTTTTCAACAAAATTAAACATTCCAATTTTGATGTATTAAAAAAATGAAATATTTTTAAAAATTACTTTTATGTTTTAACATAATCAAGTAGCAAATTATATTAAAGCTTATGGAACTCAGAAAAAAAAATTACAAAGTTTAACTCTCTACATCAAATAGTTCTGATGCTAGAGACATTAAAAGAATTAAAAATGTGTACAGAATGGTAGAAATATTTGAATTTTGAGATTAAAAACTAAAAGACAGACAGTCAGAATATTCTAAAATTTTGTATTTTTCATACTACATGAGCCAATGAGCAAAATAGCTATAACGATTTTATATTTTTGGAGAAATAGAAGTTATGATTGTATATGGTTATTTCAAGTTGGGTGTATTTTGCTAACTGACTCTTGCTCGAAAGACAAGGTTCTATATATTAATATAATCATAGGTTCTATATATTAATATAATCATAGGTTCTATATATTAATACAATCATAGTTTCTATATATTAATACAATCATAGGTTCTATATATTAATACAATCATAGGTTCTATATATTAATACAATCATAGGTTCTACATGTGAATATAATCACTAATATATTCACAGAAATTTGTAATTTATTATTCCTGTATAGTACAAAAAAATATGTCATTTAAAACCATTTTGCAGTTACTAACTTTTGTTACTCCTTCGCCATTACTCAGCCTGAAAGAATTCTAGGTTCAGTTAAAACTTTGTCATATTCAAATTTTGATGAATTGATAACAATAAGGTTAAACTTGTATAAAATGTATGGGTCATTCTCTATCAGATCAAACACACCGTGATACACATAAGATTTTCATAAATTAATGCCATATGTTCCTCTTATTCACCTTAAAAAATACATAAAGTTTTTTTGCCTCAACCAAATACTTTCAGAGTATGAAAGCTTCAATTATATAGGAATTAGGCATTTTTGAGATTTCCAAGGTTGTGCAGCAGATCTACAGTATTTGGGTAAAAAATTCATATCTCTATTAGGAATCAACATTTTGGTGTTAAATTTTTACCACATACTAAGAAAAATACCAAGAATTTAGAATTAAATGAAGAAATGAACATCTCTATCCTGGAGGTCATAACATAATTCTTATTATCCTGTTTCATCAAATTTTTTAGATAAAACTTTCCTAAAAAAATATAACAGGTTGAAGCTCAACATATATCAAGCTAAACTTAAAAAAATTAACCATTCAAGTTTAGAGAATGCTTTTTAAAAGTGGAATCTGTCTTTTTGATTGCAAATTAATTCATTTTACTGTTTTAGTGATAAACGGATAAATAGGTACATAACTTTAACAGTAAAATCTCAACAGAAATAAAAATTAGAAAACTTAACCAAAATCAAATCATAAAATTAATGAACTGCTTCGATGTCAATTGTGTATTAAGGTCAGTTCATTATTTAAAACTCAATAGAGTCTAATCAAACTGGGTGTAAAATGAGCATGACAAGATAGAACATGCAAAAGACAAGGACTATCTGACCTCCAATCAATTTGTGTGTTAAGAGTCCTTGTGGAGTTTGTAACAGTGATCAGATGTGTTAAGTGTTTTTATTTAATTTATTCTTTATTAAGTGTTTAACAGGAACTAAATACGCACACTGGAATCACCAATCAAACTCCGTGTAGTTTCTTCACATAGTAAATCAGAAAATTGGATTCAGCATATTTTACTTTAAACAAAAAAAATTTGTAAAGCTTTTAAGCAAGATTTTCACTCACTTAATGGCTCACTTAGTATCTCAGGTGATTTAACCAAGAATCAAAGAGCATTTCGGACTAGCATCAAGGAGCTGAAGTGTAGAAAGTATAATGGAGAAACTAATTAGTTTCTTACATAGGTGTTCTCCTACTATTGTTGTCAATGATAAAGCTGATGTAACATATGTTACTGATAACATTGATAATATCCATTTAGTATCTGTTGCTGGAAGTTCAACAAATTCTACTGCATAGAAGAACACAAGCTCTATCAATTTAAGTAGTTTATACCAGAATGTGCACAGTATTAAAGGACATCTCGACAAACCAAGGTCTAACGCATATATAATTGGTGAATATGACTTGATTGTGTTAACTGAAACATGGTTGAATGATAGTATTAGTAATTCAGAAATTGGTTTTAATAATTTCAATAAAAAATTATTGTAATAATGTTTTAGATCTAGGTTTTACTAATATATTACTCAAAAGCTGAACCAAGTGATGAATATATTATTAAATATAATCAATTTCACCATTCTGTTCATGTAACATTAGAAGTCCCCATTATAAAAGCCAATTTTGCAGATGAAATATTATTAGATTTTAAAAAAGCTAATTTCACTAAAATTAGTAATCATCTAGGAAATTTTGTTTTACCAAATGTGAATCATACAAATTATAATAATTGTATAAATGACTCGCATGGTCTTTTTTCTGCTCTTATTAATGAGTTTATTCCAACATTTCATATAAAACATACATCTTTCCCAGTTTGGATTTCTATTGAACTTAAGTTATAAATTACAAAAAAGAAAAAACTTTCACAAATCGTATAAATCATCTGATTCACCACTTTATTACTCTGAATTTAAACATGAAAGGGCTACATGCAAATAATTGCTCGCAAGGGATGAAAGGGCTTTAATGGAAGCAACTGAAAAATCTGTCTCACAAAAGTTATCTCTGTAAATATGTTAGAACACTAATTAATAAGAGTGATATACCATCGACAGTTCATTTTCATAATCTAACCACTAGTAATGGTTAATCTATTGTTGCGTTATTTGCATCTAATATTGGTAGTGTTTATAGGGATATAAACTTAAATAATACATCTATACCTTTTGATTATAATGAGTATTAGTAGCATTTCGTTCTCAGTTGATGATGTTCAAAAATGCATTATTAATTTTGATTAACATTATTACCCTGGCCCTGATAATATTCATCCTCTTTTGATAAAAAAAACTCACTTAGTAGCATTAAATTTTTTCTCATAGTTTTATTTAATATTTCCAATAAATTAGGGGTCTATCCTTACCTCTGGAAACTTTAATTTACTTCACCATTACATAAGGGCGGCAATACTACTAACGTCAACAATTATCATCCTATAAATTAAGAACATATTTGCAAAGAATCTGGATCAGTTGTTGCACAATAAAGTTTTCTTTTATTTTATAAAATATTCTGTGGAAATACAACTTGGATTTCTTAATGTACGGTTAACTCTCTAATCTTACAGTGTAACATGATTATTTGGTTACACACATTAATAATGGTAGAGATGTTGACTCGATTTATACTGATGTAACGATGTTAACATCAACTTACTACTTCATTAACCAAGCGCATATGGTGTTAATCGTTGTTACTGTGGATACAATCCTATCTGAACAGTTGTAAATAAATAATAGATTAACACATCCCTGTGAATCAAATAAGTTGAGTCACACTGCAACAAACAAGACTGATTCCACTGAACATATTGCCATACATTTTAAGTCAGTATATATAGACTAAAAATCTAACAACTACAATATTAGGCCACACAATATGTCTGATATAACTATCTTTCCCTGATATCATCAAAGGCCTACTCTTAAAACTTAAAATTAATGTATCTGCTGGAACACATGGAATCAATTCCAGTTTTGTTTAAATCAGCTGCAATCAATTGCTCAAACCACTATGTATACTTTTTAATAGAATCTTGAAAGGTCAGGTTCCTACCAAATGGAAAGAAGCTTGCATCATGTCCTTACACAAAAGTGAATACACATCTGATATTGTCAAGTGCAGACCAATCTCTATAATAAACACTATCTCCAAGATCTTTGAAAAAATACTTTTCATTAAATTATCTATGTACCTAAATGAATTTATAATACCCAAACAACATAAAGGAATGCCTGGAAAATCCAGTCACAAATCCTTTCACTTTCATGAATTAGTGGCTTTGTGCTTTAGTTGAAACGAAGATGTACTAGTGGCTTATTTTGACATTTCTAAAGATTTTGATACAGTGAATCATGATTTACTAATTCATAAACTTAACCAATATAGACTACATGGAAATTTATTAAAACTAATAAGCAGTTACCTAAAAAACAGACCCAAAATTGTTAAACATGCTGCTAAAAAATTAAATCCACACGAGATATCCTCGGGCATTCCCCAAGGGTCCAATTTAGGAAATCTTTTACACATAATATACGTCAATGACATTTGAACACACATTAAAAATAGCAATTCTTTACTTTAAATTTACGATTTAAAACTATTCATAGAACTAGATAGAAACATTCCAGGTCAACTTACAAAAATACAAGACAACCTACATAGGACATACATTAAATGGACAGAGAAAGATGGATTAACTTTTAATCCGATGAAATGTTCTACTATGTATTTCACCAAGTATAATACTGATTTCAATTATTCACAGCTAGTGGATCAGAAACAACTTTACAAAGCATCTTTAATCAAAGATCTTGGAGTAACATTTCAACCTAATTTAGCTTTCAACGCACATACTAATCAAACAGTACAAAAGGCCACTAGGAAAGTGAATTACTTAAAATGTTAATGCAGAAGGTTCACTAATACAAATGCAATCAAAACCCTATACAATTCTTAAGTTAAGTCAATACTTATATATGAATCAATAATTTGGAATCCACTAACAGAAGCTAGCTTACAAACTTGAGAAAGTACAAAATAAGTTCTTGAAATGTTTATCCAGAAAATATAAAATTCCTATTGGCCGTATTGATCATAATTACGACACCATCAGAAAAAAGGAAATCATCCCATCGTTACTGAGAACCAGAATAAGACATGACCTAATATTTATTCATAAGTTAGTCAAAATCAAATTAATTGCAATGAATTGCTCAGTACTATTGAATACCACACCCCATACAACATTCCTCAAGTAGCAAACATTCCAAATATTTTCAACATTGATCATAGGCTACTTAAGGTATCTCAAATTTAGCAACTATATAATTTAGTTAAATTGAACAAAAAATGTATTAACATTATGCAAGCAAATGTCAGTTTAAAAACCAACTGGACAAAAATGACAAAAACTTAGTAATAAGCACTTGGTGTTAGTTTTTTTCATTTACAGAAAGTTTCTTTAAGTTACAAAATGCACCAAGTATATAAAAGTCATTTTTATTCTTTGTCACTGTTTTTTTTGTCTTTTTTTTTACAGAAAGTTTCTACATTTATATTTTGTCATTCACACTCTTAGATACAATCTTTTTTTTTTCATTTATCTTGTTGTACAAATGTATTTTTATACAAATTAATATTAAGCAAGCGACACTTATAAATATCTACAGCAGATTTTGAAACTTTGCAAGCAATGCTACTTCTACAACTGCATCTCATATTTACTATTGTAATAATTGGGTTAATCATGTATTTTTTTAATACAATAAAATAAAAATAAATAAATGGTTTAAGACAGTTGATTCATTTCAGATCTAACTGACGTGATATCTGGAGTAGGGCAGGGAACACTTGTCCATTATTATTTTCTTTATTTATAAATGGTTATCATATAATGATGCATAGTTCTCACTTACTACTAACTGATGATGCAAAACTTTCTAACGCAATTATATCTGAAACTGATATTTTATTACTTCAATAGGATTTATATGCATTCAGTCACGGAGTAAAAGGAATGGTCTTCAATTTAATGTACAGAAATGTTTCTTCATTTGATTTGGGAGGTTGCATTTACCTGTGACATTAAATTTTATACACAATGAAGCATTGGAACGGGTAGATCATATAAAAGATTTGGGAGTTATTTTTTATTCAAATCTTACTTTTAAACAACACATTGAAAAAACAGAACCATAGGTTAAGAAGAAAATTTATAACATGAAGACATTCTGTTAGGTTTAAGAATCCAGCAACCTTTAGACGACATAACTTTTCATGTGTTTACCTGATTTTAACGTATTGTTCTTTATCTGTCTCCACACCAAGTTGGTCTTACAAAAATATTAGAAACTCTGAATCATTTATGTTTATGCTATGCTGCTTATAAAATTGGCCAAGAACCCCATTATGCTGATCACATTTATTCAGCTATTTAACAAACTCTTAAAATACCAGATCTACAATCTGCAAGATCCAGAGATGAATTACTATTTGCTTTAAGTTGCTTACTAGTAATATTGATTTAACAGAATTATTAAAGGAACTGAATTTTTATGTACCACCAAAAACGATCAAACATAATAACCAATTTTTTTTCACTTCTCTAAACAGATTAAGTAATAAGCAAACTATTATTAATGAACTATCAGAACTCTGTAATGAAAATACAGATTGGTTTGACTTTACCACCACTTCCCTTATATCAATAAAACCTACATCTAAAAGAATGATATGTTTTGAATAATATGAATGATTGTTACTTTCATAGATAAAATATTATATTGTTATTAGTAAGTATAGTTTAAGAAGAATTATATTAATTGTGCTATTACAAGAAATTATATGTAAATTTACAATACATGGCCACGTTGGCTTAAAATAAAATAAAGATTTTCCACCACAAAAAAATGTGGAGAAAATTTTCAATGAGATCCAGGAAAAAGTCAATGACATGGATATACTTTAACTTTATTAGCCAGAAAATTACAAACAACAATACAATTGTTGATTTGCATACCTGCAGAGGTAAAAAGATATCTGGGCACAGGACTCATCAATTTTGATTAAAGAAAAACTGACAAGAACTATCACTGAGGAAAAATTCAACTCTGAACACTGGCTCCTGCATCACAGTAGGAAAAAAGTTTCAGAAAAATTTAATATCAGAGAAAATACTGTTCACAAAGCAAGAGAACTCTTGAAAAATAAAGCCACTATTGTTAAACCTGAACCAAGAAAAGGGAAATTACTAGACACACAAACATCAATTAATATAACCAAGATTCTCATATCATGTCTGGCAAGAAGGACTAAGTTAGTTTATCTACAACCATTCATACGCAAAAAAGACTACTACTTCATAACCTCAATGGATTGTATGCTACCTTAAATTTGAATTCCCACATGTGAAGATTGGTTTCACAAAATTCTGCTGATTGCTTTCTAAATGGTGAGTGCTGGCTAAGTATTCAGGAATGCATGCTATAGGCATTTGTCTAATTTATCAAAATATAACATTACTTTTGCATGCCTGGGATAGAGAGGAAACAAACCATAATTTTATGAATTACTAAGAATGTTCCAAAGACAAAAGAGATATTACATTGTTCCATGTGTAGATCTAATGAAACCCTAAAAAATAGTTCCTTCAAGACAAGTTTGATGTATGGGATCCTCAAGATGAAACAACATATAGTGCTTGAGTAACTACTGATAGAACTTAAACAGATTCAGCCAATGAATATGTAAACCATCTTGTAGTGAGTCTCAGACTCTTGCAAACAGAAACAGTTGCAAAAGCTCAGACTAAACACCTAAAACAATTGAAATAAAACTCCAGTCCACTGAAGCTATCGCTTTATTAGAGTTTTGTGAAAACTTCTCATACATTCAGGATGATTTGCAGGGATATCAATGGACTTAAGACCTGCACCAAGTGGTAATTTACACCCAAGGAGAAACTGAACTCAAAGGTTAGGTGTTCTTCTCAACGAGTCAGAACATTATGTTTTTGATCATGGACATACAATCGGCAGTTGCTGTGCATTTCTGGAATGAAAAACATGATATCAACAATGAGGTGGTTTTATTAAAACATGATACCGGTCACTTTGAACTTCTTGCTTGGGAGGGAATATTTATTCAACTCTCTAAATACAGTTTCTAAAAATTTCGACGTTCTGTTAGAGAATAGTTTACTTTCAAAATGTGTATGTCCACTGGTCACCTCAGCACAAGATCAGTCCGCAGAAATTGTGGATGGGAACAACAGTTCCCAAAACTAGTCTGAAGAAAATTAAGTGGAGAGTGTGACTGACTTCACACAATACATATTTTAATAATGATTTTGTTCATGAAAACCCAACATTATTTCTCAGTATATGCAAAAAATATTTCCATGGGTACTTCAATGATGGTTGTGCTGGACGATACGAGAAAAAACTTCCTGAATCACCAACACTTCAACATGAAAGCCTGTGGGTCTTCTCTAGCCCCAAGTCATGGGAAGTCACCGTGCGATGCCATTGGTGGTACAGTGAAGCGAATAACTAAGGAACGTCTGCATCTAGGTTTTGGCAATACAATCACTCATGTGGGAAAGATTTTTTGAGGTTTGCTAATCTAGAATTGAAAAAGTATCATTTTACCTATTGAAATAAGAAAAGTTATCCAAAACTATAGGTTTATTTGTTAGAAGCTAAAATAGTTCTAGGTATCTCCAGTTTTTCATCATTATCTGAAAGAGCAAATGGAACAAAAAGAATTGGTTCTGATCCTAATTACAGTTCAATCTTCTATTTCTCCAAAAAGGAACAATGTTTCAGAAATGTGTCTGGACCAAATGTGGACAAACAGTTATATGGCTTGTGTGTATGCTGATTTGTTTTATGGCCTGGTACTGACAACACATGAAGAATGTGATTTAAAAATGTTAAGTTATGCATCCATATTGACCAGCTTCAACTTTTTACTAGCCACAACATAGGGAAGATGAGTGTTTTGTTCCAATATAAATATTCTTTGTAGTGTAGAACCTCCAAATACAAGAAGTTCAGGAAGGTTGTACTAATTCCTTGAAAGAGAGACAAAAATGCCACAAGACAATTTCTCTGAATAATAAACGATAGTAAGTAGAAGTATGAAAAAAAGTATACATGGAGGAAACACATACATACTCATAGTAACAGTAGTCCACAACAATGCTACATCAAAGATGTCTAGATTTGACTCGCTGAAAGGAAGCGAAGATAGCTATCTAATGTACGAGTTACATTTCAGACTTGCACCAAGTTTGTTTATACTAGCTCAGCAGCGTCTAAAAATTGCTACTAGGAATGAAGACATTGTTACTGATAATTGTGTTGTCTTTATTATGTACATTTAAGAAGAAAATTATATTAATGTAAAAAATATTTAATTGTGTCGGTGTTAATGAAAAAATCATTGAACAAATCTATTTATTTATTTTGATACATTAATTTAATTTATATGGTTTTAAGTAGAACAATTAGTATTACATCAATTCAGTGCAAAAATATTGCTTATATTACTTAAAACACTAATTGCATGCAATTAGTATATTTTTCTTGTAAATAATGTGCTACTTCATACTTCATGGTAAATAATATTATTCTTTTTGGAATTGTATTAAAATGACTATAAAATAATGAAGGAAGCCTAAAATAAACAATAAATCAGTTTCCATCAGAGTAATTGGTCAAGTTGTTTGACAATCAAACGAATCAATTTCTCACTAAGCTTAGATCCATCTCTTGAATCACAGAAATCTTTAAGCTGGAAGTGTTTTTGAATTAGAAAATTTTAGAGATTATTTAAAATTCTAGTTAAGGATGATGCAATAGCAGTTAAAATCAAAATTAATATAAACGCTGTATTTTCAATAAGAAATTATAAAAACGAGAGAAAGCTAATTTTTCAGTTTTAAAGAGTGGACATAGAACATTAAGATTTTTTCTTCTGAAATCAGTACATAATCTTTTGAAATAAAGCAAATTTTCATAAGATTTCAGTGAAAAGTATCAGATATAGTTTTTTTCTGCAGATGTATAAGTAATTCCATAGGTCTTGGAAATAAAATTGCTGGATTAATGTAAACTATGTGTACCTCTAAACAAAATACTATTTGAGATAGAGACTTAAAATTTGGTATTCCTCCTTAACTGGATAAAAGGAACAAAATTGCCAAATTTCATCGAAATCTGAGATGTTGGATGTGTTATTTTTCTGGATGACCTGACATATAATGAACCATATACATGTCATTTTACTTCCAAATTCCACAAATGTCTATTGGTCTTAATTTAAAAAACATAAATAAAACTTATTATGGCAATACAGGCACAAGGGTTGATGTTAAAACAAATCAAAACTAAAATAGCATTTCACTCACAGCTAGGTTTGAAAACTCCTACCCAAGTTTTACCAACACAGAAAAATATTAAGAAATAAACTTTACGCATATTATAATAAAGAATAGTCATAGTAAAAGAAAAATTACAGAAAGTTATGAAAAATTAACAAACAAAAAAATAAAAAATACTTACTATGGCTGTCTTCAACTGATGAATCAAATTCATCTGCTTTTTCAGCATTCCGTTTTAGTCTTTTCCTTGGATGTTCTTTAAGTTCACATAAATTTTCCAACACCTCAGATCTTTTCAACCGATTTATTTCCTCCCTCAGTTTTTCAACAGATCTTGTTAGCTTTTCTTCAATGCTCCTTTCACGACGATGATCAGAGCAAGAGCTTTTTTTACTGCTGCCATGCTTTTTACTCTCTTCACTTTTCTTTTCACTAACCAATTTGCTAGAACTCTGAGATACAGAGTTACTCTTTGAACTATGTTTTTTATCACTATTGCTGGCAGACGAGCTTTTATGTTTATGATTTGTATGAGTTGATGATTTTACAAGACTGTCACCATGCTTACTAGATACAATTTTCTTTTTTTCATGTTCGTTCTTCTTCTCACTTTCTTTCTTTTTTTCACTCTCACTTTTCTTACGAGACTGTTCACTTTGCTTCTTATCCACACACACCTTCTTCTCAGGGTCACCCTTCTTTTTCTCAGAGTCATCCTTCCTTTCATGTTCACTTCTTTGTTTACTGTCTATTCTTTTCTTGTCATTGTCACTGCTCTTCTTATCTTCAGGCTTTTTTCTACTATGGCTAGTACTACTTTTAGTCTCGGAACGTTTCTTTCCATCACTCCTTTTCTTACCATCACTTCTCTTAACACTTTCAACAAGCTGCTTCTCCTCACTTTTTCTCCTTTCCGTGATCTTCTTATCATCTCTGTGTCTCTTCTCGTCATGTTTCCTTCTATCATCCTGCTTTCTTTTCAAGCTTTCGATTCCATATTTGTCACTCCCACCCACACTTTTCTCACTTCCCTTATCCTTCAGTGGGTCATCACTACTACTAACCTCACAAAACAATTCTTCATTATTTGAACTTTTCTTACCTGTCTCGATACTTTCGGGAAACTCATCAGGCAACTCTTGTAAATAACTATCATAAAGATCAGAAAAATCTATATCATTATTTTTAATGTTTTCTAACTCTGAAATGTCTGTTGGAACATATTCTTTGGCAGTACTATCACAGCAGAGGGGTTGATATTCAGGTTCCAAATTACTTATTCGGCTGGGATTATAGGAAGTCTCACCCAATGCTAAACCATTGGATGCAAGAGGTTCATACGTGGGTTCAACAGAGGATTTTGATTTTTCACTCGGTTCATAAGTTGCGGTTACTATTCCAGTAGGATTCCTACTGGAAGGGACATAAGTATTCGGCTGGAGAGTTTCAATAGCACTGGGTGTATACTGAAGGCCATTGTCTTTCCAACCAACTATTGGAGTGGGTGAATACAGAGATGAATCATTGGCTTTATCATCTGATATACCAAGTTCCCCACTTAACTCAATATCAGGTTCATATGGCTTACTACTACCAAATGTCAAAGAGTATAGGCCAGGAAAGTAATTTGTTCCCAAGCTATCAGGTTTTAACTTCTTTTGTGTGTATGGAATTTCATCAGAACTAGATCTTTTCCTCAAAATACTTCTACTTTTGCAAAGAGTTGGGGAATAGGGAATAGGTATATGACGATTTTGTTTGTTCTTAAGCAAAGAAATTGGAGTGGGTTTATAGGAAGGAATTTTCTGCTGTGAGGTTGACGCAGTATAAATACTTTCAGACGAAGATGAAGCATTATAAGTATTTCCAGATGAAGCAGGAGCTGCTAATGGTGGAGTCAGAACTTCAGTAACTTTGCTCACCAAACTGCGGGACACATCATCAACCGAAGTTGACGTGCTTGGTCGTGAAAGCTGTAAATCTGTCTGCTCTAAAACTTTCCTCACAGCTTCAGACACCAATTGCTGCAAAATTTCCCCATTTTCTCCCAGAGAAATAGAAGAGAGAGCAGTTGAGCCAGTACTCACACTTGAAGTTTGCAAGAGGTCTGTAGGTTCTAAAATGAAAGAAAATAAAACCATTGTAAAATACATTGAAACAACAATAAGATTTTGGTCAATGGGCCAAGGATGTATCTGGTAAACGCTATGGTAAACTGAACTAAAAACATTCATGCACTAAACATATGCTGGATAATTTCTTTGTCACCCTTTCATTGAGAATTAACACTCCTAGTTGTATGACATTAAGGCGAAAGCAATTTTTAAGACTCATCTGAAGATGCCTCAAGGAGCAGTTGAAATGTAGTGAGACAAAACCCAGAAAATACACTCACTTAAACATTGTAAAAACAATCACGATTTGTTAAGTAAAGAAATAACAATTCGCAAACACTTTGAAGTAGAGAAGGCATAAACAACATGTCAGAAAAATTTCCCAAAAAATTCACTCTAGAAGAAAAAATATACTTAATTCCAAACTTTAATTTCAGAAAGGAATAAATTCACAAACATTTATACAAATAAAAAAGAATTAAAGAAATGACAAATAAGAGCTTGCCAAGAGAAGCAAAGAGTTAAAAAAAACAGTACATTTTATTTGTCGTGGGATATGTTTAACATCCAAATGTTCATTATTTGAGAAGGTAAACATAATTTTGATAGAAGATGTACTCCAAAGATAAGAGTTTCATGATCATTATTTCATACAATCTCTTTGCTAAATTAAAATAATAAGTCTTGTTTCTGCTCAATTACACTCTAATTCCCATGATTCTCTCTCGCCAGGAAGTGTGTGAGGGGTTCCACATGCGTTTCTAAATTGTAGGGATAAAAACTGAGAAAATGATGCTATTTCATATTATCCGACACAACTTGTCTCCATCAACACCAACCTGAGGATTATATAGTTGGAAATTCCATATATGTCATGTATAATACCCAATGAAGCTCAGCTAAGGGTAAGGAAAACATTCCCCAAACCATTTTCTGCAAGTTTTTTTAATTGACTGAGATAAAAAAATAACTATCATGCTAATCTATGGAAATAGTTGCACATGCAAACAACAATGACAAAAAAATGACAACCAACAATCTCAAGATGACTTCTTTAAGTCTTTGCACAAGAGCAAAAGTTGAGATGGGAGCCCTCAACGACCCATTGAATCGATAGAGTCTACATAAGTACTCATAAGTACTCAAAAAAAAATCCAGTTGAATTCTTTTGCAACAACATTAAACAACTATCAACAATTAAACTATGCAATTTACTGTACAAGTTATTTTCTTCAAGCTTCAATGCCAGAGAAGAAGAAAACAGAGTATGTAATTGTGTTAGTATACTCAAGGGTTATCGACAAAATGCAGAACGAATTCCTTTTAAGTTAAATGGTTGTAATTCGTTATCAACTATTACCGAGTCACTAGCAGGGGAGCTTGTATATTAAAATTAAATATGAAAACAATGCCAACAATAATCTGGAAAATTAATTTAAGTTACCTTTACGCACACAAATAGAGCAGTAACTTCAATCAAAAAAAAATGTCGAGAGAATTAAGAAGCGTTAAGAACGAAAACAATTATCAGTAAATGAGGTTATGTCAACTGACAAGATTTTCGGCTACAAGTACACGCTTACACTCAAGAATAATACAACCAACATCTAACATTTTATAATAAACATTACGAAAATAAGAAAATATTACCTCTTCTGACATGCCGATAATGACAGTACGGTCTCTCACAAAGACCGCTGTCAAAAAAAGGGCAATTAATTTCTTTAAAGTTTCCAGTGGACGGTAGCATTATCAATAATCAAACAAATATTAATCCATCAATCACTTATTATGTACAAAAGCGTAAAACTGAACATGATTAACATAACTTTCTTCACTACAATTCGCGCCACGGCCATCTCCACTCAACTCACGCTACTGCACACCACTCACACAACCAACAACTGCTCTTCGACTCAGCTTCAACTGATCAACTGATACCGCTTCCAGTAGCTAGAAACAAAAGCATCTCGACGAACTTCATTTGTTTATGCCTTCTAGATCCATCAGGCTTGATCAGGCTAGTTCCCCAACACCATCTTCGCATAGCGATATTAGATTTTGGAGGCCAGAGACATAGCTATTTATTTCTTACCTCCATTTATCACGGTAAAAGTTTACCTTAAGAATCTCATTTTCTCTCTAATTTCTCAGCGAATGGGTTAAATTAACAGAAACGTTATGGGACAAGATTCAAGAATGCAAGTTACATCGCGGGTATTTCAAATGGAAGAAACTTTAACCAGCCACAGAAGAAAAATACTAAATTTCTCAATATCATGATTTTACATCGTGTTTTGAGGTATTGTTGAATATAATAAGAGGTTTTTATCGGCACGATGTACGAGAGGGAGGGGCGTACCCAGGATTCTATTTCGGGAGTGTGGGACATCACACGTACGTTCTTCGTAGTCGGGTTTTTTATTTAAACTTTTATTTTATTCATTACCTTTTAGTTCTTAGCTAGTGTATTTCATTCGTAAAACCAAAAAGAAGATAACTATATATTTTACGTGTCCTTCCCATCCCAATCTCTAGGGGTGTCATGTACCCCATGTGGTCTGACTTTTGACATTAAGTAAGTTTATTCATCTGAGAATCGCCGAAAACTATGGATTCGACTCCAATATAGGTCATTTTCCATTATTTTTATATGTCTCGCCCTTCTCACCCCGCCTATAAGAGTTCCGTGCCCCCCATACGATATAAACTTTTTCATAACGACATTGGCAGTACATTTGTTCATATCATTGAATGAAAATCTGACTTTGCTTATTTTTTGAATTAAATGGTTCTGCTTCATATATAATAACCCTACGTCCTTTTAGTTTTTACGATCATAGGTAACAAATACTCATTTTTTTATTTATTACAATAATATGGTTAAGATCATTTAATGAACAACGCACTTGTAAAACTTTGTTAAATTTATGAGCAATTAGTATGATATACGTTGTAAGTCTACATTTAACGAGTTGCATGACTAGAAATTATCTTAATAAGTGAGTCTTTTATTATACTTTTGTAATTTGTAAATAAATAATCTATTCAACAATAATAAATTTATTGTCAAAAAAGCAGTACAAACTGCGTGTGACCACGTGGAGGACAATAAACTAATTTCCTCTCCGGAAGCAAGCAAGGGACCATCCCATCAATTCTGATCAAGGGCCCTAAGGCAGAGGCGGATTCAAAAATTTCAGCAAAAGTTCCTAGATAAGATAAAAAGTTAGCTGCGAGTTATAATACATATATAATGTCAATATGTTTGTAATTTAACGCAAATATGTTTGTAAATTTACATGTACAAGTTATTATCGAACTATAGATTATTCTGAGTATAGTGTTTAAAAATCATAAGAGTTGAAAAAACACTAAATTCACGATTTATTGTTACAATAAACACGCCCCTAGACAAAGCCTAGAGAACCTGTATAAGAAATCCGCCTCTACCCGAAGGAAAAACGGAGAAAAACCCGGGCCAGGATGGGGCTACAGAATTAATGTACACAACCGTGCCAAAGTTGAGTACACATAAAACTAAATTAATATGAGCCATACGGCAACACAATCATGCAAGAAAATAGTTTTTGAAATTGTTATAAGTTATTTAAAAAGTGCTACAGCAATGGCGTGATAAAGTACAAGACGAATTTAACTTTTATTAAAATCAATAAATTCTTTTACAGTGTAGAAGCACTGGTGCAGGAGGTAGTTTTTAACCGCGGATTTGAAGATATTCAATTTCATAATGTCTTTTATATTCTTGGGCAGGGAATTATATAGAACGATTCCCGAATGATAAGGTCCTTTTTGGCAAAGAGTGGTTGACACTCTAGGGCGATGAATATTATTACTATTGCGAGTATTGTGTTCGTGAACGAGACTGTTTCGTATAAAGCAAGGGTGGCACTTCAGTAATTCGGTCTTAACAAACACGACCGTTTCATAAATATAAATGCAGGGAAGTGTTAAGATATTTAATTCCTTGAATAAAGGTTTACAAGAGTTTCGGGGGTGAGATTTACAAATTATCCGAACTATCCTCTTCTGAATTCTGAAAGTTTGAATACTCTGACCGGAATTACCCCAGAAGGTAATGCCGTAACGTAAATGGGAGTAAACGTTTGCAAAATATACGCAACGGGAAATACGTGGACTAACTGCGTTAACTAAGATTCGGAATGCGTAACACAATTTGCTTAATTGGGAATTAAGATTGTCAATGTGACAATTCCATTTGAGGTTGTCTTGAATATGGAGACCTAAGAATTTTGTATTTGTAACAGTTTTTAATTGTGTTCCGTTTAAAGAAAGAGAAACATGGGGTAAAGATTTTGTATTACTATTGTGAAATGACATAGATACTGTTTTGTCAGTGTTTACAATGAGACGATTTACATGGAACCAAGCCGAAAGGTTAGACAAAACATTTTGAGCGTTGGCGTGTTTACGTAGTAAATTAGAGTCATCAGCAAAAAGAACCATTTTGCAATCTGATGTGGATGATGACATGTCGTTCACATACAATAAAAAGAGTATAGGGCCGAGAATTGATCCTTGGGGTACTCCGCAAGTAAGTGGCTTTGTTTCTGAAAGACAACGCTCAAGTATTTTATTTTTAGTATAGAATATTTCTACCTGTTGATATCTATCTTTTAAATAAGAAGTTAGCCATTGATTTGGAAGTCCACGAATGCCTAAAGAGTGCAATTTTGAAAGGAGAATTTCGAGATCGATGACATCGAACGCTTTGGATAAGTCAAGAGGATTTTCTCCACGGTCAAGAGATGTGGTAACACCGTTTAAGAAAGAAAATATGGCGCCTGTAGTGGAAAAGGTTTTCCTAAAACCGTGTTGATCGTCAGAGAGAACGTTAGTTTTTGATAAAAAATCTAGAAGACGCTTATAGAACAATTTTTCTAGGATTTTTGAGAAAGTGGGTAGTAGAGATATTGGTCGGTAATTTCCAATATTAAGTTTGTTTCCTTTCTTGTGTAAAGGTTTCAC
>NNCF01125977.1:1628994-1701260 GCA_002313205.1 Laupala kohalensis | reverse complement strand
TTCCGATAAAGAACTATTAAAAATATTTATGAGTGGATTTAATATAGCATGGGACGAAAATTTAACAATAAACTCAGGTATATCATCTACGCCTGTGGAAAATTTGTTTTTTAATGAGCTGATGATTCTCATTACTTCACTGGCGTTAGTTTCGGAAGTGAACATTGAATTGGGTACGTGGGTGGATATAATTGGAGGATATTGATTTGGATATATTGAGTTGGTTATTTTACTAACTTCTGAGAAGTGAGAATTAAACAAACTTGCGATGTCCTGAGGATTTGACACGATCTTGCCATCGTTTAGTAAAGAAACATTTTCTTCGCGATTTTCAGAAGTTGACGTGTAATTGTTAACAATATTCCACATGGCTTTCATCCGGTTGTTCGATTTTAGTATATGCCTGTCGTTTTCCATAACTTTAGCTGCATAGACTACTTTTCGGAGAATAGTCTTATATTTACGAAAATAATTATGGAATTCGGGTGGCTGGTTATAGCGTTTTGAAAGATAATATAAACGGCGTTTGTTTTTTGAAGAAATTCTTATCCCTAGGGTGATCCATCTATTGTATTTTTTTGTGTTAATTAACTTGCGTTTTATGGGAAAACTAGAGTTGTAATGTTTTAGGAATGTTGAGATAAATACATTGAATTTGTCGTCGGTGTTTTGGCAATTGTAAACATCTTTCCATGTTTCTTCACGCAAATAATTTACGAATATGGATTTATTTATGTCATTAAACTCTCTTGTAAATTTGTAAAGGATTTTAAGCGGTTTTAGTTTATTATTAATAGTCAATACTTGAGCAAGGTGATCACTGTATCCGGCGATAAACACTTCAGAGAGATACGAGATTCCATTGTTGACTATAATTTGATCTAGCAATGTTTGAGATGAGCCGGAGAGGCGAGTGGGGTCATTTATCGTAGTAATAAGGTTGAAGGAGTCGATAAGATTCTTGAATCGATTAACTGGTGAATGTGCAGAGTCGGATGTACTCAAGAAATCGATATTGAAATCACCACATATAACGATAGATTTAGTAGATTTATGTGCGATATGTTCTAAAACATTTTCGAAGTTCCGAAAAAATATGTCAAGATCTGATTGAGGAGGTCTATAAATACACAAAACAACAATACCGGTGTCGGTCAGTTTAACTGCAGAAATTTCGAACACACTATCTACGCAGAAGTTCTCGTAGCCTGTCAGTGGAGAAGATAAAATATCATTACGAACGTAGATACACGTACCTCCGTGGGGATTTTTGCCTTTAAAATTTTGCCGACAGTAAGAACTTGCTAAATAATAATTAGAAATAGCAGTATCGTTGATGTTGTTAGTTGAAAGCCAATGCTCTGTGAGGCATAGCAAATCGAATCGACTTTCGTGTACCAGAATTTCAATGTCTGTCAATTTGTTTGAAAGGGATTGGACATTATGATGAAATATAATTATTTTATTTTCGCAAAGAGTTTGTGACTCACGAGAAATGGAATCGACGTTAGATTGTGGAGAGGAATTTGAAATTGGTACAGCTTCTAGTTCCGGATCAAGCCCGCACACTGCACCTGAACGCGATTGTCACCTTCGAGTACCACATCGTACTCCTGAGCGCAAGTTGTAACTGTGTATGGGGGCAGCAGGAGGAATAGATGAGGACGTGCGAGATGAGGAAGCAGTAGGTGAAAGAACGGGGAAAAGAGAAGTAATGGGTGTCGAGATAGGAAGAGGAGATGGTGATGAGGTAGGAGCAGAAGGAGGAGATGAAGTAGGAGGAGGAGTAGATGAGGTAGGAGCAGAAGGAGGAGATGAGGTAGGTGCAGGAGGAGGTGTAGGAGTGGGTAGTGGGGCAGGTGGATGATGTGAGGTCAGATGTGAAGCTAGAAGAGAACCGAAGTGTTGTTTCCCAGACGGTCGCAGGTGTAAACCGTGCTGGGTAAAGTCCTTGGCAGTCAGGTGTGGTTGCAAATCAAAAAAAATTTTAAACAACCATTTATTTAACTTTAACCTAGCCTATATTTTAAGTTGACTGATTCTATACTTTATACGGCGAAAACAAGTCTGTAACCCTTTTAGTTTTCACGATCTTAACAATCTATTCTAGCGAAATCTTATTTTTCACTATCGTATAAAATACCGAAAAGATTATATATTAATTGTTTAAAGTTTCGAATGAAACTGAAGATATTCTGAATTTTGAATGCAGACAGAAAGTCATACTCTTTTCCCATTAAATTCAAAAGACTATACTAAGAATAATAACCACGTATTTCCTCAATAACGTGATCAAGTAAATCAGATCTGTAAGTAAAGCTCTATAAAGGGCAGCATATGCACGACGCCATTTTTGTGTCACACTGATAGATTGACGTGTAAAGTACGACCGTTTGTGTCGCGCTTCGTAATATTATTGCAAATAACTTCAAGATCTTGAGAGTGTCAATGAAAAAGTGTTCGTCATTTTAATATCACAGCTTTTATGGTGCAGAAGTTAGGTATTAAAAGATATAATTACTTCGAAACTAGGGTTATCTTCTTTAATTGCAATTAAACAAATGCAAATGAATTCAAAAAACATTTTAATTCTTCAATTATTTGTTTGTATACTATTATTAAAATGAAGGACACAGATGCATTTATTCTTGCAGTATACATAGAAAGTGACGATGTCAAACGAACATAAGAAAGTAATTACATACTTTTTTCAGAGTTGGAATTGGTTTCCTACTAATGGGATGTCTGCAATCATGGGTGATTATTTTTTAATTATTTAAAATTAAACTAGCAATGAGCAAGTTTAGCCCAATGTTAAAAAAAGCTGCATGCATCACAATGGCACAAAAATGGCGGCTGCTTATGCTTGACTTTAAAGAGCTCTGCTGCAAGTAGCAACTGACGGTTTTGTCAGCGTGTAATCTTTGTCATACGTCTTTTCTTCTTCTTGTTCTTATTGTGTGTATCCTGTTTCCGGCAGTATTAAATAAAGCCACGAGCCGTAAGGAGTACGTTGGTAATTTTTTTAATCACATTTATTCTTGGGAATCAAAGGACTACCGAATATGATCACGGTAAATGCCATACAATCATCACAGCGACGACTGTCGATCAACGCAATATCGAAACGGGTCTCGTCATCCTTTGACTGTATTATTTTAAGACGACAATATTAATTATTTATTCTATATATTAATGACATCCCATCCATCATCAGAAAACATGAAATCCATCATCAAAAACCACGAGAAAAGTTCATCCACCTAATGAAATCATTTAATTTGGAAACCATAATAAACGAACCCACAAGAATAAAAAATAGCACTCAAACAATAATTGACCAAATACTAATTGACAGGAGCAAACACATTTATCTTGCCTCTACATATGATACAGGACTAAGTGACCATAATGCACAGATCCTCTCACTTAAAACTGATACTAACTTACAAAAGCCCCCATAGTAACTAACAGAAGAATATTTAACTCCACAAATTTAAATACACTTCTAACAATTCTAAATAACAAAACGTGGACTCAGGGTTTATGAAACCTCTAATGTAGATAGCAAGTACAACAAATTCTTCTACCAGTTATTAAATTATTTTGACATCTCCCATCCATATAAGCAGCGAATACAAAAACCAGAAAGTAAAAAACATTCGCTGACTAAAGGAATCAAAACATCATGTGAACAGAAGAGAAGACTCCATATGTTAACTAAACAACTATCATGTCCCATTCAACTCAAAACACATTACAAATAATACACAGTAGTGCTTAAGAAAGTAATAATGAAAGCCAAACAGATGACGAATGACAAATACATAGAGAAATCTACCAACAAAATGAAAGCTATGTGGAATATTGTTAAGCAACCACTATGCAAGTCACCAATAAACAACAACACATAGAATTGATACAAGATAATAACAAAATAGTTGACCCCATTGAAGTTGCTAATACACTCAACCAGCATTTCACAGGTATAGCCAACCAACTACAAAATAAGCAAAACACAACCATACTACAAGCACTACCAAATGATATTCATGTAAAATCAACAATGTATATCAGGGAAACAAATGAAGAAGTCCTTCAGATAATTAGTAAAATGAAAAACAAAACATCTTCCGGAATTGATGATATTAAAAAAATAGCAATGTACATAATCAAACCACTCACTCACTCATATAACAACTTCTTAACCCAAGGTATCTTCCCATAAATTTTTAAAACTGCTATCATAAAACCTCTTCACAAAAAAGGAGACAAACATAATGTAACAAATTATAGGCCAATATCACTTCTCACAAGTTTCTCAAAAATACTAGAAAAACTATTTAATAACAGATTAAAAAGCTTCTTAACATGTAACAAAATTATTACAGACTCCCAACATGGATTTAGGGAAAAAAGATCTACTGATACTGCTCTATTTGCTGTTTTCAATGAAATTTTGATTGCACTAAAGCAGAAAGAAATCCCTGTTGGATTATTCTTAGATCTCACAACAACTTTTGATATAATTAATCATGAAATTCCCCTCAGTAAACTAGAAAATTATGCAATTCGGGGAATAGGATACAACTGGTTTAAGTCATAATTATCTGAAAGACAGCAAATAGTACAAGTATCCTACCAACATGAAAATCAAATAAAACATCACCGGTCTCAGCCCATGCATGTCACTCACGGAATTCCTCAGGGCTCCACCCAGGGACCCATACTATTTCTTCTATATATTAATGACAACCAAAAAATTGTACGTTTTGCTGATGACACAAACATCTTATTTTGTGCCAAAACTGCTGAAAACTTACTTAACACTATCAAATCCACTATCACCACCCTAATCCAATGGTTCCAACAAAATAAACTCATAATAAACACTGACAAAACTTGCATAGTTTCTTTCTATAATCCTCATTCATCTAAACAGCATACACCTAACATTGAATTTAATGGTAACTACCTCATCTTTAAACAAACAACAGTTTCTGGGATGAACTATACAAGATAACATGAAATGGAACTGTCACCTAGAAACATTGAATATGAAACTCAGTACAATAAACTATGCCATCAGAGTTCTAACAGCAAATTTCACAACAGATACCCTTCGAATAGTATACTATGCAAATGTCCATTCCATTCTAAAATATGGTATAATATTTTTGGGACAAGCACCAGAAACAAAACAAATTTTCAGGTTACAGAAGAGAATAATATGAACAATTACCAACCCCAATAAACTTTCTACGTGTAAACCATTATTTGAAAAATTAAAAATACTTCCACTGCCATGTCCATTTTTGGAACTTTGAACTTTGTTAAAAAAGATCTACTAGACCAAGGACCACTCTACAGATTTAATTCCACTGTTCATGGTCACAACACTAGACACGCCAGAAATATCCATCAACCACAGATAACATCCACTCTTAGCCAAAAAAGCACTCATAATACAGGTGTACAGCTATATAATGCATTATCACTAAACCTCAAAAACATTAATACACTGAACCCATTCAAAACAAAACACAAACAATTCTTACAACAGAAAATTCTACTACAGTGTACAAGAATTCCTCAATGACAATAACTAATGTATGACGTACAATGTGTTGCAGGTAATCATTAGAACAAAGGTACAGAAGGTGACCCATGTTGCAAGAAAAGAACTAACAACATAAAAGTACACTGTTTTAGCATAATTGAAGACCTTGACATAAATTAATTAAAAAAAAGTAAAATAATAGAAATACTACCATAGATATCTTATAATGCTAGGATAAATAAATATTAATATTCTGTAATAGTAGAAAATAATTGTATCTTTATGTTAACTTCTAATTAGACTAGTGTAAATTAATGTTGTTTAATGTATTAAAATTATTATATTGCTATTATACTTAGATGTAATGATTATTGTTATTGTTACTTTTGTTAGTACTGTGACTCGCTGTACATCATTGTTATGATCTATGCAGTTCAATAAATTATTATTATTATAAGGATGTATAGATAGCGCTGCTAGCACACCTCCAGCTTCTCGTCTCTTACCTCAACATTTAAAACGAACTCTTTTGAATGAAAAACTATAAAACTCAATTCTTCCAATGCCAACATAAAGATTTGAGAAAATAATCAGTTAAGCTCTTGGTTTCATTTAGAAGTTGTTCTAAAGCATTGAAAATATAATTCCTAATACACTGTCACAATATAATGTAAAGATACCTCACATGAAATCAATCATGTGAAAGCACTAGACATTACCTCCAATAATGCTGTCTTTAACACTTATTAAAAAATCATATTTTCAGTAAATGGAAAGACCATGCATTCCATAAAATTTCCACAGTAAAAAAATGGAAAAATTATTGTTAAATCTCTAAAATTAATTAGTACAAACTTAATAATAAATAAAATAAAAACACTGAATATTCAGTGATAGATAATAATGTATATTTACATACTTTAAAATGTTCCTTCATGACGTAACTGACTGATTTATTTATTACCGTAAAGGAGGTGAAGTTCCATTAAAACGGAACTGAACTAGGTCAATTATTTTTATTTATTTAAAATATACGAGAAAAACTCTCATTAATAATGAAATAAACTAGAAAATGAAGGCAGTAGAGGTAAAACTATATAAAAGTAACCATTTGCTTAAAATCAGTATACAGACACTAGAGCTAAATAAATCTTGGCGATCACTGTGGCAATTTTATGTGAAGTAAACGTTTTTTTTGGGTATCCTCCCAGAAATGTAAATTTTAAAACTTTGTACTAGTATGAATAAATTATTTTAGTCATTCATAATTTGTATGTAAAGAATAAATACTTTTATTGTAGTCATACCAGACCTGTAGCCAGAAAATAAAATCACAGATGCCCAGACTTCTAAATGTGAGTCAAGAATAAATATATAGACATACAACCAATAATGTATGTTTCTTCCATTTTCCTTGTTTTGATCAATGTAATTTTGCTCTATGAAAAAAGTATTATTACATCTAATTTACCTTATTAATTATCTCTCTCATTGAGCTTAAATAATAGATTCTAGAATTGTCAATTTTTTACTTTGAAATAATTCTGGTGTATTATTTTATTAATTTAAGAGGAACATAAAGTTTATGTATGATATCAAAAAATAAAAAAGGTAAACTATTCCACAACAGGTCCCGAAGGTCTATGGGGTTCGCAGAGAGTAGAGCTCCACAATTATTTGACCTCGGTACTAGAAGGAGGAGATGTGGTCAGTATCTCGCTCCGACCGGTTTGATCCCAGGATAGACCCTGGTACTTATTTTACAGCAGGCTGGGTAGGCCTGGAAGTCAGTCTGGATGTTGAGGTGTGATGAAAATCCCCTCCTCACTGGGGTTTGAACCCCAGCCATCCAGCCAGAAGCTCAGCACTCTACCCACTGAGCCTTATGTATGATATAAATTTTATAATTTTCTTCAAGAAATTTAGTTAGTTCTCTCTAGTGAAAAGTAGTAAATTTTGACTTGGCTCCTTTCTAAAACTTTATATTATTTAAATTATTATCATGATGGTAGTTCTAAGATTGAGATTTATCCTTTCCAAAAGTAAGTAAAGAGTTCTTCAAAATTCTGAGTGACCCATTCTCCTTACAACACTTCTTCACTGACTTTAAATACAGTTGAAATGATGTCATTGAAACAATTACTACATTCATATTTTTTCATATTATCTTCAAACAATATTTTGGAGGACTTAACTCAATAATAGACAAATAATTGACACAGTTTATATAAATTACAAAGAAGACAGGTCCAAGGTGGATACTTTGAACAATTGCAGATGTAACATTAATATACTTGGATACCTAATGATGAACTTTTAAACTAAATTACAAAATTCTATTTTATTTCCTTTTCTACAAGATTACACATTACCATTTATACCTCAGCATGCAGAATCATGACTAACTGAAAATCAGGTTTAAAAGTAGTACACTCAAAGTTTTATAAAGACCTCCATATCAGTTAATAGAAAATATAAAAAACTTTATCAAGTGATTGAAGAAGGTTTCAGACTATCAAAAAGATGAAAAGGATTGTATTTCTTCAAATTTATTTGACCTATTTTAGTGAGAATATTTTGTGAAAATTCGTGTTGTTCTCAAGGCAAATAAAGTAAATCTAATATCATTTAAATGATATAAAATAAACAAAATTTTCCTTAACTTAACTTTCTTTATTGTTAGGAAATAGCCCACGTTGGCTTGTAAACAAAAACTTTTTAAATACTAGAGCTATTCAAGTCTAACATTATTATGTTATTAAATTATAAACTTCTACAACCTTCTGTACACAAATAACAGTATTTCACTCTTAATATTTCAGCCAGTGTTTTGGCCATCATCAGGTTATTACATAAATAGTGCAGTATTCTCATTATATGGTATGAATGAAATTAAATATCCCTCCTGCCCTGAATTTTTCTCCGGTTCTCCTTCAGGTAGAGGCAGATGTTTTATACAGGCTCTTCAGGTTCTTGCCTAGGAGTGGTGTTTATTGAAATAATAAATCCTGAATTTAGAAATATTTTAATAGTTGCAATTTATAAACAATATTTTCTGAATAATCTATAATTTATAATAATACGAACTTGTCAAATAACTTTTTCATGTTTCATTAAATACAAATTTGTCGGTATTCTGTTATATTACAATATGTACCAAACTACTTGTATTCTTATCTTAGGAGTGTACTGAAATGTTAAATCCGCATCTGCCTTTGGGCCCTAGATCAGAATTGGTGGGATGATCCCTTTCTTGCTTCCGGCAGAGTAAATTAGTTTATAGTCCTCCACATGATCATATGCAGTTTGTAACTGCTTTTTTTACAATAAATTTATTATTAAATACTTTTTTTATAACATATGAGGTCAGTTTTTTGTCAGGTTCACTCAGCACTTTTTAGCTTTTGGAATACTTTTATACCATACAATTTTTATGCAGCATAAAGAAAGAAAAACATACTTAAAGAAAGTTTTAAGCAGCACTTTTACACAAAATTAAGCAAATATTCTTTAATTTCTTTCAGATTTCTCAACTGAATTTAATTACAAGAAAAACTCAATCTTATTATGCCTGTTTCTTATTCCTCCATCTTTTCCTAGGGTTTTCCTCAACTTTATTTCCTATTTTATCATTGTCAATTTTAGGGAAATTAATGAAAATACATAGCACTTAGGACCAAAGTGTTGCACATGAATGTACCCGTCAGTGTACTTTAATAGGAAACTTTAAGGAATTTTCACATAATTGTGAGCTATTAACGCAATAAAGTTAAAAGCTGTGTCGTTCTTCACTTTCAAATCGAGAGGTACGGTAGCACACTCTGTTGTGCTCTGTAGTACTACCACGGCGTGTTACTGTTCTCTACCACCATCCGAAAAAGCGCGTTTCGACTCAGCGTCTACCCGAAGTTGTCGGAGAGTGCCGGAGAGCCGCTCTGCGAATGGACCAGTTTTTAGGGGTCATGTCATCGAAGAGGTAAGGTCGTTTAATATTGTCTTATCTATCTTGTAGGTCGTGCTGGATAGACCTTGTGAAGGCGCACGATTTAAATAGATGAAGTGGTTCATTTTTAAATTCCGCGTCTGCCATGGGCCCTTGCTTGCATCCGGAGTGTAAATTAATTTATTATCCTCCACGTGGTCGTATGCAGTTTGTAACTGCTTTTTTGACAATAAATTTATTGGTAATACCTGTAATTTTTCTAAACGGCCAATAAACGTCTCATCACTTCACTTTGTTCACACATTACATTGTTCACGAAGTTAATTATCACTTTATTGTCGATTTCACTCAGCAATTCTATTTCAAGTGACACGATAACAAAAGATTCCTTATTCATTTTGCAAAAATTTTGCAAAAATGCGCTCGCAAACTTACCTGAGTTAATGGAATCGTTTATAAGTACTTGTAAACTTTATTTGTACGGAGTACAAATTGTACTCGTATATTAATTTATACACACATTTGACACACGTTCGATAAGATCATTTTTCTTTACGAAACAAGGTTTCTTCCTCAATGTCTTGGTTGTCCAGTTGCGTCTTCTCTAGATGTTCGTAATCTTTATAATGTTCTTTCAAATGTAAAGATAATTGGGGCCACACTCCAGCAAATGACAGGAAGCAATTTTTGATCCCGTGACACTTATTAGAAAAATACCCCTCCTTATCAAATAATTGACGGAGTTGTGCAAATTATCATTATAAATGATAAAAATTTTCAAACGAAAATGCAGGAATTAATGCAATAATCTACCAAGAAACTCCGAAAAAAATTCTGACATCCTTTGAAGAGTAAAGATTTAATGAAGCGTGTCTCAATACAAAATGTATCATAAATAGAAAACAATTGTCCAGACTTTCATACATGGGTAATTGCACCATGTAATATTTGCATTCTATATTAATATGTGAATAAAATTAGTCCAAATACAATATAATTACAATAAACTAGAAAAGATCAACCATAAATGGAGGAAAGAACCTGACCATAACACTTAATTTTGTCGCAATTATATAGTGTTTAGATACATATTCTTTATAATTTTATGTTGACTGTAAAAATAACATTAAAATGGTAATAAAACGTGAAATAAACAAAAGTAAAATTGTCAATATTTTGGTCTAGTTGGTGACTAAGAGCTTATCCCCGGCCGAACGGTGAGCTCATCAGGTTTGGAGGGACCGACAGTTCGGGGAAGTGTCTTAAGCTGCCATGCGCCACTTTCGATTGCAAATAATGCATCGGCCGTGCGTAAACACTAGAACACAATTACACTAGAACTAGACGAATAGAAGAATCAACAAATCCAGAGGTACCTAACCCCCCTAAACCCTATGAGGCAGACCTCTCCCCCCAAAAAACCCTCCCCCTTCGCTTTGACTCTCTTCCAAATCGTATTAGAAATATTGTACAACTTTATCCCTCTTATTCACCCTAACTCCAGATAAAATCCTGTTTGCAAAACCAGTGCACATGCTTTCTCATACACTTTTCAGACTCTTGTCTATACAGTACGCAAACTAACTTTACGAAGAAAAAAGCAACCAATTTCATGCTTCCTATATTGATGTTGACAACAGCAGTTTAATTTTCTGCGTATAAAATAAAGGGAAAGTGATTGGTCGAGAATGCCAATTGTTTGGTACAATTTTACTAGAAATTTTGCACCGAATCCAAAATAAAACTTTTTTTTTGTCTTTTACATGCGCGGTAAAAAGATAGTTTGCACTAAGAAATATCCAATAGGCGAATCATTCCGATCACGAAGGGTAAGGATGTCTGTGTGAGCGAAAGATTGTGTCAGAGAGCAATTGGGAACGAAGAAGTGGTGTCAGTGAGGGAGGTAGCCAGACGCCTTCCCATATTTTACAGGCTACACGGTATTACGCACGTCTCCTATATCCATTTTACTGATAAAGAATAACTTTAAATGAAATTACAATATATAATTAAGTTTTGACTTATATTTCAGCAGCTAAAAATTGGGAAAATAGAAGAACAGTTTGAATATTTAAAATTTCAAAGAACCATACACAGATTCGTATGCGCTAAACTGAGATTTCGAGGTTTCTTACGCTTCATCGGATTATTTCACTGGATAAGCACCTCAGATACACGCCCTATTCTTCACATGTAAGATATGTAAAGCAAGATAATGAGGCAATTACCAGATTTGTCACTCAATTTGAAGAAACGTAGGTCAGGAAAATCCGCAAGAAAAACGTACTATAATTTGTACTGCAAATATTCGTAAACGAAATTTACATTAAAGAAGTTAATATTAACGCACAGTTCGAGAAACGACAGTTTTTTCTTTCACCTCTCTTCTTACCGTAAACCACTGGCTGAAACGCTTGATTAGCGCTTGACGCTTTCTCAGACTACGACTCAGAAGATCCACTACCGTTGCGCACCATGGGCAACTGGCTGCACTGGCGCACCCAGGGGGGTGGGGGGCTAAGCCCCCCCCCCCCCTCAAGTATCTATTTAAGAATTATTCTGTAAAACGAAAAAGAGACTCACCGATTCGAAACTACATAGAGCATATTTTTATAATCAAAATTGATTTATAGACATATATGAAGATTATGCACATTCTTCGACTTCGAGTAAACTATTGACCTAAGAAATTTTTGACGAACCCAGGTTCCAGCCACGAATTTCTAGCTCTACCAGGGTCTCTGTAAATCTCGCAACGTAAACACAAAGATCAGCTCCCATTCCGGAGACGTCCTTCTCAACGGGACCAACACTTCCTTCATTCGGACGTGTTTGCATAACTCTTACGCTTTGAGGCGCATAAAGAATATTTCAAATTCGTCCAAATAAATTATAACATTTTCAGTACCCTCTGTAGGGGTTCCCCTCTCGCATGTGTACTCGTAATTCATAACCCGATTTTTCTATTAGAAGAGGTTTTTCATATGTTTATGTTTCCATGCTGCTCTACTGCTAGACAGCTTATCATTCTGGGATAAATAGAACTAAAAACTTAATTCAATTATTAGTAGTTCTTGTGCTTTAGTATGTAATATTATGTTATATACTCACGCGAAAAATCCGATCAAAATTCGTGATAAAAAATCTATAAGGATACGTATTTAAAGAGTACCTAATATGCCCTATTCCTGATTTGTCTCAGAGAATATTTAAAACTATTAAAAAAAACACTATTGGGGGAAAGGAGTTCGAAAAATGGAGTTTTTTGGAAGTTTAGAATATTTAATAGTTATGTAATAAATATGCTTTTAAAAATAGTATATATTAAAATAAAAATCAGAACAATGTCGTATTAATTTTTAAACTTTACGGACACTTCAACATGATAAATAATTTCAATTCATTTTCGAAACTGATGAATAAATCGTAAAAAGTCATGCTGTGCAGAGGTCTGGACCGCTGAATAAGCAGACGTGAGCGTGGGATACGGGTCGGGGGGTCAACTCATGTCTATCAAAAGATCGAGAGACTCGTCACCTTCGCGTAAACGATCTAGTGACAACAGATACTTGCTTCTCTATCTTGCAATGGTAAGATTATTCAACAGACGGAGATCTAGAAAACAGTGTTGCTCTGAAGATTCATTGCTTTGCTTCCAGTGTATAAGTTTACTGTGCGTGATCAATGTCGGAGCTTAATTTTGTTTCTCGTCCCTTTTTCCCATGTCCGCCGTTCGGGTACCTGTGTGTTTTTGTATTGGTGCTTTACCCGATTTGTGAGGAATTAATCAATTTTTACTGTGTTGACAATAGTTTTTGCGTTTCTTGTGAGTCATACACCAAGAAATAAAAAGAATAATAGAAAGAGTCATTGGAGTTGGAGACAACGAGTACGGAAGCGAGGTTTTCGAAAACACACCTGAAGCTGGAACACCTGCAACTGCCACAGGCTCTGCACTCACATGAAAGGAAGAATTAGAGAAAGCTTAAACAAGAAAAAGAAACATTCAAGAAAAAAACAAACAATCGATAGGATTATGAAAAAAAAAAAATGAAAAAAGAAATGGCATGCTTTCAGTCTGTTGGAATCAGAGGACAGTATCTGACGCTTGCCTCATACTCTACGCCTGGGCGAATGAACGGTCCGTATAATCAAGCTGGGTTTCGAACCAGTGTACGCACCCTTCCGGACTAGATAATGAGGAAGTTTTCTACTCACTTTTTTGTTCACGGGAATGCGATGCGACTTCCAATTTTCGATACACCCAAGGTGACCTCTCGACCTTTCATCCCACGCTCGCACCTACTTCTTAATTCAGCAGTCTCGATAATCTCAGTTATGAATTTAAATTATTTATCATTTTAAATTGTCTGTTAAATGTTTAAATTAATACACTGTGATAATTTTGTATTTTAAAGAAATTGTATAATTCTTAAAAGAATAATACTAACTTTTAAAAGAGTTTGTATTATTTAACTAATAAATATTTTTAGCCAAAATCCAATCTTTGGACATCCCTTGAAAAATTTTCAATGACAGTGTTTGTATCATGACCCCCACCCCCGTGAACACCCTTCCTTGTAAGTCTCAGTGCCAAAAATGAATTGGAAATCAGTATACTGAAAGCTTCTGTAAGAGTGTACAATATGCTAATAGGACGGTTTTCAACTAAACATCATTCATTTAAAAAAACTTCACCTGTTAGTTTAGGACAAATCTTGCAACTGAATTTTAATCCAGTTCCCTCAACCAATTGAGCTGAAATTTGATATACACATATAAACCCTATGACAATGCAATATTATTATGTTTAACTCAACTGAAAACAATTGTTTTTACAATTTTTTAAAATTACAATTTTATTCTGACATAACTGGTGCCAGATTAATTGCAGGAAGGGTCCCCTCAAATGTAGCCAGTCTCTCCATACAAATAAGTATAACAAATTGGATAAACTATGTCTTTTCATTATAACAGCAAGGAAATTCTTTTCTTATAATGACGATCACTTCTCGAAACACGTTATGCTATCAGGTATATCATATGGACACTATAACATTTATGCTTATTATTTATATTAATAAAAGTGTGTGTTTAAAAAGTATTTTTTAGTATTACATACAAATGAACAAGCAAGATTAATTATTATGACAAATAAATTAACCAATACTAATATTTTAAAGTATAAAAGAAAAGAAAAGAAAAGAAATATTTTATGTTGAAGACAAATAATTCAACATAAAATATGTGGCTTCCAGCAATAACCAGGAAAGTGTACTCTTTCTTTTTTCAAGTTTTGACCATTTAAAGTTTCCAAAATATTTCTCTGTTATAAAATCGGCATTTAACTTGGATATAATGCGTTATTGTAACACTTCAGTCAAGATCAAAAACTGTGATTTTACATACAAAGACAAAAAATATGTTTTCTACCATGAAAATTGAAGAAAATAGTTATCTGGTTACCTTAACTCACCGAATTTTTATTATTTAGCCCTGTACATCTAAATTCTTAAGTTTGAACTCCTATATATATGTAAGTAACTTGTTTTTTTTATAGAAAATTTGTATTGAAGTTACCTGGTTATTCCTATTTAACATACACTTTACTGGTTATTACCAATTTTTTATAGTTTGTTTTCCATTATTCAATTTGAGAAGAAAATACATACTTGAATCATTTAAACTAATGCAAATTAAATTTAGCAAAAATAAAAGAAGTATCTTGGATAGATAATCTTGTTTTCTTTTCAAAAAGTGAAGATACTTAGTTATTCCTGGAACCACAGAAATAATAAATCATTTTCAGTGATAAAGATAGTATGTTTATTTTTATTAGGATCTACTAATGTGAACTACGTATGGTGGAACTATCATTTGACACAGCATTACCTTAATGAAAACCTTACCATGGCCTAAAATAGAAGCTTGTTCTTATTGATGTTCTTTTATTTTTTACAACATATATTATTTCCATTGTTCATTCATCATGAGTAAGGGAGTCTGAGCCCAAATTTCACTGTCTCCCTACATCTGCCATCGAATTGTAGTATCAGAAAGCGAAAGTCATTCAAGTCAAGAAGATGCTATTCAATTTACTTTCCTGATTTCTTTTCCATTGCATTGTTTGTTTATATAATTTATTCTCATATAGCGCAAAGGATATCTTTGATCCTTCAGAATTATGTTTAGCAAGTAAAGTTCTACTTTAGCATGTGTGTACTATGAATGAGGTTAAGCAAGTTTTGATTGGGTATGAAAAACTGAAACCAAATGATAGATGTTCCTCACTCAAGGGATCAAATCTCCAGAAGGATGAAGTTGCTCAAAACCTTGTATTATAGATTTAACACACTGAAATGTTAATGAATGTGATATTGCCAGGATGAATAAATGTATTTTCCTTGCTTAGCTGGAGGACACACAGCAACAAATGTGAAGAACATTACCCATACTTTCTTCCCCAAATATCTAAAAATAATAAGTGTAAGAAAGAGACTGGGTTATTTTCATGACAATATAAGAATGGAATCGCTTCGCCTTCATAAAAAATGTTTTACACATGCTACGCAAGAACAAGGGCATCTGTATGTATAAAATTCATTGTCCCTGGTTTTAGTAAAATACTTTCATCAGGTAAAGATTCGGGCAACAAGCCACTCAGAAAAATTTGTTACCTATATTTATTAAAAGGTTGTCCATGTATGAGGGTTTCAATGACAGGCTTGTGATCTAATGAGTAAAAGAAAAACTGATTTCATGAGCAAGAAATATGCATGTTCCCAGTGTTTCATAGTTCGTTTCATACTAATGAAGTAAATTTTGCATTGTTAGCTGCATAATATCTTGAGTGCAAGAAAACTTCGTTCTATCAGATAAAATACAGAGAATTCCCAAAAGTGTTATGTCTTGCAGCTAAACATTTGAAGACAGTTTCTCTCACAAAGAATTTCAATAAAACATGAAGATTACCAGAAACCCCAACATCAGGAGGTCGGTACATCTTAAAACAAAACATTGGAAAGAAGGAAAAAAATACATATGCACAAACATAAAATGGGGTTGACGAGACCTCGGTACACCCAAAACTTTGAGCACTATACAAGACTAAATAGTGTAAGTTTTAAGCAGAAGATACTGCCTTTTGTCAGCACAATACTCAATACAATTTCTTACACACTATTACAAGTACAAAAAGAAAATTCTGCTAAAATTAATTCATATCCTTTAAATACAGTTTGGTTGGAAGCAACCTATGCTGGAAAGTTACTTCACTGACTTTAAATTTACAAGTAATTTCTCTCCATTTTCAGGAGGAAATTTTCTGGCTAGGAAAAGTTTTATTCGGTTAAACAACTTTAAAAATGCCAATGATTGTTCCAAAAGTAGTTTCAAAACCCTTTGTTTCACCTTTTAGTAATTTTCCTCACAAATGTTTTCTTGCCTCTGAGCTCTCTGCTTCTATCATCTTCTAACATCATACCTGTAATATTACTCATCCTTTCTTTTTCATTAGAATTTGTATTTTTGGATAGTGACCCTCTGAGAAGTATAAATTAGGTGGAATATGGATTTTTCTTCATTACTTCACCACAAATTCAAGTATTAATTGAAGTCTTGATTATTTAATGGCAGAGGGTCATGATACCAAAACATATACATATCATTTTTAAGTAACTAAAGCTGTTATAATATGCAATGTACACAGTAATTAGTTATCCATCTACTTAGCAATTTTAAACTTGAGAAGGGTTTTTAGTCCAGCAATTTCTAAATAAAGAATCTTTGGAGTTACAGTCCACTTAACACCATTACCATTAATACTGAACCATAACACTTCCACAGAAAGAAGGGTAATTACCTTCTTACTTTACAGAAATAGTAATTATTTTCCTGGTTTTATGCTTCCCACAACTTGTAAAGCATAAAACAATGTTTCAATCCCAATACTATTACAAAGATTCTGAGATATCAATGTACAACATTCAAAACCAATTGGTTTAAAAAATGGAGGAAACATTTTCTGACAGATTACATTTCTTTAGAACACTAATACTGCCTCTACAATAGTACACTAAATTGTGAACAAGAAATCACAAGTAATATTTAAAAATCTACACCAAGAAAATATTTAGCATAAACTAATTTGATGCAAAAAAATGCAATTTGATGTAACAATTCAAATTTACTGTCACAATTATTCAAAAGTACGAAATAGTATTTATAATTCTTACATACCTGTAAGTAAATTGTTTTGAATACAGCATATACTTTGGGTGGGGAAAAAATTTAGAAACTTGCTGAACATGAATTAAATGTGTTTTATTGGTTAGTTGGAAAAATACTAGCAAAATATTTGACAAGATTCACATTAACATGCACAATACTTGAACATTTACTTTCAAAAGATTCAAAAAAAATTATGAACCCTCCAAAAATAAAACAAAAAACTAAATATAACACAATGTCCTGATGTTTCCTAATACTAAAGTTCGTAAGTTATCATGCAACTGAAGGCCATCCTTTAGAATTTCATTAACTTTATATCAGGCATTTTAAGTTCAATAAAAAACTTACTTCTTTGCTCTAAAGAAAAAAAATCTTAATTGACTAATATTCAATACTTCAAGAAATGAAAGTAGAAAAAAATGTATAGCATTCTCACAGAAAGACTATAAATGGATAATTCTTGCAAGGACAAAATGAGCCCTTTTTGTACTTTGATAGATTACAAGGAATTAAAGACCACTGGGACCTAAATCAATAATAAGTACAAAAATAGTATTATAATTAAAATTTCAATGAAATCGTCCCTTAGGAGGCAAAGCACAAATTGAATTATGAACAGGAATTGATATGGCACCAGCTAGTCCTATCCCAATGGCATCAGCAAGAGTTGTTATACTGAGAGAAAATTCCTTCTTGTCAGGAGCAACCTGCAAAAACCAACGAAACTTACTTTTGTTCACTCACATGTTATCAAGTTATAAATTAGTATCCAAATGGCTTTACCTCATTAGCTATTCTGTAGTAGGTATTGACGTACGCTGCTCCACCAAGCATTCCTTCCCATAAAATGAGAGCAAAAACAATCCAAATAGAAGGGATAAAACAAAATATTGCTTCAAATGTAAAAAGAACTACATTCAGGAGCTGAAACATGATATTTAATTTTGTTTATATAAAACATCCAAGTGCTACACGATAGCAACAGGAAGCAGAAATTATGTTACAACAGGAAGTAGAAATGAGAATGACAGAATTAAACAGTTGGTTTTGTTTAACTACAAGCACAAATACTCAAACCAAAATAAAAAATAAAAACACAAACGCGTGCGCAACCTTACACAAACATGTGCACCCACACCCACAAACACATGCACACAACAAACAGAGTGAAATATGAAGAGCAAGAAAACTTACGATTTTTACAAGAGACTGAATTTGTCAATATTTTCCAAATGAAAGGATATGGAGAGAAAAATGCTGTTATCATCTAATAGCAACAATGTAACAATTTTTACAATTAATATAAGGACACAGAGTATCTCACCGTGAATTTGGTAATACTTCTATTTAGAAGTAGTTAGTCTCAGCATACACTCACAATTTATGTATGCTGTTCAGAAATTACAATTACATGACACAAAAGTTGGAAAACATGCGGTTGTTTTGAGAAACAAGTTTGTTGGCTGTTTCCGTTAAGCCATTCATGATACTCTATAGTTTTCAAACATCCAGAATTATTTTTTAAATAAACAAGAAAATCAATACTTGTATATGAAAAATGTTAAGATTATAGTTGTTTCTGAGGAAAAGAAATGATTTTTTGGAACTTCAAAATAATGATACACATGTCATGTCAGAATTTGAAGTAAATCACTCAAATTTCTTTCACTTCTGAAGCTTCGTGACAAAATTGAAACATGAAATGTTAGGGGGTCCCTATATAAAGGATAGAATGGCTTTTCTCCTTTAATTTTATGAAACCATTGGTTAAATAGAAAGTCTATGCTCACTCCAGGCCCACCAGTTGCAACTTTTGAAACCCAAGTTGGGATATAAGCAAAGCAAACCAACTAAATCACTGAATGAAATAAGAATGGCTCTGTATGTCTTTGTTACATGTACCTTACTTCAAGTACATTGGATCCATTCATTAACCTGACAGTTTTTCAAATCAGAAGTTGACTGGTGATGTTTTGTTTCAAGGGAAGTTAAGTGATAAATAATTTGAGTTATTTTTCATTATGTAGTACTGGACTTGAATATTCCCCAGTTGTGAAGATATTCCACCAGCTACAGGGCACCTAGAAATACTCTCATCTCATATTTTAAACAAGAAAAGGTCTAGATAGCTTTGGCAGAAAGAATAAAATAACCATGAAGAGGGTTAGATTGAGTACATGCAGGATTGTTTCAACTTTAGTCAATACAGTAAATAGACAAAATATGAACAGAAATCTCTTAAATTGCGGTGAACCACACTGCCAAGTAACAGATGAATTAGCTACGTTGAATGAAAATGGGAGACTGGACCGATATTCAATCACCTCAGAGGTCTGTGGGTTTTGCAAGTTGAATATCAATGGTAGATTGGGCGCAGTTTGTAGTGCATCAGCGCATTAAGCTGAAGGTCCTGAGTTCGAATTTTGGTTCCGTCTCCCATTTTCATTTAACATAACGTACATAAAATATGATTTGTTGATATGGTAAAATTTAATTTGCAAGACATCTCTCAAAATATTTTCATAAATTATTCTGTTTTCAATTCTTAAAAGTATTTTGACCCAAAATTCCACCCTAAATTTTATCGAATACATCGTCAATAATCTGTTTAAACTGTATTGAATTAAATGTACTCATAAAATATTTGCAAGTTATCATAAAATGCATTGATTGTATGATGAAATGTTTGATTTGAGATTTTCAGTTCTGCATTTGATGATCATCAAAAAATCTACCTCACTTAAACACACTGTCTATTGAAAAAATTTTCGCATGCAATTTGATCACACATTGCTACCCAACAGCTACCCAACACAAGTCTCATCATTTTGAAGAAGGTCAAAGAGATCATAGGGCTCTACAACACTAAACTGAGGAACTCTCCAACATCTAAAGAAAACTAAAATGGAGACACCTTCCTCCTTACAACTTTCCTTAAACTTAAAAAAAAGGAAAAATAAAACACTATTTGAAACAGTTATTTTTAGAAAATATTTCATATGGATTACTTCCTGTCAGTCACAAATATCCCAATAAGTATGAACGTGACAATACAGGGCACAAATAAGACTCAATCAAGCACAAGAGAAATCTTAAGC
This sequence comes from Laupala kohalensis, assembly GCA_002313205.1. Lineage (NCBI taxonomy): Eukaryota > Metazoa > Arthropoda > Insecta > Orthoptera > Trigonidiidae > Laupala > Laupala kohalensis. The sequence goes on along the minus strand of NNCF01125977.1, from coordinate 1,680,430 downwards.
CCTCAAACAAATTTACTAACTGCCCTAGTTAATGCCCACTGTGATTATAACATACCTGAAATATTGCCATTAACCAAATCTTGCGTATTGTAAAAAAACTGGCAGATGAACGTGAAATAAAAACTCCAATTTGGTAATCTACTTGGTACCATCGATACTGTGCTTCATGATTCATGGCAAGGTCTTTAAAGTAGATCAACTCGAACTAAAGCAAACCAGCATCAAAATTATATTTGAACTGAAACATTATTTTGAAAGAAAATATGTTTAAAACACTTACCAAACCCTGGTTAATAAAATACTCAAATAAATAAACAAGTCCAACAGGAATCATGTATTTAAACAATGGAGGAATATCACAGAGTTTTTTGAAAAACACATTTATCACAGATGAATTGGATGAATATTGTTCATGATGCTCCATATTCATTCTTTCAGGCTCATTAACATCCTCTTTTGCTTCCACTTCTGCCTGACGATGCAAATGTAGCAACCCTCTTGGATGACGGAGAATTAGCCAAAACCTGGTAGATGAAAACAATAAATGTTACTATTATTCTTACCTATATTAGAGGTAAATTAAACAATATTATGCATAACTAACCCAAGAATAATGCCTAAAAAGTCCGTAACATGTAGAAATAAAAATCAAGACAATGCATAGTTATGAAAAAATGGGAACTAGTTAAAAATGACTGATAATGTCCTAACAACTACTTTGAAGATAGATTTGCAAAGGCAAAGAATTACAATTTTTAATTAGAAATGAACCGTTATGGGGTCCAAGGGGGAGTGAAGAGAAGCCAACAACCTCTCCTCCCCAATTACCAACCTCACCGTTCTGTGGTGGACCCTATCTCTACAAACGAGGCTCTTGTGTCAGAGTATGGGCGGGATAACCTTAACATCTGTCATGGGAGGAAATGCTCCAACTGCCAGAATGGCAAAAGGCGGTCTGGAGACCTAAGACAGCAGCCCTGTCACCAGACTAGGGATCTTTGGGCTAATAACTCATGGAAACCCAAAATTATACTTATTTTCAAAGAGTCGTATAGAAAGAGCTGGACTGATCTGTTGACAAATATTGGCAAAGGAAAAGGAATAAAATTTGGCCAGTGGAACATTCGAACTTTGTATCAGGTTAATAGACTACCCCAATTGTCAAAAGAAATGGAAAACTATCGTTTGGAGCTTCTTGGTGTAAGCGAAGTTCGATGGAATCAATACAGATAAATTAGAACTAGGAAAGGACAACAATTCCTCTATTCCGGAGTGACAAGAGCAGATGATATTCACCAAGCTGGAGTTGGACTACTACTTAGTAAGAGGTTCAATGAGGTACTCCTAAGCTGGTCCCCTGTATCAGAGCGTATATTACAGCAAGATTAACTGCAGAGTGCAAAAACTGAGTTATTCAATGTTACGCTCCTACAGAAGAAGCAGAATTTGAAACAAAACAAGCATTTTATGATAAACTGGATGAAATCTTGTTAAAGATAAAGAAAAGTGACTTAGTGGTATTGATGGGAGACTTTAATGCTAAAGTAGGTGCAAATAACAAAAACATTGAATGTATCATGGGTAAACATGGAATTGGAGAGAGAAATGAGAATGGTGAGCTGCTGGTAGTGTGCTGTGGTAAACATGGTCTTAAAATAGGAGGTACCCTGTCATATTGTTACATGTGTTCCTGATGGAATATGGAAGAAGAAGAATGAACTGTTATCTACAATTGACTTTTGGCAATAGATCTAGTGTTGCATAATACTATTCTATTATAATGTACAGAAATCATGTTATAAATTACACATCCTTACAACCAGTAATACGATACCACAATTAATAGTACTTTGATACACACCTAGTCTCACAGCTAAAATTCTTTTCAGGGGAAGAGATTCCAAAATAACATACTTCATAAGGGAATTACAAGTCGTTTTAAAAAGTATTTAAGTAGAAGGAACTAATATTATTGAATGAACAAGTGACAAGATAAGAGCAGATAATATTCTTAAAAAGCATAAAAATGTTTTTTAATGTAAAGAGAGCATTGCCAAATAAGGCTGTAATGGAAAGTCAACACACAACAAAATCTGAATGAAAGTGATTAAATAGAATTAAAATAAAATATAAATCATAAGAACCAGCCACAGTTTTTCAGATTTGTAAGAACTTAAATTTAGAAAACAGTAATAGTTTTGAACATAAAAAAGTTGAGAAAGGTCAAAGTAGTCATGAAAAAAAAAAACGGTAATGAAAAGTGTGATCGAAGGTAGAAACTGTAATTTCATAATACCTTAGGACAAAACAAGAAGAGTTGTAAGCCAGCTTAATTGATAATCACACACATTGTATAAGAAAATCTTTAGAATATGAGTGTAATAGAATTATTTAGAAGAGAACAGGACCTCACTTACAGCGATTGGTACAATAACGTTCTCAATCACATGAACAAACTATTCCAGTCAGTCTAGACTCAATAACGAAGTGAGAATATAAATCTCGATGACATTATAATTAAACATTAATGTAACTATAATGAGCCAGGAACTGCAAAATTGGTTGTACTCACTAGTGCTCAATATGCATAACAAACAAAAACATGAATAGCATAACACTTTAGACTTATGACCTTTTGATCGACGAATACCATTTTGTGCTTTTTTTTCTGAGCACAACATTTTGACTCTAAGTTTCAGTCATAGTCAGGTGTCACAAATTATAACAAACGTAACAAGAGAACAATTGAACAACAAATAAAATAAATGATACTCGTCCATCAAAAGGTTGTAAATCTAAAATTATTTCTTTATCTTCATTATATAATGAACCTTAATAGCAGAACATTATACCTTCTTTCACGAGACACATTTACTACTTTTTATGTATCATTGAAATACTCAATCCAATGAAAGTTAAATTTCTGAGAAACTTGTAAAAGAACCTTTTTGGGAGTCACGTTACATGTTGGATAGAATGTTGCCAATTTCAGATAAATCAAGTTTTCAGAGAAAGTTAGCAACACTGGAAGAAAATTTCCTTCACTTTCAGTATTGAAAAAAATTACAAATACACTTGAGCAAACACATGGGCAGTCCTCTAAAAGAAGTATAGTTATAATACTAATGAAAAGGGAAATTTGTAAACTTAACTTCATACTTCCAGTACATACATTAGTTAATAAACAGTGAAACCTCTCCAACAGACACTCATGGGCCTTAAAATTTGTCCACTTTGGGAAGTTATAGTCAATAAAATATAAAATGGAGAGTGAAATAGTGTTTGCTACAGAGAAATGTTTGCTATTGAGAAGTGTCCATTAAGGGAAGTTTCACTGTACTTTACATGAAAGAAATCTTTTTCCCAAATGTTAATTTGCTGGAAATATGAAGTTATGAACCCAGTTTCTTCAAAATCCAGTGAATACTACTGCTGGGATACAGTACATTTGACCAGTAAATGGGTCCATAATCCAAACAAAAAAAATTACACAATAAATTTTGCATTTTCTAAAAGTAAATTAATGTAACAAGAAACTCTTGTATTTCCATCATGAAGGGCACTTACATGCACTTACCATATTGACAATACCTATGGCTACCAATTAAATTTTCGATACCAATTACATCCACAAGAATGGATGGTATTCCTTCTGTCTCAGCAAATACAATTATTTGCCACTGAAGGAATTTTTTTTTAAAACCACACTTCAAGAAAACAAATTTCAAGTAAATACTAACGCAACACCCATTAGAGCAGGAACAACCAGCATTAAGAGAAGAGATGATGATGGACTCAGACCCAATGCTGTTAGTCCAGCATAAGACCCAGCTCCAAACACTCCAGCACCTCCTGTTCCAGAAGACCACATTGATATGGAGTGCCTGCAGAACCACAAAATGTGAAAAACAAAACAGAAAACTTCAAAATTAATTAAAATAATTTCTGTGATACAGCAATATTCTTTTAAATATGGGGGGGGGGAGTAAAAAAGAAATTGACAATGTAAATAATAATGCAAACCCTTCGAGCTAAGCATAATATGCCAGGCAAATGTGCACTACAAAGGAAACAACTCACAAAAGCACTAACTCATACATTAACCAGTAAATTTGTTTTCCATTACTTAACATTTCTAATGAAATCAGAGTGAAAAACCTTTAAACATGATTGTAAATATGCAAAAAATTATTGAAATTGTTGCTTACTTACAATTATGCATTGAAAAAATTACTTTTAACTCATTATTAATGTACAGACACCTAGCTATATTATTTTTCTAGTAATTTGAAAACAGTAACCCTTGTTTTTTCATAAATACAAAACTATGATTTATAAAAAACCATAAACTAAGTGAAGATAAAAAAATATGAAGTTTTGAGTAAATAGGCATCAATAAAATAAAAGTCTGTTTCAGAGACCTTTCAGCATTAATACCGTTACAATTCCCATGTGCATAACTAAATTTTTCATTCAAAGGGCCATCATTTCATGTTGCAATGAAATTTATAGGCAGTTTCAGTAGAAAACAAAAGAGTTTGGAACCTACTTGTCAAATCTGTGAGAATATGCAAGGAATGTCAGTTCACCCAATCCGGAAGCAAACGATGTGGAAACAACACCTAATATGGTCATCCATGGGGCAGTAGTGAGTGCAACCAGCAGAAAACCAGCACATGACAATAGTATCACAATCAGCACTCTAAGACTAAATAATCATGCAAAAACAGAAACAAGTTTTTGAGTATCTCGCAATTCAAATACATATTGAAAGTTAAAAAATAATACCAAACACCCAAACTATGAACTTGTGCACTATTTTCACAGAATGATCAACAACAAAATATGTAATTTCACACATGTTCCACGTAAATCAATCATTTTGGTAGAAAAAATTTTCTCAAATTCAACTCACTGAACAAAAAAAGGCAAGAAAGGAGCAATAAGTTTCACAAATAATGATGGGAGAATATCAGCCAGTAATATTGTGCCAGTTGAAATTTCATTACACTCTCGTATTGTAGAATTGTCAACTTCAGAATGATCAGTATCAGCGAGATTCTAAAACAGAAATTAAATTAAGCTCATTCTTGAAAAAACCAAAAATTCAAACCAAATACATACAAATAACCTGACATTAAATTCAAATAAAACTCAAATAAAGCATTTAACATGAGCTGTGGGAACTTAAAAAAAAATATATCATTTTTTTCATACAAGGCAATAACTCAAAAAGCTACTTGCAAAGATAAATTTGAGTGATATTAAGATGCAGAAGCAGATGTTTTTCATTGAAACTACAGGTACAAGGTATTATATGCCTCCTTTCTAGATACTATTTGCACTGAAAATGAAAATGCAGTGTAATCTCAATAATTTCGATATCTTGATTCTATTATAATCACAAAAATGATTGGACCATTAACAAATGGCATCTCTATACCACCTGAAAAAGTAGTATCAGCTTCTGGCTAAAAGAACAGAAAAATGAAAGTAAAAATATCAACTTTAGCTGATATGTCTGAAAATTGCTTGATGAGAATGGTTTTAATGAATAAATCACCAAGGGTTTACAAAAAAGTGTCCACATACATCCATATAACCTGTCATTTACATAGTATTAACTATGTCATGATTAACAGCAAACTTCTCAAATGTAGGTACTTCAAAACCTTTGAATAAGTATCAAGCTGATTAATATAAACAATCATCTCTTACAGGTATTTTACTCCTCAATAATGCATCTGTTAGCCAATTCTTGGGCTCTTCCAGTGCATATATGAAACTCAGGGGTGTTTAAGGAGAAGATATCATTATTACCACAGTGTCTATGAAGAAACCAACTCTTTATGTAATGTCACAATGCAAATGCCATTATGCAATAAAAAGTAATGTCACAGAAATTGTTTCGAGGAAAGTCTATAAAAGATACAATATTGTCAAGTCCTACAATTAAGTGAAAAAAGCAATAGATATACAACTTTATATGAAAATAAAAATTATGACAAACCTGTGCAAGAATGTAAGAAATAGCTTCAGCACAATTGATACAACTGATGAAAAGAGAACATAATCCATTTCAAACAAAACCTAAACCTTCTAAAATATATAAATTGATGATTGCTGTTTACTCCAGATAAACTAAAACACATTTATGTAACAAATTGTTTAATGATAATGGTATTCAGGGCAAGGTTTTTGTAAGTAAAAATCTTCATAGAATCAGTCCACACATACATCTGATATTGTAGACAAAGTCTGATCTTTCAAAGATCGAAGGACTAATTCCTAGTTTCACTCCTCCAAGTTCATAAATTTGTTATAATTTAATAATCATTATTACATTAAAGAGTCCAAAAACAAACATTAAATCATAACTTAGTACTTTGTAGTATTGCAGGTTGAATTTTAAAAAGTAAACTGTCTAACATTTTTATTGGAAAATGATATTGTTGAATATTTGATTCAAAACACACCATAATACCAAAAAATGTATTTAACAAAATTAATAACAAAATTTTAATTGGCATCACAAATTATGGTTGTCGATACTTTGAGCTGTACAGATAAGTCATGGTAAGAATAAAAGAAAAATGGCAAAGAATACATTCAAGTAAAACTGTATGCTGATATCAAGAATTAGATCACTATTTCTCTCAATACATCAATTTTAGCTTCTGTTTGAATGAATTAAAAATGACATAAATCATTACATAACAATGATGCTATTTATATTTTCAACAAGTTCTTTAAAATTAAGTCTTTGTGCAAGAGGAGATTAATTGAAGTTTCTACACACAAATTTCAATGAAAAATGGTTTATGTGTAGAACAGATGTGCTGAAGGAAACATGACGAACTATCCCAACGACACACTGGATAAAATTTTTCCTGAAATTTTGAGCAAATATTTTATTTTCAAGCAAGGCTAGAACCTGCATCCTTAGAATTGGCAAGCCCAAATCTTTAACCAAGCTTTATCATAGGCCAAATTGTTTTCTTGTCAATTCCCGTGGATTACCACAATTATGTTAATAAAATCATACACAATTGGCAGAGATGGTATAAGATTTAGTAAATTTTTAGTGGGAAAATAGTGGATAACACTAATATGTTTTCGGACAACTGACAATAAAGGAAAAGTACCAAGGAAGAATTAAACAAATTAATTTTGCATGAAACGATCAAGTTCCTACTTACAGTCTCATGGGAACTTAAAACATCATGAGCAGCACTGAGCATAACAACATATCCATAATTGTTGCAAAGTCCCAGAAGCCAATATGCTACCATGTTTCTCCATTGTTTCTGTTGAGAAGATTGCAAGGGACTAGCTTCAGTACTGTTCACTGGCGATGAAGAAGGTTCATCTAATAATGAGAAATTGAAATTTTTAATAACAGTTAAGTACCTGTGAAAACAATTGAAATATTCAAAAATTCTAGAAGTAAAGCTGTTCATATAGAAATATTAAAATAAAACAGATACATTGTAATCCTGATTATGATATTTCTTCTATAATTAATCTAACCCTTCATTTTTCTACTTGTCGCTAATATCTGCATTTAACTCATTATTGGTGTGGCATGGTCTCCGAGTCCGGTTGAAACTAAAATAATACATATTTTTCCACCCACGGAAGTTCATAAGCAGTACATTCTTGTACGTTCTTGAAATATATTTCTTAATAATTACATCATGTGTTCAGTTGTGTTGAAGGTATAACCAGAAGCAGAACCAATTAAATGTTCCCAAGAGCAGCCAAGCTATAGACAAATTAGCCAGAAGAATTGAGTATGCTGTTAGAAATATAATTGATATCTTGATATTTCTGATACAAGAAGGTACATCGCTGTGGACATCTGGTTCAACTGCACAGAATTATGTAAATCTTGCACAAATAACACTAATACTAAAACATTTTTGAATCTTTAACACATTGAAGTATTATAAATCTTGACTCGCTGTTTTATTGAAATAATTTCTAATGACAATAATTATTCTGAAACTAACTAATGACAATTTTACTGAAATAATTATAAATCTTGTTTTGCGGTTTATTAAAATAATGTCTTTTAACATTTTGACAAAAGACATTCTTAAAACGCCATTAACAATTAAATAAACTGAAATTTTAATTCACTTTAATACATAGGAAGTATATGTAAATTAGATAAAAGTTTGCTATTTTCACCCCAAGAATTCATTAGAATGAATTTCAAATAAATAATGTTACTTTTATACAATATAATGTCGAATGATTACGAAAATCACTAGAGATAGTACCAGACTCTGACTTGAAACTTTGTCATAATCAATAAGGAATTAAAATAAAACTGGGATTAAAAGTAAATGAAAAACAATACTAATGAACAAGTTAATAAGAACACCAAAACACAAATTATAAAAGTGAACAAATCCACAATGCTTACAAAAACAATGTACAAAACTAAAATTAAAAAAGCCAAACCACGAAAATGTACCTTTTGAAACTGCCTCATTTTGAGGGGAAGCACCATATCCAACAGCAACTACATCTCCCATTTTCAAGAGAAAAACTAAAAGCTACTCAATGCATGAAGTGATACCATGGGCTAGATTTAATGAAAGTAGCACGCACACATACACACACAATACTACTCATGAAAATGCTGACCCATGCCCACTTAGAGGCCAAAAAAGAATTTTGAATCAATATTTATTTTCTTTGGCTATCAACTGAGGAAGAAGATTAGATTTTAAAGTGGCATCAGGAACAACAGTGATTAAGATATCATGCGAAAAATTTGATACATCCACTTCTAATATCTGATTTACTTAAGATAGTGTCCGACTTTCAAACCGAATGGAGAAGAATAATTGTCATTAACCTCAAGTCATTTAGAACAAAACATAATCTGTCCGAAGAACATCCAGTAAAGGTTAATCACTACACATATCATTGAATAGAGAAAGCACAGTTAATAATTTGACTAATGACATACGATAACAATCTTAGAAACACTCATAACAAGCGTAAACATTCACTTAAAACATGCTGCACACCTGAACATGCATTAGAAGCGGCAACATATAATTAATAACAATATTACGAACAGCCTAGAAGAGGAACTCTGACATTTCGCGAATCTGCTTCCATAAGAATTAGTACACGTTGAGTATTAAAACACTTCACAAATTAATTTAACACGTACGATATCATTTCAGAACTGAATACACTGACGTCCACGCGTCCCATGCCGCACCTCAACAGCTGGCACAAGGCAAACGACACGCCCTCCTACAGCCCTCCCGCCCAAAATTTCGCCAACAATCTGCAGCGATCTGCAGTCGTTCGTCGTCGCGGTGTAGCGAAGGACTTTTCGGTACGGTCAACCACCTTTAATTCCGAAGGGCAATGCCACTAATCCAATCCAATTCTCAGCAGGTTTTATACCCGTAAGACAAAGACAACAATCAGTAGATTATGACAGAGCGGATGATCAAACAACGAATGCTATCGCAGGAGGAAGTAATTATACGTTAGCCAGAAGTATTGGAATGCCCCCTCCCCCCACTCATGAGGCAACCTGTTCCTGGACAACAGGTTTTCCTGTTCCACAGGTTGCGGCCGTAATCTATGGCAATGATATTCACCGAGAGGGAGGTAATGATACGTCACTCAAAAGGTGGCCGCGAAAGAAAGTTTGCGCGACACCGTTTATGTAGTACCGGTGGAGGCTCGCCGAGTGTTCAGAAAAACAAATTCCCCGGAGAACATTATAATTTTGAGACGGTAAAAGTTTAGTCATTTGGTATAATTTCCAGGGGCGGGAGCGATTATTCTTGGAGGTCCCTACGCTTGAAGTTTTTGGAGGCCTCTATACACAAAAGATTTTGCACTGGTGCATGTCCAACGCTCCGAAGCGTCAGAAAAAGTCGAGTGGATGACGCGTGTCATCCAACACTAATTTTAGCAGAATTCCAAGAAAACCGCCAGGGATAGAGGCCGATACCCATTGAGGTGATGCAATATATGTCAAAGTTTACTAATAACGTACGCTTTGTTGCCATGAAAGCATTCAGAAAAAATAGTTTACTTTGCAAGGACGATCATTGCCATCGACGTGACCACTGTTCCAGATTGTACGTACTGCTACGTCGACGGTGGCTTTCATTAAGCATTTGCTTGTCGTGCTAAGTATTACCGCCCCAATCCCGAAACAACCAAGAGATCTGGGTCTAGGGTCAAGTATTATGGCGCTAATTATGGTATAACTACGTGGTCAGGGTTTAGTGTCAAATACTTTTCCGCAATCCACGCAGCACCCGTGTATGAACATTTGCGGGACAAGCGTCGGTATACAGAATGCAACTCGCGAAGGAGGAGCAAGCAGGAACAAATGGCGAACTAAACTGATAGCAGGTGATTGGAATTCGTCCAAATGGTGGTTATAGGAGATTGGAATGGAGGAATAGCAAAATGTCCGGGAAGGAAAGGGTACAATGGGGAAGTAATGTTTTGTAGAAAATAATCAATATCTCATAAGGAAGTCATATTAAAATCCACTAATATATATTTGGAACAGCGGATAACAAAGCAATAATCAGAATTAGAGAGGACGTATAATACCAAGAAGAAGTCTCATCGATATCTTCACTTTCACAGACATCTGTAGATACGCTCTATGGGACATTAGCACGATATTAGTAGGAGACACAAGTGAACTACGTACAGGGAAAAAGTTATTTTAAAGTGTACTTTCATGACAACTATGTTCCTCACCCAAAAAATAATTCCGACGAACTAAGAATCGAAGAAAAATACAAAAAACTAGTCAGTTCTACAAGAGAATGACACTAATTAAACTTTGGTGTAGATGGAAGCTTCTGATGGAAGCTTCTGATGGACGCTCTATTTGAAGCTGTAGAGCGAGCAGAAGTACGTGGGATAAAGGCAGTAAATACAAAATTTGAAAGAATTATGTGGAACGAAGTGGTGAATGAACTGGGTAAAATAAAAAAGAAAGTTTAACTCACGACAGGGTGCATCTAGAATTTATTTTAGGACCGCTGATCCGAGAGGTGATTCACTACAAGTAGAGAAAAATACCCCCACCTGGGTAAGCGGGCGTACGAGGGCTCTCCCCCGGAATTTTTCCTCAAAAATGTTTTTAAACGGCCTATTTTACGAGTGAATGAAATGGCCTTCTCGTCAATTCGTTATGTTGAAAGAAAAACACGCGCCTCAAACATTCAGGATTTTCATTCGTTTGTTCATTCATAAAATATTTTTTCATTCACATTTCTGTAGTCACCCTTATTAACATTTTGATCTCAGAACCAGTCATTGTTGGTTTAAACTTCCATCAATTATGTTCCTCATGGCCACAACTTATCATAAATTAATCAAGCGGGTAGGATTCCTTTAACTGTAAAGGCGAATGAACCAAAATGCCTTGACCTAATATTTCACTGTTGCATTTTCAGTGTATGTGTGAAGGTACATCAGAATCGGAAGGGAAACCGCTACAGCGTCCGTTTTGTCTGCGCTGCCGCTACCATTATCGCCAATTTCACAAACGCCAAACCATACTAAACCAGTTATCAAGGCTAAAAATGGGTTCTGTGTGGAAAGTTTTGATACTTGGAGAGGTGATTTTTGGTACTTGGCTGTTTGTGTGGTGCTGAACACGAATCTGAGGTTTGCTGACAAAAAGTATGATTGAGAAACCCCCTTTTTTTTATAAAAAATAAAGAAACTTTTCGACTTTCGCGCCATTTTTTTCAAAACATTTGGGGAAAAAGGAACCTTCGATTCAATATTAGAGAAATAGAATATATGTCCTAAGATAGGGGTCTCTATTGATCTTAGTTATGAGATCTTAGTAATGACTGGAGGACAATGCAACGCAGTGCCCAGTTTTATCCAGGGTTGCAAAAGATGTATTAGCTATGCCAGTATTAACCGTTCCTTCCGAATCCAAATTTAGTACAAGCGGACGAGTACTATATGCACTGCAGATTTGGTTGACGTCTATTGTTGAAGCTGTTGCTTGCACCCTGAATTTGTCACGAGTTGGATTAATTTGATCAGTTCGGTCCAAATAAAGAACTAATACCGCAAGTTGGAGAAGATTTCGCACGTGAAGCAGATTCGTATAAATGATTATAAAATAAAAATGTTTTATGTTTTTTCACAATAAGTAAATCCTATTCATTTGATATTGTTTTTCATTACTTTTGCCGCGTATTATGCACTCTTATTTGGTGACGAAGCAGTAGGTCCAAGTCGCCATACGGAAGTGTTCACTATATTTTTAGACTGGGATTTTGTTATTTATTTGTTTCCATTAACCAGGGATGGGGTTTATGGGAGTGATACAGAGGAAGGACAATCGTCTCAATATTTCACTCAATTCATGTTAAATCTGTATTAAATAAAAGCTTATAACTTTTATAAAATAAACTAGAAAGTTTGCATGCTCAATTCAAGTTGCATCATCAAATTGGATGTATGAAGTACAACGACATTGAACAAAAAGCAATTTTTTTATCATTAAACTCCAGTAACGATTAATTTATTAGAACTGTGATGTACGCAGTAGCTAGCAAGAGTTCATTATCTAATTTGCAACTTTTAAAAAATTTCTGAGGGAATACTTCGGTTCAAGATAAACTTTCTATTCCTGCGCCGTTAGCTATAGACAGAGACATAAATGATGACATCGAAAACTGTATTAATGAATTTAATTAGAAATGATATATGAATTTTACTTAAAAAGCGTATTTTGAATAAAATGTAAGAACTTTATTATTACTGCGTATTTGTAATTTCTTGAGTTTGCATGAAAACTGAAAAAAAATTTTTTTGTAATTATGTTTAAAAGTGTAAAATAAATTGCGTAAAATAAATGGTGGATGTTAAATGACACGTATTCTTACTTAATAAGTATAACTCTGCACGCGGCAGATGAATCATGATATTTGTTCTTCAATACTTTGTCCCCTAACAAAGTGTTGAAATCAAATGTTTTTGAATAAACATATTTATTGTATTAACATACGTTTTCCCTAATACGCTTCGTATACACTGAATTCCTTCTAAATACGTACGTTCCTCACGAGTTAATGAAAATAATATGTTAGAATATCTCAATCTCACGCACTTAAAAGTATGTCATGTTGTAATAACTAATATTGCATGTTTAATAAGATTTCTGCCTCCGACGGAATCGTATCAATGGAAGTTTCAAATGCAATATTTAACAAAAACAAAACAAAAACAAGTTAATTTTTTTAATATTTTAAAGTATTCCTTAAATCTTAAGAGTCCATAGTATACAATTTCTTCTATTTTAATCAATATTTGGTGTCCCTCTCGAGCCTGGAGTTCTGAAGTAATTTTCTTCATAGTTTTACAATAATTACGCCGCTTCGTTAAGCCTACCGCTAATTTTCCTATCGAACTAAACCCGGAAGCGAATCTCCACCGTCCTCTTGCAAACATAGCCCAATAATCTAGCTGGTCCAGGAACAATGAACCTTTGTTTCACAGTAATTTACGTTTACGATCGGGAAGGATAATATCTTCATAACATCCGAGAACCAAATACTGTGCATGAATATTTTCATCTGCTCTCTAAATAACATTTTATTTATTTAATATGGACGTAATCATCGCCTTTTAATGTATCGAATTAATTACACGTAACTTCACAATATATAATATAGCAATCAAATACCTACCCTTCCCCCACTAAAAAAAACTTTAGACAATTAACACATACCTGCGTCAAAGTCTCTCATTTTGAAGCTCGGCTGCATGATGAGAGTCGACTGGTCGATGCCAACCGTCTGCAAGAGTGCGGGTACAGAAATGTAACTAAACTGAGCTCCTTGTAGACTGTAGCTTATCAGCCCGAGACGCAACTTGAAGTCACTGCTGATCACTCGGAATGACGACGATTGAAACTCGTACAGCTGCTACATTCCTCATCTTAGGGAAAGAGATTAATGGATACTAAAATGCTAAAAATAGAAATGAAAAGTAGTACGTAATCCATAAATCTATCTATGAAGTCTATAACATAACTCTCTGAACTAAGAAGGACTTCTCTTCTTGCAGAATGTGGCTCAAGCAATGGCCGGTGCAAGCAAATTTAGCACCAGAGGTCAGAGTTTCCCGATCTGTCTGGTATTGCAATACATTTCAGGGGAAACTTTCACCATAGAAATCTAACTTTTAAGTGACCTTTATGCTTCCTCATGAGTGGCTATCGAAACTAAATATTTTATGACAACAAAAATTAACAAACTGAAATAAATCTCAAAAGTACAATATGTAGATTGATTAAAAAAGACTACAAGTCATATAAAGATTCAGAGTCATTATCCTTCATTCTCTTATTTCTCACGTATTTATATTTTTATTTTTGAAATACTTGAGCGGGGTGCCAATACAGTGAAAGATGTTCCACAGTCTAGCATACCTGACATATGCTTACTTCAGGATGTTCCCAGGAAAGCGAACGACTGGTCCGATGAACAGATGAATATAAATGGCAAATATCGAGTGGTAGGGGAAACACTGAATCCTTGAGAAAATCTTTCGCAGATTGTAAGAAATTTCACTGGAATCAACCGGGGATTGGCCCGCAATTCTTAGAGGTTGTGGGTGAAAACACTGACCGCTAAACCAAAGGTCGATTTTCTGAAGTAGAATCGAAACACGTAAACAAAAATTGTAATTTTCAATTAGCACAATATAAATGTAAAAACAATTACAAACTATGACAGATAGTTTCAACATTTCAATGGCGCTAAATGGAAGACAATTATTTGAAAGTAACTAGTAACTTAAAACATATGAAATGAAATTGTTAATAACAGTAGCCTAACAGTAGTCAGTTAGTAACAGTAATATCTTTTAGATAAGGATGAACTACACAACGCTACGTAAACTACTAGATAAACTATTTAGTGTGAAACATCTGTACGATTAATTATTTCTAAAACCAGATACTATGGTCACAACATAAGATAATAACATAAAATAAGCGTAAAAATTCCCTTAAAACGTGCTGCACATCTGCACATGCCTTAGAAGTAGGAACATAAAATAGGTTACACTAAGACCCACAGCCTAGAAGACGTACCCTCACTTACAGCGAATCTGCGTCCATAAGAATTGATACACGTCGAGTTTTAAAATACTTCAGAAGTGATACTGTTTTGAGTACTTCAAGTACACTGAAATCCGTGCGTGGACCACGCGACACGGCCACCTAAATTCCGCTCACCATCCATTTATCGTTCGACGTCGCAGTCGAATTTTCACCCACACCCCCTCCAAATTCTGGAAAACAACGCGACCAATCCAATTCACTTCCCTGCAAACGGTATCCGCGGAATACCCACACTCCTGGGAAATCCAAATACAATCACTCACAAAAATATTCGGTCACTCTCATAAAGTCGCCGATTTCGATTTTCTCATTTAATTTATTGGGAATAGAAACGAAACCAAGGAAGAACGAAGCAAAACATATTTGCATCTGTGAACATAACAATACTAAGTGTAACAAAAAAACGAAATAAAGTCCTCAATTAATATTTAATAAATATAATAGCATTTTAGCGAAAGAAAGCACACCACAAAAATATTCGACATACATACCTGCCGAAGCATAAAGAGCAAGTTATTACCATTAAATTTTAACATCTTTCTATATTAAGAATTTCGTTATCAACGAATTGTCACCTACATCTTTAGGAATTACCTTTGATGTCATTACCATAGCTTCAACTTTCTTTAAGGGCATTCGATAACATTATTCTATTTCATACCTATTCCAGAATGGGAGTGTGACTATGATGGTTCTCCAAACGCTAACTCCGCCACAAACCTGGCACGTCGACCTCGCCAAACGCCATCCGCTTCTGGAGTACAGAGTTGTCGAGTTCGAGTAAGGGGTTAACTATTTTCCAAAACCCTTCTTACTCATTTAAAGTTGTAGATTCCTGTTTACCCAAGGCAACCAATTCCTGGACAACAGGTTTTCCTGTTAAAGACGTTGAAGCATGAATCGTGGTAATGACACACACTCAGAGGACGGATCAGATGCGGGTTGGAAGACATTCCTATTTTATAACAAAATGTTCTTTTTCACACTTGTAGAAAGACTTCAAACAAAAAATTACTATCGAAAGGTACATATTTGCAACAAGGTATGAGAATACGTAAAACATTAGAAGACTACGCATCATAACATGCACGTTGCTTCCAAGATGAATGCTTGAAAAATTTTGAAACCCGAAGCATTTTGAGAGTTTTGTAAAACTTAAATATTTTAGCCCATGCTGATCACGCTTCAAAGTTAAATATCTCATGTTTTGACACTTGTGACCTGAAGTTCATACTGCCATCAGTATATTTAGCTTCTACGGTGCGGCCAAGTAATTGGTCGAAAGTTAGCCAGTGATCTTTTTAGTGTCGGAGGGGGAGGGGGAGTTGAAATACGACAATCTATGTATAAGCCCACTATTTTCAACTTTCTGGTTAAAGATATAGCCCGTTCGAATTTAAAATGTGTAAAGAAGCCTTTCTTTTTTACGTTTAATATTTTCCCCTGTTAAATATGTATTATTCCCGGCACGATAACCATTATGTCCCTCCATACACCCCAAACTCACACCATTCATCTTATTACTCAGTCTCGGGAGAAAACTTAAGTTACCATGAACTTGAAAAAAATGCACTTTTAATAATAAAATATTTAATTCAATTTGATTTTTAAAAATCGAACTCGTTTTTTAATGACTTTTATTGCAGCTTTAAATAGACAAACACCAGTCCTTTGATAAAAAAGTAATTCATTATTGAATGCATGTGTTAAAGCAGTTGTTCTCAACATTTCCGTCACGCGTACCCTTACACCCTATTTTACTATAATAAAACCTTAAATCTACATTTTTCACCTTGATTTTTATCACGTTGCGTGTCTCCACATTGGAGCGAGATTCATTTTATGTCAATAATACGAAGAAATTTGGTATGACATACTGTACATCGGGATGAGCATTAAACAACGAATGTTGAATAGTTCGTGCTCCTTCCGCTTACTCGTCAAATCGGCGCCACCCACACGCGGGTGGAACTCCTGCACGGTCAGTTCGGCGATCTCTGACTACAGTTCTACTAAAGGAAGGGAAACACGTAAACATTAGAAGCATAGGTTTCTCTTTGGTAAATTGTAATGGGTAAATCCTGAAAGTTCCCCGGCGATCCGAATTTAACAACATGGAAATATTGACGGAAAGGTCTGAAATTTGGAGTATAGCTTCTATGTGCAGTATCTTCGCTATAAATCATGCTACAGCCCAAAATATTGGTTTATATTCTAGGTTTGGAAACGCTCATCAATTTACTACCAGTAAGTATTTTCTGTACGGAGTTTCGGTAAATTAGCATTAAAGGCTCAAATACGTGGATTCAATGTTTTTGATTTTCCTTCTAATGCCTATATATAATTACAATGGTCCAAATCGCTATAGTACTTTTAACAAAACTTGTAGAGCAACATTTTAGCTTTAATATTATGAGCATTATGTTGGATTTTGAATTGATGTAAATGGCTGGAGAAGCGCAGACGAGGTAGGGCCATGAACCGTTTCCACGAGTTGAATGGTACTCTACCAACTAGACCGTTAAAAAACGGTGGGTCGCACGAAAAACTGTTTTCTTAGTTAAAATAATGCTTACAATATTTTCTACAAGACTTTCTATACATTTTTTCTGTATTTCTTATAGTTATCCATATATTCGCGCACACAATTCGTTAATTTATGAAGAAAAAAATTGTTCACCACACTTTTTTTGGTCAAATTTCCATTTATAACACATCAGTCCAACGTTTTACAGAAAAAATACCCGAAAATAGTTATGGAACACGAATATTACTTTAAAATTAGATTTGTGTTTACTATTTTATCTTCCAATGTTTTTTTACATTTCTGGTCCAGTGTTGCGACTGGTTACAACAATTTGAAATTTTCAGGGTAATTTACATATTTTGAAGGAAAACCCTAAGAGTGTTTTACCGTTTTATAATTCGTTTATATTTATATCAGTAGATATAAGAATTGGGGAGATGATGATTGTATGATAATAAAATATTTATGAAATAAAATTTATAAGAAATGAAATTTCCAACAAATATAATTAAAAATAAGAAAAGTGTGAAATGGACGGTGTTGTTAGGTAGCATTGCTAAACGATAATTAAAATAAATAAAAATAAACATTATTACATGTATACTTCATTAATTATTATGATAAAAGTGCGGTTATATTTGTATTTTTTTGCAAGTTTAAGAAATTTTGTTTGTAAGTAAATACATCGAAGATATAGTGTCCCAACTTACGGTATTATTAGTTATACTCCAAATGTTGTGATATGTACGCCATGGTATGCATGAATCGTATAGCATTGATGATGCTATTAAAGAGCTACTGAGTAATTTATAATTTCTAACAGAACTTTCCTACTGTCCCGAAGGATTAATATAAGGAAGACGGACGATGTTTTCCTCGAGTATTATTTGAAAGTTGCAGTTTGCCTCATTCCCGTTAAATTTCTTCAAGGAATATGGTATGAGAAAACTCTATAGTTAGTCCTATATAAGATGTTTGAACCAATCAAGTCGATCATAGATCTACGAAACTAATGTATTTGTTGATGGAAGATATTTCTTGCATAAAATATGCAAGGAGATCCCGCAGTTGCTTTCAAGACCCACAACCTTGGGAAGAGGTACACCGTAGTTTTCGATGTATAGGACAATTCACCCAACAGTACGAAGGTGACAGAACAGATGTGATGCTTCTGAGTGTAAAAGTAGGTACATATCCATTCTTATCTTAACACCAATATTACAGAGAAGCAATAATAACTGCTCTTTTTCAATTAGCACAGTAACGCTAGACCTTTTGGACTGCTGAGGTCGGAACTCCAAGAAAATTGCAGTTACGCTTCAAGCTCCAAATGATGCAGACGTGCTGATTCTGAGAACATTTTGAAGATCGAGTGCGACAAAAGACAAATAGCAGGAAATGAGAAAAGAGAAGCCTCATATTGACTACGTTGGAAATGTGGCAAAAATATCAGAAACCTTTTTTCAAACTAATATTAATTTATTTCAGTGTGTATCTAATAATAAATTAAAGGTAAAAAAATGATTGTGAGAACAGCCATCGAACAATCAATGGAAAAAATAAATACCAAAATTACTGTCATTGAGGAAAATGTCGACCTCATCATGACTTTCAAACGTTAAATATGGAAACCAATCGGTACTTCTTGCAGATGAACAGAGATTATCTCGTAGGTGATCCTGGGACTGAACAAAATTGTGTTCCTGCATACTTTCACAGACTGCGATACTATGTCTGCAGCATTTTGCGTAACTAAAATCTGTTTCATCACAGACTACAAGAAAAACCAATACACGCGTAAATCAGTTGAGTAAAAAAATGCTTTCTGGACACCTGGAGGTGTTGCAGAAGCTGGGCAAAAATGCGTTCTGACATGATATGGAGCTCCAGTCAAGGAGAGCTCCTTGAACCTCTTTCGCTACAAGTCTTTTCTAGTCTGTTGCTAAAATAAAGACTGACCACCAAACGAGGGGGTCACGGAAGAGCATTCCTTCCGGACACTTCTGCAGGTACAGCTCTGGTTGGATCATTCATTTCTCCCAGAAGTGTGGGGTTGGGAGCGTAAGGCGCAAATAACACACTCTTTTGCTCAATAAGGAGGGAGTTGCACCAGGAGAAATTTTGAATTTGACTTTCTACAAGTGCACAACTGGTTGTAGTTCCAATCAGTGTGGGAGCAGGAAAGTATCCATTAATTAATCATTAGGCAATTTGTCAACTTGGCGAGCTAATTTTAGCAAATGTAGGTGATTTTGATAAAATGGAACTTCTCTTCTCTCCTACGGGTTTCTTTTTCGAGATAGATGAACCAGGAGCTCGACCCTCGCTATAAAATTGAGTAAAAGTTTCGAAATTCCGATCTAATCATCCAAAAGTGAGAACTGCAACGCACAGTTTTCCTTCAACATATATAAATTAACCTGAAAATTTCAAATTGGCATAACACAAGACCAGCTGAAGATAAAATATTAAATACACATATAAATGTAAAGTAAATGTTATGTTCCATAACTTTTTTCGGGTAACTTTTCCTGTAAAACGTGAGAGTGATGTGTTAGAAATGCAAATTTGACCAAAAAAATAGGGAGGTGAACAATTTTTTTTATAAATTAACAATTTATATGGGTGGATATCTTGAAAACTATGCGGTATACAGTAAAATGTGTACTGTCTTGTTCAAAAATTTATAAGCATTAATTAGCTAAGAGTATAGTTTTTCTGCGACTCACCGTTTTCGAGGTATTAGCGAAAAACAAAGAAAAAATGTACTGATCAACCCCCTTTCAACCCCCAAGCGGTACTGCTAGAACCGGGGACTTGGCGTATGTTTACCTTTTAACTACTCCAAAGACATTCCTGAAGAAAAAGATCCATCGTTTTTATTAAGTCCTCTACACTCCTTTCGTTGACCGGACTAGTTGGCAACATTCAACTCGTGGAAACGATTCCTGGCCCTACCTCGTCTGCAGCCATTTAAATCAATTCAAAGCCCAACACATTGCACACGATATTAAAGCTAAGATTTGATCTACAAGTTTTGTTTGAAGTAGTATAGCGATTTGGACCATTGTTCAAAATATATAAACATTAATGGGAAACCAAAAACGTTGAATAAACGTTTTTAGCCTTAAATGCTAATTTACCGAAAATCGCGTTCCACTGTGTACTAATGGGTCACTGGGCACTCCTACAATTAAGGAAGGAATCGAATATTGAATCATTTCCGTCAAGGATTATACTTATACTTTTTTCAATATTAATATTTACGTATTTTTTGGATTCCGAAGTATAAATAGCTTAATTTTCTTACAATGCTTGTTTCTTATAAACGAAGAAATAAACAATATCCTTGACTTCCACCTTTCGAGTTTTCGGGCTATCGATTGGCAAGCGCTGCGAGCGCCATCTCTGGACGTCCGAGAGAAACTAAGTGGGCGCCATTAGTGAGTACAAGCAGAGTACAAGTGACGACGACAAGTTCAGTGTTAGATTCAAGTTTGATCTTAGTTTGCAACAGTTGATTTGCAACTCTTGTACCGCATTATGAGTCTAATTTAATGCATTGGCAAGGTGGCTGAACCATTGAGGGCAAACTTAACCTTTATATTTGTTGATCAGTTTTGCAGTCAAAAATGAAGGGATTAATCGTCATATATTTATACGCTATTTATCACTGATCAAACTAATAAATATCAAAAATAACATTAAAATTAGCAGTTAAATAAACTGATAATTAATATTGTACAGATAAGAACTGAAATAAAATGACACACATTGCTAACTATTAAGAATGAATGATAGTACCAGTTTTGCATAGAACAATTGAAAATTAAAAGAGAGATCAATGTAATAATTAAAATTTTCTTTAAATCATGAAGCTGATTTAATGAACATAATGTACACACAGTATCAAAAGGGAAAATGTAATAAAACAAGCTGGATAATTACATAATTATCCACATCATTGCATAAACATATACACATAAATAAACGGTATATCAACAGTATAATTATATAAACGAATTAAAAGGAAATCATCTTTAAATATTGTGGACTTCATTATTCATATGAATACTATACAACCAGAAATTTGCACTCTAAATTTTTTTAGTTTCCTTGCAGCATTGTTATTGTTATGAATCGTCTTCTCTTCTTTCATAAAATTGTTTAACAGGATTTTTGTCTCTGTAGAAACATTCATAAATATGTTTCTTCAGTATCTACAGCTAAGTCCCTCAGTCATTTAAATAATGAAGAAGCATTTCATAAATCAACTTCTTTAAAATGTCTAACTGATCCACACAGGCCAAGAATTCTTTCTTAAAATCATCCTCTATGATCTGCAGGACATACCCAACAACACATATGCACTGCAAGGATATTTCGGAAGGAAACATGAATTTTCCTCTAGTGTCTCGATCAACATAAATTCAGTTGGCATTTCCAAGACAACTCTTGTGGCACTGCAACCATGTCACACACTCTTGACATTTATGTTGCCTGAGTTTGCATCTAACTACATAACAAGCAATGTAAGTAAGAATAGGTAGCATATTTAGTTTTTAGTTTCACTCCAATGACTGCAACGTTGAGAAAAATGCAAGGAACTAAATTAAATTTCATTAGGTATTTTCCTCTTGTTCTTGTTTTATGATTAAAATAGGATTCTTCAATCCACCAAAATCTGTAGGTAGTTTCCGAAACAACTTAAGACTTCAAATATTTGCTTCTTGGAAGAACAAAAGTTGTCACAAACTCTTTTTCAATTCGATGGCTGGACTTTCATCGAATTACACTGCAGCAGCGAGACATTCTGTGTACAATAATCACCGCTCTGAAAAAAGAAACAAGATTATTACTCTCTCAATTTCAATGGGTTTACAGCACAACTGGTAAGACATGAAATATCACTCGAGCCTCCTCTGTACAATAAGAAGGAAATTGAACCAATCTCACATAACAAGAGTCAACCACATTCAGTCTTGTTCCACGCAGGTTATGATAAACTACATCTGGAAAAAGAATGTTTCAATCAATGTGTCATATATTGCGAAGAGAATTATGAAATATTTAGTACGTCCTCGCTTAATACACTAATGTTATCTTAACTGTAAGCATGTATAAGTTTCACGTGCTTTTCTTGTGTACTACAAACACTTATCTCTCGACATATGTTCCATAGGGTCTGATAACAAGAAGGTATCTCGGTTAGACCGGGATGAACAATTAATTACAGCGCACAAGACTATTCTGTTCTTCTATTCCCGCCTTATCAAGAAAATTAAAAGGTAAAGTGTACCTCCAAGAAACACCGAACACAGTCACAGTACAGTCAGGTGGATGCTGTTGTACTCAGGCAACGACACCTGAATTACAAAACCTTCTTACTGATGTAACAATGTAGTACTTTGGCGAATGCAGTAGGTTATTGTGATGAGAAATGCGTGTTGTTTAATGTTTTATAGACGTGTTCTTAAATTTCATAATTATCATATCTTACATCTCAAAGTACAATATGGTTTTTAAGTGGAAATTACAAACATTGACCTCGGGTATAAGTTTTTACGTTTCCAGAATATCCTGATTTGAACCAGAAATGGATAGCTGCAATAAGACGGAAGGATTTCGTCCCAAGTAAATATTCCAAGGTAGAAAGCAAATGTTTACACTTCAGTTTTCATTTTAACATTAATTAAACCCCCCAGGGGACTTACATCTAGTAAGTACGTGTTTGGCAAACACGGGGCCCCGAGCTGAGTCTGGCATTGCTTCCACTTACTTGTTCCAGGCTCCTTCCTTTCTCTTTTCTGACCTCCCTTGGTCACCTCTTGTTCTTTTCGATCCCGACGCTATTAGGGCTAGGGTATCTTTCATTTTCCTCTTTTTTTTCATCCCTCTCATTTTTTGTCCTACCCCTCATTTTTGTCTCCCTTATTCTTTGTCCCCCCTCATGTTATGTTCCCCCTCATTTGATGTTTTGATATTTGGTTTTGAGATATGATTTGGTATGTTGTAAATCAGAAGGGTTTTAGTGGGTATGGTTGAGTCATTCGGCGAGTCCCACACGCGGGGAGAGTCATGTTGGCTCTCCTTAGTGTGTAACTGCATTTTCCCTACCTGTACAAGTTTTTCGGGCTCCAATGACCTTGCAAGTCGACATGAGCCGTAAAACCCCACAAAAAATTAATTATACCAGCTACTTGACTTGTAAAACCGTGTTCATTTCTTATGTTTAATACACTTATAAATCTTTTTTTTTTTGAAAGATTGTCTATTAGAAGTTCTATTTTTACAGGTCTGTGATCTTCATTTTCATCCCAGTGATATAGAAAAGGAAACATATCTTCATAGTAGAAACTAGCGAAAGAATTTCAGCTTCTTTGAAGATTCCACGTCTTTGAAAAGGTGCTATTTCTACGAAAACACATGGTGTACTACCTAACGTATCATCTAATATTGTTGTGCGAGAGTGACGATGAACGATAATTCGATAAAATCGACATGAGAGTCAATTTCAAACAGTTTAACTTTCAAGAAAAGGAAAGATTTGAATTCCATATTCAAGTCATTGGAAGAATTCTGTGTATGTTTAGTTAATACAAAAATTTTACACAACAAATTTACTATTGTTTCAAAGACTTGCATGATTGTAGTAGGCAAATTTGTAGTTAGACCTTCGCCAATATTTAAATAGTGTATTGTATTATTAGCATTTTACCAATCGAGACAAGTAAGAAAATTGAATTTTGTACAATTACCAAGGATGGATCGAATCCATTAAATAGGCAATGTTTTGAATGCATTAGAAGGCATGTAAATTAGGCATGTAAGGCATTGGAAGGTTTTAAATGTATACTCAAGCGACAGAAAATATATTTGACATTACCGTTTTTATTGAGATATTTCTCAACAAATTATTTGAACACAAGCTTTTATTTTAATTTTTTCTCCGTTTAAAAAAATGTAATTTAAACAGAGTTATTAAAGAAATAGAAAATTAGACACCAATATTTACAATAAACCCAGAAATGTTATTCTTTATATTTTAATGTGATTAATTTTAGTTTGCGATAAAAAAAACTATTATTAATTTTGCACAGTCACTGAGTGATCTTTGCGTTCGATGACCTACCTGCAAGGACGTGTAAGACCAGCACTAAGGCTTTGTAATTTAGGTGGCGTAGACTCAGGTCATACTCTCCAACGGCGGAAGACTATGTTTCTGAGTTTGGACAACGTTAGTGGCGCGCCGTTCGATCCAACCGAGGTAGAAGTCAAGGATAACCGAGCTCAAAAATATTTTTCAAGGTTTCATCGGTTTGTCTTCTTGCATTGATGCAGTAAAATACATAAAAAGTGTTTAGAAGATATCGTTTATTTATCTTCAGGAGGCCTTGACTTACTCAACCATTATTATTAATCAAATAGCCCATTCTTCGAAATCCGTAATACATGTATTATCTAATAAAAAACCTAATACAACGATTCTTCTCCAAAATGAGATAATTTTCGAACTCTTTTCCAACCCAAAAGACCTCTATTCTGTTTCGAGTTTTATCCAAATCGATAGAGCTGTTCTCGTGAAAAAAATTGATTTATATATTCACGATTTTTCCTTGCTCAATTAAAGAACAATTATAAAGTGTCTACTTTGAAGACACTACGAGTGGTGTACCTTCTCTATAATAAAAATTAATATTTCTACTTATCATTAGTCAATTAATTATATTTTATATCAATATTAATAATAATAATAATCTTATAACAACAACACGCATTGATTGAGAACCTAGTAACCTTGTCCTTGTCCATAGTATAGTATATTATATATAGTAATAGGAAAGTATATTCTTTTCAAATAATTTATCTTTTGGTAATTTTTGAGAAGGTAAACGCCTAACCAATGGAAGTGCCGCTAAAATAAAATTCTATTACAGTAGAAAATACTGCTGCATTCAAATGGTAAGACGTCAATGAAGGTAAAAAGTGACCGCGGCGGACAAATGAGTTATTTCCTGACCGTTGGGCGCATGTGACAGAAATCAGCATGTTAGTTCTCAGTATCATCTCTAAATATGAATTTCCACATCTGATTATGTAACGCATCCGTTACATAACTTCGGCATTGAGAGCACGTGCGCATAGAAAGGCATAAGAAATTACCACTGACCGGTGATGAATGGTGCGACGTATTTTATGTAGCTTATAAGTGTGTTACATCATTGATCATACCACATACTTTAAAATAATTGGATGACGCACATCGCGAAAACAAATCAATCGTATATTATTAAAAAATAAATAGGTAATAAAGCATCGCGGGACTGGCCCTCCCTCTATCTGAAGTGGAACTCTTTGAATTATAAGAAATGAAACATTAATTTTAGACAAAGCACCATGTATTTCAGATGGTATGTTCTACGTGATTTATTTTTGAAAAGCTCAATCGTTTTATGCCAATAAAGTAGAAGTACAATTAAGTCGATTTACGAAGTGCAGTCCATACGGCTTTTTTGGGATATTTTTATAGTCAATGAGAAGAGTGACGTAGCACTTCAATTCCTGAGTTTTGTCACAGAATGGTTTCTGAAATAATATTGTATTCGCAAAATAACCGGTGTTAATCTCTACGTAGAGAAAATGTAATAAAATAGCCTAAAGAAAAAGTATTATGAGTGATAATACTCACTAGGTCAGAGACAAAACCTTTCACTTTACTGAGTTACGGAGAGATACCTTGTTTCGATTTATTGAACATAACCGTAATTTTGTGGGTCCTCTCCTTTCTTTTTTGCAGAGATGCAATTGTTATGTAATCTGTTATAGGCACAAATGAATAAAAATGATGATTTGAGTCACATTGCATCATCACCCACGGGGAAGTAGCTTTTGTTTCGAAGACTTAAGAAAGCTTGCATAGGCGACAAGCCACATAACATTCTGCACCAAGTATCATGATGATTTTAGGAACTGAATTGTAATAAACGCTTTAGTTCACGTGTTTTTCATAACAACACTTCGTTCTCCAGATTCAGATGTGTTTCATATTCCGATATTCCGAAGGAATTAAGATCCTACACCAATTAGAAGCCAAATGAAAAGGGATATAAACTTTGAATAAACTTTGTCAAAAAAGAGTGTGTTGAACAATTTTGCAATCACATAATTGTATTTAGCAAGCAATAGCACGCCTTCCTTTTGGAATTTCGACCATTTTTCCTGGTCAAGCTCTATGTGGTGCATGAATGTGTTTTTCTTCCTCTTCGTTCATCATGCTTAACTTATTCCGTTTACCGACAGAGGGTGCATTTTTTAAATGCAAAGTGTATTTGTACTGGAGGATAACTATATGGATCAGGCTGGGTAATAGTGAACAAGTGATCCGTGCGCCACTTTGTGAGTCAGAGAAACTAGAAGATGATATGAAAACTACTATCGGATTTTGTATTATAGACCCCTGATTTCTAATAGCTGCGGAGAGCGCAGCAAAAATCGTAGAAAAAACTGTTAACACCATTGTATTTTTTATTTTGTTCTGCATATACACAAGTGAAAAGTTTGGTTTTATGAATGAATATTAATATTTTTAACCAGAAATGTTTAAAAAAAACGTGATATTTTAAAGGATTTTGGCAATACGTCGACTTCATTACATTTTATAAAATAAACTAAGAGTGACAAAAATAATTCTTATTCAGCGAATGATCACTATTGTATTTGTGAAAACATTTAATAATTTCAAGCTTCGACTTGCAAAATATAACGAGTTATTTACATTTTTTGAAAACATTGCTAAAAACGACCTGGCACATTTTTAAGGAATAAAATTTATACTGTCGCACTTAGAACAAACCCGCGATCATTATAATTGAATTAAAATGTTTTCAACTATTGACGCAACCTCCAACAAGTGATAAATAAAACTATGTTTTGAATAACCCGCCAGTCGCAATACGTTGTTGCGACTCCGCAGTTGACGATGATATACCGATCAATGGAGTGATACGCCCGGCAACAACGCGCGCGTCTGTAATACTCCGCTGGACGCGTATTCAAAAATTGGTTTTATATATCACTTGTTGGAGGCTGCGTAAATTGTTTTAAACGTTTTGTATCAAAAATGTAATCACTACATTTTTCTGAGTGACAGTATAAATTTTATTCCGTAATAATTTACTGGAATAATTTACTTAATAACAAATAAATATTTTACTGGAATGTGAAAGTGTGCGTCTCGTCTGTTTGTGGTAGGATACTGTATGTTTATAAATGTATTAATATGACAAATATTTGCGTTGGAACGAGGAATCTCAGGAAATCTCAGTCAGAAAAGTCAGATAGGGTAATCAAGTTACAAACTGCGACGATAATTCGTCCCCTATCGATATAGAATCCGACATTCAGAACTCACGAAACTGAAGTGGATAATAATTTTAATGATCGGTTTAAGAGAGATATACCTCATATGCCAAGTAACATGATTATAGCATTAACGTTAACAGTATTTCTTTCATCAATTCCCATCGTGCAGAAATTTTTTAGTCCAAGTCGAATCCATTGTAATATTTCATACGAAAGAGTGATTTGAAAAGTTTATACAAATTCCATAGTATTAGTGTTCCGCGGGAACGTTTTTAATGTTAAAGGTCTTTTTGGACTGCTATGACTCTTTCCGTACGGATAAAACCAGATGGTGTGAAATGGGTCCTAAAGATCCGCGACCCGCATGGGAAGGGTCGGAGTCAGTCGGTAGTAATGCATTCTCATTTTTAGCTGTTTATAAAGTATAAATAAAAGATACAGAAAAAACTATAATATACATTGTTATATTTATTCTCTAATTACTGATTTGAAATTTCGATTTCACAATATTTATTTCCATTTTTTATAATGATTATAACAAACAGATTTCTAATGTTTAACACAGTACCAATAGGCAAAAAGTTTGAATTTTTAACCTCGTCAATTTCTGAATAATAATTATTTTGAATTCGCAGATAAATAACATTCACGCGACCTTCTAATCCTGAGAAAACGTAGTACATTTTCAATAAGAACGAATTTTTAGTTCAAAATAAAATACTGAAATATTTAAACCTACAGAAAACAATTATATTCACAACGTATAAATACAAGGATGCAATACAACAAATTCTTAAGACACAATTTCAGGAAATTGTGACTATCATAATTGGATACGTATCAGCAGAAAGGTGCAAACTGCCAAATTTGTGAACCCAAAGTTATTAATAAAACTTTATCTATATTGCACATTTCTTTATTCTTCAAATTTTAAAGATAACAACAAATGGTAACTCTGTCAGACAAAATGAAGGTTTCATAATATCTATAAAATTAATGTGAAAAAAAACAAAAAAAAATTGTGAAAAGGCTAAATCTAATCTCACTTTCGTTTCGGACGTAACATGTGGGTGTTTGTGTGTTTTTGTTCCCTCCATAACTCACGTAGGAAGCAACAGATCGGAACCTAACTTAAGAGTTGAATATGATATACATCAAGAATATAAGAGTTTCTGGACAGCTCATTCCGAGATCACTAACGGTCCGTGTACCAATTCCGGCTTCTAAAAAGGAAAATTTTTAGAAAATAAACTAATTTTTTGTATTAAAAAGTACGTTCCGATTACCTAACACTATTACCGTGCGGCGTATAATTTAAAGATGCAGCAAAAAATAGGATCGCAAAAAAGAGTTATTTCAAAAGCTAACAAAATGTCAACCATATAATGTTAACAATACATTATTTTATAACAATGTTTGAGGAAATCTTTTGAACTATTACTGAGGTATATAATTGGAAAGTTAAGTGCGTTACACTCTAGATTTTTAATCTTTGGCCAAATATATTCCATCCGTGGGAATATTGTAGCTAATAAATTGATTTATTTCATTACTACAAAATATTTTTAATGTAAGCAATCTGGCTTTTACACAAATGAGGGATAATTAAAAGACAAAACAAAATAGCGAAGAGGGGCTCCGTTCTAAGCTCTCCTCTATGCAGACACGCTAGTTTACAAACCATAGTTATTTTATTTCATTCATAGGGTTTTACAAAAGCGCGGATTTGTACCATTCGATTCCCCATGTCGAGAATGGGGANGACCCATGACCTCTGAACTATCAAAAAAAAAAAAGTAATTCGTATGAGTTTATCCGTTTAAAATAAATTTGAAAAAAATTACTCTAAGGGAGTGCAAGCAACGCGAGTCATATAAAAGTTATTTTTCATAGAATAGTGAAAACGTGTACCGAAACAAAATTTTTGGGTACATATTTATCAAACAACTGGCTGCTGCCAAGAATCTCTGGACGACATTATGAGAACTGACCCGAATCTAAAAATAAAACCCACTGTAGCCTGCCCATTAGACAGTTCCAAAAAGAACGAAGTAGAAAATAATTTGTTGCTCTAGTATGTTTTAGAAGGTGAAAACTTTCTTCGATTTCACATAAAATGAAGAAAATTGGATAAACTTTAGAGGTCGCGCGAGTCAAAAATGCTTATTAAAAAGTTTTGTAATAACTCTTAAAAGTTGTAATTTTCTTACAATACATCAAATTTCATGATTCTTCCTGAAAGTTTGATAAAAGTAATACCTTTTTTCATTCATTACACTGAATGTAACTTAAGAAACGTATTCGTTAACTCGCAACCAAATGTGACATACTCTAAATTACTTTTCAGAAAAGTGATTTTTAAGGTCAATTTTTCTCAGAATACCTCTACAATTTTCAGAGTTGAAATTTCGGTTGTCAATATCACTTGTTAAAGAATGAAGTTTTAGGCCTCAACTATAATCCGTGAAAAATTTATCGCAGTTTAATCTTCAGCGAACATTTATGCTCTACTTAAATAAAATAAGAAGAATGCTACGCCATTAACAATATGACCAAATTTTATTACTGTTCTTTTTTCCAAATTCAATGCATGGATTTTAATAAGTGGAAATATAAAAATATCTCAAAATGTAAATTTGGTATCAGTTGGATGCAATCGATGGTGTATTTTGACTACTTTGAACAAATATTGTTTCTGTTCCTCATGATATGATATTATAGAATTTAATTTTGTTACCAGATCCACACCCCTTTCAGAGGAGTCATTAGCAACTTTTAATCAGGACAAGCGAGTTTTAGCTCTTTGAAAGTGTATATTCAGTTCCCACAATGAGGGATCTTCTTCCAGAAAATCAGTATCAATTTGGAACCGCGTAAAGAGACTAAATATGTCGAAACTTATTCACTTTGATCACGATTTTCCAATGTTCTAGCTCACGGTCTGGTTAATAATTATTCAATAATCGCTTTGGAGCCTCTTCATGATTACTATTCTTCTTTTAACATTTGAATCATTCTTCTTTTAGTATCATGTGATACATTTGAATCAAAAAATGCTAAGCAACAGCTTCTTCAGATGAATACCATAAATGGTTTGTTAATTTTGCAAGGGCTGCTGAACTCAACAAAGCGATTTCTTGTTTGTATTTTTGCAAAAAAAATTTGCAAAAAAAAACAAAAAACGAGATAATTCTATGGACTGCAAATAGCACTTGTAGTAGTGAACCACGATCTAATATAAAATTTGACTATGAAATATTTACATCCTGCGAACCTTTTTTTTTGTAAGCTTAAACGGATCTTTAAATATACACATTTTCAGAGTATATAGAGCTTTTGCCATCAACCTAACGTGGCTTATTGCTTCCGGGTTCTCAAATGATATTTGCAGTTGCTTTTTCTCCAAAAAATATAATAGTCTGATTTTAAAGTTCTGTGTAGTCTGCTCATTAAGAGAATATCTAAAAACAACAAACAAGCAAAACGTGTGTAACATCTGGACCAGTGCAGTTTATAGATTTTTGAAATATTAACATTTTCAAGCACTTTGCTAGCCGGAAATTCCTAAGGAGATTAAGGGTCGGGCCAATCGCCGCTAAATAAGGAAAAATACCGCTACTAAGACTTCCCGTTTATTGTGTAGAGGCTGAACAGTTCCCATCTACTTCTGAAAACTGAGAGGAACGCCCTCAGAAGAAAAGCGAACGTGTATGGAATATTCCAGAGGCTGACAAAAATAATGGTCAGCCGAAAAGACGCAGTTTTCTCAGAATCTGAGGGGTGACCAAGATGATGTAGAGTGCTCGGTGCGGAGGCGAGGGTGTAGTCACGTGACCTCCGCTTGTGTATATATTGGGAGGATTGCAGATTTTAAGTGACTTTTCAGACCTTTCTGCGGAAGTGAATGGAAGTACGCAGGTTATTTGAAATGTAACTTGGTTAGTTTTGGTCGTCAGACCACTGAGAATTGCTGCGGTAATTCTATTACATTGCTATTAGGCGCGAATGACGTAACTTGGAACAGTTAGTTATTTCGGGATAGCAACTTGGAAACTTTTGAGATTCAAATAATCTGGGTAGATTTCCGAGAATTCATAACACCAGTTTCTATATCTGTGTGTAATTGTTGCTTTCAGATAGCAATAACTCTGTAATAACAAATTCAAACTTGTATTTATGATTTGAGAGTTTGTCTACATTTGTAAATATTCAGATCTCTATTTAATTTGAATTAAATATTTTATTGTAATTACACGTGTGTTTGATTGCTTGGGCAAACCAAGCTGGTGGCAGCGAACTCTACCATAAAGGTTGTGGTTTATGGTTGAATCCCGCTTCTACCTAAAAAAAAACGCACATCGCATCTGGGCTTGCGGTGTGCCGTAACAACGTGTCAAATAATTTTTGTTATATTCCATATTAAATCTATTTAAATTATATTACTGATATCCAAGACAAATTATAAAATAGCCTGTTTTTCATAATTCAGGGCCTAAGGTATACTTTCATCATCAATACCCAATTCAAAATTTTGAAGTATCGATGTTTGACCAGAATTTCTGAAATCTTTTAAATAGTCCAACATCTGGACCTGTAGTCGTTAGTTCAAGGTTTCTTTCGAATACATTCTTCAGAATAAGCGAAGAATGTGGTGACACGGCAAATACATTAAATCTTTAACAAGTTTTTGTTCCAATATAAGGCAAAGTTCCATTTCGTGCACATGAACATAATTTTAAGTGTTCAAAATAAAATGAAAATTGGAAATAAAAATGCTTTCATGTACGATTAAAAATGGTACACAGAGAAATGAAAAATTGAATATCTTCTGGATTTATTTCAACAAATAATTAAAATTAAATGAAAAATTAAATAAGTTATTAAAAAATATTTATTTTTGTAATTTCATTTTGTTTAAGTGGACCTAAAATTTTGATTGTGACGAAGGTAAAAATTTATGTAAAAGTGATAGAGAATTTAAAGGTAAAAGAGAAGGACTAAGAGAGTTAAGAGAGTTATTATAAATTTTTCAATAGAACATAAATGTACACGTGAGTCTGAAATGTTATACAGATATTATCGATCATCGCAACGACAGAGGCACAACTTTTCAAGTCGGGGCCCCCAAGCGAAATGTAGTTCAGGGCTCCTTAGTGGCCATAGTTTCAGTGTTTTAATGAAGTTAAATTTAGAAACTATTTTATAAATTTTTAAGTAAAAAATACATATCTTAGTAACTGTTTAGTAGTTTAATTTAATAATGTTTACATAATAATAATTTAACAATATTAATATTTTGAATTTCTAGAACATGAAAACCTTTACAATCGTTTATAAAAATGAAAAAGAAAGTAAATTGTAACGTAAGAAAAAAGTTCGTTGATTAATTATGACCAGATTATATAAAATAATGTATTTTTAATACTCAAAATTCTCTTCTTTCAATAATAAATAATTCTTCACAAACGGTTAAAAATCATGAAGAAGGTCTCATATCACTGTTAGATGTAGGGAGGTCCTCGGGCAACGTCCGGGAGTCAGTGGTGTAACTAGCACCCTGTACACCCGTACATTGCCCGGGGCCCTCAGTCTCTTAGGACCCCTGCCTCTGGAAGAAAAAGGGGGCTTCCTTTGTAGTTTATAACCGTTCCTGAAGAAAAATTTATTATTCAAACAAAAGAATTTTGATTATTTAAAAAACATTATTTTACGTAATCTGTTCTCAATTAATTAATTTTTTCATAAGCTAAATTTTTACTAATTGATCTTTTTACGCTGTCGGCCAGTTTTCCGCAAATGTGTACAGTTGACACGTTATTTTAACTCTACCAGTTGCAGTTGCGACTACACAACGGTCATTTTCAAAACTGAGGATTGTCAAATTTACTTGAGAAATTTAAAGAATCAAGGCAGATTAAGTGGTTTAAATGTTTTATCCAACGAAAACGAGATTACAAATGATTTTAAAAAGCAGATTAGATCAGTTAGTTAAACATTTACTAAAACGAAAGTACGTCGTATGAAAATATAAACGTATCATTGGAGTTTTTGTACAATAACCACATTTTAAAATATATGGTATTTAAATATTATTCAATTAAATTAATAAACAGGCATTAAGATATGTCGTATTTGTTACTTACAAATTTAATAAAATATATTTTTAAACTTAACTATACTAAAACATCGAAACTATGGCCACTAAAGGGTCCCGAGCTACATTTTGTCCGGGGGCCACTTCCGGGCGTACAAAGTGCTGGTTACACCACTGCGTGAAGGTATAAATATTCATTCTTTAAAGAGTGATCTTGACAACCAAAATTTCAACTGTGAAAATTGTAGAGGTATCCTGAGAAAAATTGACCTTAAAATTCACTTGCCTGAAGAATGATTCAATGCATATCATTTTATGGCTGCGAGTTAACGAATAAGTGAAATACAGTATAATGAATGGAAAAAGATACTATTTTTATCAAACTTTCAGAGACAATTATGAAATTTTTTATGTATTGTAAGAAACTTACAACATTTTAAAACAGTTATTACAAAACTAATTTTTAAAACACACATTTTCTACTTTTAAATTTGATCCAATTTTCTTTACTTTTTGAGAAAACGAAACCATTTTTCACCCTCTAAAACAAACTAGAAGAGCGATCAATTATTTTATATTTAATTTTTTTGGAACAGTGTACTGTCCATTGTCTAACAATGCTACATGTAGCAAATTGTTATATCTTGCTACATATAGCAAAGTTATATACTAAATGCTGCATGTAGCTAAATGTTATATAACATTTTGCTACATGTAGCTAAGCTTACTTATACAGCTAAATCTACATGTAGCTAATGTATAACACTTTGCTACACAGTGTAAAGGCGCCTTTAGTTACAAGAAGTGGGAAAAGTTGGTACATACTTGACCAAGCTCTCACTATCACAGATTATTATTTCCAAATTAATGCTTGTTCTTGCACCTATCAATATTCCACAGTAAATTAACATGATGCGTATGGTTGCATGCCACTGATATTTGTTTTATTTTGAGCGATTACAAGTTGCTGGTCATAGGAAACACTCAAACGCCTTTTATACCATTTCCTTCAGTCATACAGTTTACTCCGTATCATGGTGTTTCCCAATGCTGTCGAAGGAGCTGTATGGTGGATAAAGCACGCGTATTAGTTGCATGCTGACTACAAATGAACTGTTCGCTCTAGGGGAATATATTAAAGTGAATAAGAATTCTGTTTTACGTAGCTCTTCCTGACTTTTCCAATCACGTTCTGATTGTATGACGTTTCGCGAAACCAAGAATAACTATTAAATTAAGTTCATAAAATAAGCCAAAATTTCGTAAAAATTATCGTACCTTCGATACAACGAACGCAGGAGTAGAATGTCAATTAAATATCTTATCACACGATGTATAAATATAATACATTTGCAATGTATTGTCATAAGATGATGTAAGACTGACTGACAACAGCTCTTATCATTGATATCATTTTCTTGGGGATTAATGCGAGATACGAAACATATCTTTAGACAATAGTTAAGATAGGAACTAAATTATCCGGTGGTGAAATTACTACTTACACGAATTTTCATCATAAAAGGTATTGCATTAACACGAATACGAGTACATAAACGCAAATTATCAGAACGGAAAACTGACGTCATTTTGCCACAAAATCGTCCATAATAATCTAAACAAAACTGTCTTTCAGTATTTCTTAGGAGAGTAATATAGATGTGATCGAGACCTGTACTAGCTGGGTAATAATGCCTAGAGTAATTGAATAAGAGAGAAAAGTGGAAAGTAAATAAATACGAATTTTTTTGTAAAAAGTAATATAACTGCTGGTGACCCGCGACAAGAAAATCGTGTTTTCTGGGGTCTCACCTTCGACCAATACACCGGAGGAAATCGGGAAATAACAAAAATCAGCTAGAACATCTGCGTGTTTGTAGAATGTTTCCGCTTGTGAGCGAGACTACGGTCGACCTCGGATGCAAGCAAAAACGCGTGCAAAGTGACGAGTGTTTGACGAGTGTTTGACAAGTGTTTGACAAGTGTTTGACAAGTGTTTGACAAGTGTTTGACAAGTGTTTGACAAGTGTTTGACAAGTGTTTGACAAGTGTTTGACAAGTGTTTGACAAGTGTTTGACAAGTGTTTGACAAGTGTTTGACAAGTGTTTGACAAGTGTTTGACAAGTGTTTGACAAGTGTTTGACAAGTGTTTGACAAGTGTTTGACAAGTGTTTGACAAGTGTTTGACCGCGAAGAACTCCATTCACTGTCGTCACGTAACTGTATATTATTTACACAGAGCTTTTGCCAGTCAATGTATTCAGTCAAGACTTTCAACATAAAGTATTTAATTTTTAATTCAATTAATATTCTGAGAGCTCCAAAGTAAAGATTCTATACTTGAGGTATTTTCTGATTGTCTATATTAAGATTCACAATTAAAACCTCGTAGTGTCTAAGGAAATAACACTTACTTTTCTGACATTGAGTGAAGGTTAACTTGATAATGTAAACTTCAAGAATTAAATTGATTGTCTTTAATTTACAGCACATAGACTCTACAAGGTTTCAATTGTGCAAGTAAAGATTTATTGCTGTTCATTGTATTGTCCATATATTCGAGTTATTGCGATTGCTGAGGAGATAGATAATCGCTGAACAATCTAATTATTTGTAATTATTCTCTTTATCGTACAAAGAAAGAAGTGTTTCAGTAGTGTTAAAATAGAGAAATAGGTATGTACAGACAAGTTCGATCTTACCTGCACAAGAATGTTATTAATAAAAAATTCGATTTTTTTTGTGCGGCTTTAAGGGAGTGAATACAAAGTGATGATGGGTGAGGTAGTGAGATAACAGTTGATTATTAACAATAATAAAATGATTTAATGACATGCTATGAAATAATGATACAATACTGGTTTCCTAGAGATCGTGATGACATGATGACTGGAAGAGAAGATCCTGGAAATCAGTTGGTTGAAGTTGATTGTAGAGTTGAGTCGGATGGTTGTCGTGTTGACAAACGCAATAGTTGATGAGTAGTGATCTCGCGGTCGCAAGTGACTTCTGAAGTGAAATTGTAGGCTCGATCTTACTAAAAAATGTCGGCTTGGCGACGAGAATGAAAAGTAGCGAAGTGATGAGTTCGAAAGTAATAACTCCTATAGTGAAGGGTTGAACAGGAGAAAATATCCTTACATGTCGATTTGGATATAAGAGGCGAGATCAGAGGTGTGTCCTCTCACTAGTAATAGTAGTAGTTGTGGTTGTAGTTGTACTAGTTTCGAAAGAAGAAGCCATGTGGTTTATATACCTTTGAAGTTAGTGCGCCGTTGCC
Source organism: Laupala kohalensis (assembly GCA_002313205.1). NCBI lineage: Eukaryota > Metazoa > Arthropoda > Insecta > Orthoptera > Trigonidiidae > Laupala > Laupala kohalensis. The sequence goes on along the minus strand of NNCF01125977.1, from coordinate 1,643,000 downwards.
AGTTCGAGTGATTGAATCGATGATATACCTGATAACTCGACAAGGTATCGAACTGGGATGACGTGTCGTGACCAAGGAAATTTCTGGACTCGCCCAACTTGAGTGATGCAGTATTGTCACTCGAATATAGTCAGCGAAGGAACTTGTAATTAATATGCTGAATCATAAGATGTCGAATAGTTTCCTCTAATTTTTTTTCTTCATGGCAAGAAATTTGAATCAACCTATGGCATGAAGGGAAAATTTCCTGAGCTCGGCAACAACCAAGATGAGTCACTCAACTATTTCAAAGAGAGTGTGCTCCAGAGATGATTCACTCATTCAATGATTCAATACAAATGTCTTAACAGATTCGACTCACTTGTTTAACAATAACATGTCGAAAAATGTCTGAACAGGTAGATGAAACCACATACTTCAAACCACATTGTTTAAACCACCAACACTTTTATTGACTTAATATTTATTTAATATTCAAGCGTCCTAAACTTTCACAGGAGGTTTTGAACGTGTATTAACGCTATGTAATTACTAGCATGATCTGTTTTTCTTTTTAGTATCATATTAGCAGATTTAACTCATATTTCTCGTGCACCAAGGTCCCATAATCCGTGCGCGGTTCAGGCTAGTGAAAATTAAAAATAATACATAGAAATCTCTTAGATTGCGGTGAACCTCACCGCCAGGTAACATTAAACAAAATTACATTAAACTAAACATTAAACAAAATTTATCAAAATCATTACAAAATCATTACATTAAACAAAATGAAGTTCATGTAAACATTCAGTAAACTTCAATAAATTGCTTTGAATTTTATTAAAGCTATATAAAAATAGTAAAACATTTAAATAAGATTAACTAGAAATAGACAATAAAATATTTTTAGCAATATAAATTCTTTTATGGTTTATAAATGAATGGAGTGCTTTGGTGTGGAAATACAAATTACGATGGTTATACAGTACTGATTCATTTAGAGTGAATAAAAACTGTTATGATTATAAGCATATTAGTTTAATTTCATTGATTGATTTAATATTAAACAAAACCCATTTTTATATTATTTAACAGTTTTTCTATAATAATAAAGTACTTTTATGGACATTGGAAAATGTAAGCTATAATTCATATTATTTTATGAGATTTACTGAAATGTTTTTGCAGTTTTACTTTATCTAACGACATATTTTTACATGACACAACTTCAAAAGCTGCTTCTCGGGTATTTTTTTATCCGCTCTCCATAACCTAAACACATTCTCCCATGACGAATATTCGTATTTCTCTAAGTGCCAATGCGACTGGCAAATCTGGTTAAGTATGCTCGCCAATTGGCGAGTACTCCGCAAATACCTTGAGCAAGTCGCGGTAGCTTGGGATTCGCCGTGCGGTTGCTCGTGATTCGCCGAATAACGCATGTCTGGAGCCGCCTTTACGGAGGAAGGGGGGAGATTCGTAATTCTTTTAATTTATTATGGCATAATTGAAGCTACAGTGGGTTTTGGAGCAGAAAACACAATTCTATTTTCCTAACATTCTTTTTTTCATTTTTGACCCTGGCACAGGGGGTGCCTATAAGCGGCATTACGTCTCTTACTAGACGTCACTCACTCGTCCCTCACTAGTCCCGCCAAGTTTATAGCTTAAAATATGCTCTGCTACGAATGAAACAAAACTCCTATTAATACATACACTAATGACGAGAACAGCAAAGCTGAAATCGTTATTCTGCTCTCAGATCATGTGGTCAAATGGCCAACAAATATACTGAAGAGCAGAAAACTACGACAATAAAGCAACGTGGAGTACGAGGAATTATAATTCTCGCAGGCTAGAGAATTGATAACGAAATAAAACAATGGGAAAAGTTTACAAAATCCATTCACAAAGTCAGCTTTTAACATGACTACACCAACATTAAATATATCAGCTCAAAACATATTACAAATCACGCTCTAAATATATTACTGGCACTCCTGCCAAGAGAGCAGGGACGACCAAAAGCCTTGGGGAATCAGAGGTATATTGATATCTACGATTCAAATATATCTAGGTTCTTTTTAATTATTTTCGTTCCATGGGTGAGCAGTGTTGGAATGAAAGAAAATGCAGAAGGCGGGGGACTTTTGAGGTTTGTTTTTTTCATATCTCAATACAGTACTTTACAAAATTGTCACGAAAATGTAATTTTATTCAGGAAGGAAACTTTTTTTTTGTAAAAGGAACTCATAGTTTTCGTATTTAATTCTGATATTCTACAAACACTACGTATATTGACCTATCATAAATTTGTCTAACGCATGTTTTCATTTATCTTATGTTTCTTATAGGCCTAATAAAGATTTCTTGAGTGCCATTATAATGATGTACAAATGTTCCATGAAACATTGTTGGTAGATTGGTGGAAATTAATGTTTAATTTTGACTATTATTATTCACAATACCGAGATGTGCAATTATTTTTCCCTGGTTGGGAATACACATAAGATTGGGAAGTGAGGGAAAAAGTCAGAAAGGAGGAAATTCCCTGACTTCCCCCTCTTTAATTCGAACCCTGTGGGTGGGTACAGTCTTGTGCAGAAGAGGTAAAATATTTTATTATATATTATACATTATTATTATTATTATTATTATTATTATTATTATTATGAGTGAATGATTCTCTTCCACAGCTTGAAGCTGGATCTTTTCCACTTGATGAACGAACATTGTCAAGTTCAATTAAGCTCATCTAAAACTTTTCGCACTATGTGGCATGTGTCAAGGATTACGGATTTCTGCATATTGGTCAGTGTATTGGCAGCTTCTAGTATTCCAAATGCCGTTTTCTGGATTTCGGTATAATTCCTATAGCCGAAATAACTATAGGTCGAATAATAACTTTTTCCACCGTCCAGATTTTCTTCAGATGGTCAGTCAAATACTAGTAGCTATTAGCTAATTTTTAAACTGTATATTCTGTCTATATTGTGAGTCAGTGGGATGGCAACATCAATTAAATGAATTTTATTCTTATTTCGGTCTAGGAGCATGATGTCAGGGTGGTTTGCTGGAACGGTTATACCAGTTCTAGTTTCTCAGTCCCAGTAAAGTTTCCAATTGTTATTTTCAGTGAAAGGTGGAGGTTCATATTTTTAGTAGGGTGTGTCTGCTATGTCTCCTGAAGGGTGTTGGAGAAGAAGTTTTGCTATATTGTTGTGCCTTTTGGTGTAATCTGTGTTTGCAAAGAAGCCGACATGAACCTGTGATGTGCTTAATAGTTTCTGATGCGTCTTTGCATTTTCGGCACTTATCTTTAATTCCTTCATTTTGGATGAATTTTCTATAATTCCTTGTTGATATTACACTATCCTGTATAGCCATCATGAACCCTGTTGTCTCTCCAAATCGATTTCCTTTTTTGAGCCACAAATGTGTTGCCCCTTGATCAATGTCGATATTTTCCAGGTAGTTGGCATGAGTTCCATGCAGCGTTTTTGATCTCCAGTCTGTTTTTCTGATCTGTTATTTATTATTATTATTATTATTATTATTATTAATATTATTATTATTATTATTATGTAAGTAAGTAAGTAAAGTAAGTAAGTAAGGAAGTAAAGTAAGAAAGTAAAGTAAGTAAGTAAGTAAAGTAAGAAAGTAAAGTAAGTAAGTAAGTAAAGTAAGTAAAGTAAGTAAATAAGTAAGTAAATAAAGTAAGTAAGTAAGTAAAGAAAGTAAAGAAAGTATAGAAAATAAAGAAACTAAAGTAATTAAGTAAGTAAAGTAAGTAAGTAAAGTAAGTAAGTAAGTAAGTAAGTAAGTAAAGTAAGTAAGTAAGGAAGTAAAGTAAGAAAGTAAAGTAAGTAAGTAAGTAAAGTAAGTAAGTAAAGTAAGTAAGTAAGTGAAGTAAGTAAGTAAAGTAAGTAAGTAAGTAAGTAAGTAAAGTAAGAAAGTAAAGTAAGTAAGTAAGTAAAGTAAGTAAAGTAAGTAAATAAGTAAGTAAATAAGTAAGTAAATAAAGTAAGTAAGTAAGTAAGTAAAGAAAGTAAAGAAAGTATAGAAAGTAAAGAAACTAAAGTAAGTAAGTAAGTANGTAAGTAAGTAAGTAAGTAAGTAGTAAAGTAAGTAAGTAAGTAAGTAAGTAAGTAAGTAAGTAAGTAAGTAAGTAAGTAAGTAAGTAAGTAAGTAAGTAAGTAAGTAAGCAAGTAAGCAAGTAAGCAAGTAAGCAAGTAAGCAAGTAAGCAAGTAAGCAAGTAAGCAAGTAAGCAAGTAAGTAGAGGTAGAGGTAGAGGTAGAGGTAGAGGTAGAGGTAGAGGTAGAGGTAGAGGTAGAGGTAGAGGTAGAGGTAGAGGTAGAGGTAGAGGTAGAGGTAGAGGTAGAGGTAGAGGTAGAGGTAGAGGTAGAGGTAGAGGTAGAGGTAGAGGTAGAGGTAGAGGTAGAGGTAGAGGTAGAGGTAGAGGTAGAGGTAGAGGTAGAGGTAGAGGTAGAGGTAGAGGTAGAGGTAGAGGTAGAGGTAGAGGTAGAGGTAGAGGTAGAGGTAGAGGTAGAGGTAGAGGTAGAGGTAGAGGTAGAGGTAGAGGTAGAGGTAGAGGTAGAGGTAGAGGTAGAGGTAGAGGTAGAGGTAGAGGTAGAGGTAGAGGTAGAGGTAGAGGTAGAGGTAGAGGTAGAGGTAGAGGTAGAGGTAGAGGTAGAGGTAGAGGTAGAGGTAGAGGTAGAGGTAGAGGTAGAGGTAGAGGTAGAGGTAGAGGTAGAGGTAGAGGTAGAGGTAGAGGTAGAGGTAGAGGTAGAGGTAGAGGTAGAGGTAGAGGTAGAGGTAGAGGTAGAGGTAGAGGTAGAGGTAGAGGTAGAGGTAGAGGTAGAGGTAGAGGTAGAGGTAGAGGTAGAGGTAGAGGTAGAGGTAGAGGTAGAGGTAGAGGTAGAGGTAGAGGTAGAGGTAGAGGTAGAGGTAGAGGTAGAGGTAGAGGTAGAGGTAGAGGTAGAGGTAGAGGTAGAGGTAGAGGTAGAGGTAGAGGTAGAGGTAGAGGTAGAGGTAGAGGTAGAGGTAGAGGTAGAGGTAGAGGTAGAGGTAGAGGTAGAGGTAGAGGTAGAGGTAGAGGTAGAGGTAGAGGTAGAGGTAGAGGTAGAGGTAGAGGTAGAGGTAGAGGTAGAGGTAGAGGTAGAGGTAGAGGTAGAGGTAGAGGTAGAGGTAGAGGTAGAGGTAGAGGTAGAGGTAGAGGTAGAGGTAGAGGTAGAGGTAGAGGTAGAGGTAGAGGTAGAGGTAGAGGTAGAGGTAGAGGTAGAGGTAGAAGTAGAGGTAGAAGTAGAAGTAGAAGTAGAAGTAGAAGTAGAAGTAGAAGTAGTNAAGTAAAGTAAAGTAAAGTAAAGTAAAGTAAAGTAAAGTAAAGTAAAGTAAAGTAAAGTAAAGTAAAGTAAAGTAAAGTAAAGTAAAGTAAAGTAAAGTAAAGTAAAGTAAAGTAAAGTAAAGTAAAGTAAAGTAAAGTAAAGTAAAGTAAAGTAAAGTAAAGTAAAGTAAAGTAAAGTAAAGTAAAGTAAAGTAAAGTAAAGTAAAGTAAAGTAAAGTAAAGTAAAGTAAAGTAAAGTAAAGTAAAGTAAAGTAAAGTAAAGTAAAGTAAAGTAAAGTAAAGTAAAGTAAAGTAAAGTAAAGTAAAGTAAAGTAAAGTAAAGTAAAGTAAAGTAAAGTAAAGTAAGTGCATTTATCGAAGCTAAAATTCGTTTCAATATCAGAAGAGAAATCACCTGTGGTTTAAGAAGTTGATTAAGCTGTGATCCATTTGAAGCATAAAATTTTACGTCATCCATGTGGAAGAAGTGAGATATAGTATGGTTTGAGCGACCATATTTAATTATTCTCGATACAGGATTCATGACGAGAATAAGTAGCAGTGGGCCTAGCAAGTCTTCTTGGAAGATGCCTTCTTTTATTGGGATCTCTCCAGTATGTGGTAAAGACAGGAACATATAGCAACTCATAGTCACGCAAAAGTTTAATGATTTCTATAAAATTAAAGTGGAAAAGAAAACAAAAAAAAACATAATTTGTGATAGGTGCTGAGTCCAATCTTACTTTCATAGTGATATGTGCCACTTATTATTTACGGAGTTGCGCGTGACGATCTTCGTACTCTTCCTTAGGCAAATAAGGAATCATAGCCTGTAGATTTTGACTTAAGTAATGAGATAACTTTAAACACTGTATGACTTTCATATGCTTCCAGTTCTTCACTATGTGTATTTTACGACCAGTCTCAAGTTAACTTCATGATTCTTTCACCTCTATGCTTCCCAATTTTGCAGTATTCTAAATTGCCCCACTCCTTTCACTTCACATTCATTGAATGTAAAACAAATGAATGGCACATTGCACCTATCTTATGAAATTGGCCAGGAACTCAATTTTGAAAGTCTTGGGACCTCCACGATCAAAACACTCATTATGAATTTAAAAAACAGTGAATCTCAAAATTTGTCATATGTAACACCGCGACTTAACGTAGTTTACTCTTTTATACATTATCTGTGTAATATTAACATAATTTAGTAAATATTTTTCAGTTCATCAAAATCATTGAACTACATACACATAAATAATTAATTTAACTGCAATCTATTTTTCAATAGTTAGGTTTCAAAGACTACATGGAGTTGTAAAAAATTTCGTGGCAGTGAATAATGGAAATGAAACGCATAATAGCTGACTTCCTGATGTGATGAATCTTCTGATTTCCTTCTACATACAAGGGCGAGACTTTCAGTGGGACTCCCTCGTCATGAAATATGAAAGAGAAAGAATGAAATATCCAAGAGAAAATGTTCACTAATAATATTGAAAATTACATCACCCACATCTTCGAAGTAATTCATGTGGATTTCATTCATAGTTTTTAGTTGAAAATATTTGTTTTCAAATGTCATCAAGCATGTTTCATTACCTGTAGTTCTGCTCACATTGTATCGAAAATTCTAGTGATCCGACTTACATTAGAATTTTCCAATTCATATGCTTCTTTGGTAAATACCTTTTTGGAAAGTGATCAGGAATTTAGAAGTGTGTTTCACGGACATACTTATCTACATTAATACAAATGTAGTTTGCAACTGTTGCCGAAAGCTAATTAATTTCTGATTTGGCGTAAATCCAGAGTTTCTTTCTTTCTTATCTCTCGTTTACTTCATCAACCACGACGTCAAAGATGTTTACTTATGCCAATGATATTGCACTTGCTGCGAAACACATGGTAATCATCACGGGGATAGTGCCAAATTTGGCAATGTCGGTAGAAGAGCATTTAGAATAGCCAACCCTTCCTATCAATAGCTGCAATTTTACATTCCTATCAATAAATTTTAATTTTAAATTGATTTTAAATGATTTTAACGTTTATATTTAAATTTGGTTGAGTTTCAATTATTTTAAATCAAAATCGTGAGTGTGAGGTTGAATTATCTCTAATTTAGGAAGTTCGGTTCATTTTGATGAAAAAATATACATTATTAAAAGCAGTTATTTTAATTTTTGCTCAAATTTTGCAGTTACTTTTTTATATTATGAACAAACTACACATTAATTACAAGATCTACATTTAATGTATCGATAGGGTCTACTGTTCGAAAGGAAGCGCCGCTCCCCCGCGCTCCCGCTCCACCACACCCTATTACAAGAGCGCAAGTTTCCCAGGGATAGTCAAAATGTGGATTCATTACTTCGGATATCGCGCTCGGCACCTACAAAAACAATAGCTTCGAATGAATACTCATTACCATTCATCATTTATCCCAAATATCATAGCGTGGATTTTGATATGCATCTAACTAAATAGATAATACTTTACTTCAGCTTCAATATTTCGACTACTGCAGTTGGTAACCTGATTTTCTCGCAGGTGAATATTGATTGTCAACTTCGTTCCATCTTCATCTCGTCCGCGAGATCGGGAAAATGGGTGATCCTCCCTAAAGAGTAAATCGTTTAATGTGAATGGTATTTTACAATGTTCATCTATACGATAAAACTCGTAGCAAAGTTTCCGCTGATCGGACAATATAACGTCAAACATTTCCGACGGATACCACAGAAATGTTGAGAAAAGAGCCACTTTTCTTGGAATCCCAGCAGTTTCTTTGGGTAAGTGTAACAAGACATATCATCAATTTGAGTTTAGTTCCAAAGGAAAATTATTCATTTTACTCCTTCGTGACACATTGAAATACATTGCATACGAACGTCTCTCCCACATTTTCGAGTTCAACATCTGCTTAATTTCGTAATTATCAAAAACAAATCGAAAAAAAGAGGGGATAAGGGTCACACATGTGGATGATAAAATGTGTATGCAGATAAAACGAAGCGACACACTTAAGCTACTTTCAGTCTGCGAGCAAATACGCCAGAGCAATGACGTTTCATATAGACTTCATAATAAATCCGAGAAAACAAATGTTTGCAAACAGCCATTCGCATCGTAACAGTGTTCCGAAATTGGCTTGCAAAGAAGGTTGCGACAAAGTTGGCAAATGGACAGAACATGAAGATAGAGTCTGGAATTTATGACAAAGTAAGTACACTACTGACAAAATACAAGAACTGGCAATAATCCAAGATATTTGTAAAGAAATTCAATATTGGACATTTTATAATTAATAAGTGAATAGCTCACTCATTAGAAGATATCTTAAAACCGTAACAGTTTCATGCTATTACTCATTATAGAACAGAAACTGAATATGTTTTGCTTCATATTTCGTTGGAGCAACCAACATAGGAATAATTCAGTTCATACTTCACCATTTTGATGATCCTGGATGATAAGAGGAAGGAGGGACTGGATGAAGTTTAATGAGGAAGAACATGAGTGAATAGAGCTGAAGTATATGTGTTTTCTGGTCTGGTAACTCAACGCAATAATTCACGCGATGGAAAGCGAGACACCAACATTAAATGGGCTACTCGGTAATCGTTGTTCTCCATATGATAAACTTTCTCAATACCATGGTCTGTGAAACATGGAAGAACACTATCTTAATGTAGGAAAAATGTTCGAAGAAATTTTCTATCTCCCGTGAATGTTATTTAGATAAATGTTAATTTTATTCATAGAAATTATTGCCATGGTATTTATTTACCTTCCATTATCGTCATTAAAACTGTGAACACCTTTTAAATGTTGAATCTGAAATTTTAAGCTACGTAGATTCATCACGACTTTTACGTAACAAGCAGTGAAAATAAATGCTATGTTTCTCCTGGACCGAGTGGCTTCAATCAGCAGCGGCGATTAGAGGAGCGCGTGTGTGTGTGGGGAAGGGAGCAACCTTCCCCCATTTTTTAAGGAAAGATAAAAACTTCATTTTAACCATCTAAAACTGGGAATTATACAACAAAATTACACCATCCTTGATGTGGTAATCACCAATTGTCTTTCCTTTGATTTATTTCATTATTTAAATCATGCATAGTGGATAAATGCAGAAAATATCATATTAATGAAAACTGTCCATATATTTTTGCCCCCCCCCCACACACACACTTTTGATTCCCAATCACCGCTACAGGCTTCAACAACAGGCGAACATGTTAATCACTGACTCAGTAATTTCACCTGTGCCCAAGAAAAACATGAAATACAATAATACTATTGACTGTGAAGCATTTCATATCGGACAAACTACAATCAACTTTTCGTGAAACCTTCACCAGAAAAATTGAAACCTCTGGGAGTCTGCAGACAGAAGAATCTCATTAGAAAATACAGATGTTTGGAAAAAGTCATAGCTTGGTTATTGCACGAAGACATCAAAGGATACGTTTTGATCACCTGAAATCTAGAGCTCCTGTCATTAAAACAGTGCAACATTAATTTCTGTTTTAACATAGGAATAAAGGAAAAAATAGATACTGGACTTTAAAATATGTTTCGATTATTTTATGATATGTTTCCGAACTTTATGTATCTTTATTCATTATAAATAATTTTAAACGACTTTCTTGAGTAGACAATTTATTATTCACACCTTCACCACCACACACAAAACCACATTCTGACTGTACATTCTTTAAAACTTTAACACATATAAAAATAAGAACTTTTTAAATCAATACGTTTCATCCCTATGTGAGTTACATCATCAGGTGAATAAAATTTGCTAATGATACTACACCGTACCATGGTAACAGTTACAAGTTATGAATAATAAATTAATTTGCTCAAGAAGGTCGCATAAAATTATGAATTAACTGTTAGTTGTTTAACTAACTCTATTTATTATACAAATAATTACATAAATAAAGACGAACAATATTTTCTGTAGCTAGTTTTTTCATTAAAATCTTCTCTGATTCCAATAACATTCAACAAGTGTGTTTAACTTCGTACGCATGNTTTTTTTTTGGGGGGGGGGGGTTAGGGCTCGTCAACGGCAAAGTCATTAGAGCACTTACTGCGTTGGTAACAGACAAGAGCACGTGGTGTCTCGCATCAGTTTTCGGAAAAGTCGTAGATAAGTATTTTACATGCAATAGCACAGCAGATTCAAGTGACAAAAATCAAAGAAATTATTTTTCTGCACAAAAATATTCACAATAAAGTAGATTTCATTCGTATACTTTTGATAATGCTTGAATGAAAGTAGAAGCAATTTTGTTGCACTGCTATTTTGTACACAACGCGGCGTCGGCACAATTCTAATGTAAATGACGTCAGTCTCTTTGCTCCCGAGCCGACGACGACTCGAGATGACTGTTGATTTCGACACAGTGAAGACAAATCCGAATATAACCGGACAATGTATCTTTCACGTGTAATTGTTCTTCATTATAAAAGATATTATTGTTCATGTAACTGACGGAAGCTTTAATTCTCACAGATCTATCACTGACTTAAATTTAATAAACTTTCACCCAAAAAGTATAACACAGGAATATTAACTCAATGCCTTTTACATTTTATTAATTTAATACCTTTATGTTTTAATATTATGAGGTTCAGATATTTGAGAAAGGTAAAATTATGGTTTCTTTTGAAAATGTGAAGGTACAGATCTGACTCTGGACTGGAACAGAGGAAAGTAACCTATCCTCTTCTAGTTAAGTCGAGTCGATTCTGTCAATCTGTGGAACTGAAAACTATCCTTCGCTGTACGTATCCTTAAAATGCTACATCAATCTAACTAATAATATGCAACTCAAAAATCGATTATATGGACAACTTTGGAAAACGGAATTCCTAACTTCAGTCTAGACTTTACAATATCTACCCCACACAGAAGGGAATTTAAGCACAGGCTACATAGGTGCGCACCTACGGGTCTGTACCACAAAAATATTCCAACAATTAGTTAATTAATAAAACTATTTAAATTTAATAAGACATGTCATTAGCTGTGCAGACGACCGAAGAACCATCACATCGTAATTTGCATTTGTTTTGTTCCCTTTTTATCTTGAGGCTTATGAACAAACCTTGTTTGCTTAAAATTCCAATTTGTAATATTCAAAAATTAAAGAAAAACATGTACTGATACCTAAATTGGTGCGCTTTATTAAATATATTTTTCAAAGCCAGACCAACAAATTGATTCGAAAGCTTTAAGGACTTTCAGTTTTATTATTTGATACTCTATTCTTCCAATACAAAGCAATACAATTTTGTTGTTGTAAAAAATCGGAAACTTTTGTACATTTATCTCAAGGATTTTAACCAAATAAGTCCTTTAAAACGCGTTTTTCAAGGATAGTGTTGTAAAAAATTTCCAGGAGTCCTCCGACACCCGTTGATCTGGGCAGCATTCCAAACCCACCCCCCGGAGGGCCCGCACCACAGGTTGAGCCCAGGGGCCTCCAGATCCTAATTCGGCCCTGACCTCAGGGCGCCTCAGGAAAACCATGTTTTTTGTTTGTGATAAAAAATATTCAAAGAGCTGTAAGATAATTTAGCTTTGTGCGCTTCTAAAAATGCAATGGAAACTAAGAGAAAACGTAATATTTCATTTTCATCTAATAATTATTTAATTTCCGGGAATTGTGCTTCTTTAATTAATGTCTTCTACACATTTGTTGTTCTCTATTTGCAATCGTTTAATAGAGTAAAAATAGCTCTAAAAATGTAAGAAAAAGGTTTTATTGCTTGTAAAAACTTTGAATAAATTATACAATAATCTATGTCAATCGATTGAGTGTTGACATTTTTTAATGTTGAAACTGAAAAAAAATTCATCCTACCGTGTGAAGTAGGCTACTATTGGGGGAGGTGGGAGAGGTATCTGACGACACACATGACCTTCTGGTAACGACAGCAAGGAGTGGGACAAAGTCGAGCCACCATTCATTTATCTGTGTGCCAAGGTCACTATCATCGACGTTGAAAATATTGCGGAAATGGAGCAAAACCGGTCTAGTATTTGAATCCTGGACCACGTTGCACTTACTTTCGAATGCAATAAATTTGAGTTAACTGTATACATATATGTATGAATGAATCGTTATGCATTTTGACGGACAGACTACACTATGATGGCAGTGTTTCATTACTGCCCCCACTCCCCGCGGGCGCGGTCTATCATATGTTTTCTGGAAACAAGGTGGCTACGAGGGTAAGATGACCAGTACCCCGGGGCGTACGGAGAATTGGAGTTCAACACGTGGAATAATGATTCTCAGGGATCACTAATGACTCCCGGGCCCCAATTATAGAGCCACTAGAGGCGTCGACCCTTCCTACCTAGATCTCATAATATAAGGAAAACAACTGATTATGTTGGTTAGTTGCTGAAAGGAAGATTCAAAGTATTCGTAACAAAAAAAAAAACAATTATTAACATTCTGTAGAATAGAACACAGAAAATATTGCATCTACAATCTACAAAATACAGTACGCTTCGAACATCTTTGCTCGAGTTGCTCTGGCAACGGCGTGACAGAGTAGAGACTCTGCGTGGTCGGCAGGTGTCGCGGTGCAGCAGCGTCTAGCTGAACCAACTCATGACCTCGGGCTACCGCGCGATATGACGGCGCTCCGCCCGTCCCCAGGGTATGGTCTCGTCCTGCTCGCTTCTCGTGATGATCTAAGATCGCCTCCACTCTGATGATCACTGCCGTCGCTCTCGAAGTGGCTGTTCTTCTCGGAGAGTGCCTCTCGAGTGTGTGGCATCAGTTGTCCGCGCCTGCATCAGATGGTGCTCATCGTGGATGGGCTGCACGGCTTAATTGTTCACAAGGCCTACTAAAACATAGAATGCGAGTGCCATGTCCGCCGGAAACCGGCGACTTAGGCACTCATTAGCGGGGAAAAGTGGAAGTGAAGGTTAGAAATGAAGTAGGGCTAAAAGGATAAATTGATGGGAGTTATGACTGTTTTATGGGGAGAAGGAACAGATTGAAGTGAAAGGATGAAATTGAAAAAAATATAGTTAAGGGTAGAATGAGGGAATGGGGAGTTGAAGTATGTCGGATGGGTACCGACGGTGAGCACGGGGATTGACTCTGCAAAACAGATGCCGAGAGTATTTATGAAAAATGTTGGGGGTGGGGTTGTGGAACACCTTCCGGATATGTTTCCGGTCACGAAGGAAGATGAATTTAGTGATAGGTTCGAATTTAAAAATTCGACGAAGATAAGAATTGGGGGTGCCCATGGGCGGTTTAACAGTCAGAGAGTGTCGTACTTCACGGAGAACGCCCTGCGTCTACCGCAACTCTTGTGCTTCTACTGTCTCGCTGCCCCTCCGCGCGCTGGCTGCCTCGACAAATAGAGGGGGGAGGGGACGTAGCTCCTATCTAATAGGGCGCGCCGTTTCAGCTGATTGGCACTCGGGCGCGTTCACGAAACTTTTCGGAGCACTGGGTTTTATTCACCAATATTTTACACTTTGTAATTATTACTCTCAATAGACACACACACACATATCTTTTTGTGGGGCTTTAAGGGCTCATCAACAACAAGGTCATTAGAACCCATACACACACACACACACACACACATATATATATATATATATATATATATATATATATATATATATATATATATATA
>NNCF01125977.1:1598803-1628976 GCA_002313205.1 Laupala kohalensis | reverse complement strand
AAGGAATATTTTCTTTTAATTTCGGGGGAGGAGGAATGATCCGCCATTTCCCCCCTATGCCCCTGCACTATAAAACTTATTTAACAATTTGTGTTAACTAAATACGGACAGAGAGGTATATGATTCGTGAGAATGTTATGGTGTTGGTATGGTGTTACCTGGTTTGCATGATACGAGGACTTTTTATGGAGAATAATGGAGTCTTTAGAGGCTTACCATAATTAGGTGTAGAACAAGACATGATATGTATCATGCAGGCTTGCACGAATCGGAAATCTTCGTTCCCTCGAGTACTGATGTCTTTCACGATATTTTTAGAACCAGGACACCTCATCCTACATTCGACGTATACAGTCGAGTGTTTTCTCATCTTCAGCAAACAACTTATCCATATTCTAATAGCATATACAAACATGTTTCAAGGATATTTGAGGGAACCATGAATAACGTGCGACACTCACAAAAATATTCGGTCGCTCTCAAAAAGTCACTGATTTTGTTTTTCTCTGTAAAATTACGAATAGATATGAGACCAAGAAAGAACGAAACAAAACGTATTTAAATCTGTAAACATTTCTGAATACTAAGAGTAAAAGAAACGAAATAAAGTCCTGAATTAATAAGAAAAAAATAAATATATTTGCATTTAACGAAAGAAAGCACCCCACAACAATATTCGGTCACTTACAATTTTTACCTTCTTTTACAATAAAAATAGCTCTTAATGCCGAGTTTGTTCACCCTTCTTTGTAATGTCTTCACGTAAATGGTTCTGCATGTTTGCGGTGACTTATTTTATGATATACGATCGAGGGACGGCAGAAAGAGGACGAAATACGACGTTTCAGCAGCATCAGTTGGTAATCTTCCATCACGAAACGAGTACCTCATACAGGAATTTATATTAATTATATTTATTTCATATTAATTGGGTACTTAGTTCCGTTTTCCTCACACTTAATATTCAGAGATATTCGCAGATATAAATATTTTTTGTTTCGTTCTTCCTTGGTTTCATTTCTATTCATAATGAAAAAGAAAACATAAAAATCAGTGACTTTTTTGCGAGTGATTGAATATTTCTGTGGGTGTCTGTATATATCTGGAACATTTACAAGTAAAATCGATCGTTTTTTGACTCAAAGTAATTACGGTAATAGCAAGTTATGCGAGGAAATTGTTTTCTTTCTGATTTTGGCAAATTACGTATTTACTCTCAAAATTTGGGGAAGATTCCTGAGGAGAAACAGAGAGGATAGGAGAAACAGAGAGGATACGAGAAACAGAGAGGATAAAAGAAACAGAGAGGATAAAAGAAACAGAGAGGATAGGAGAAACAGAGAGGATAGGAGAAACAGAGAGGATAAGAGAAACAGAGAGGATAGGAGAAACAGAGAGGATTGGAGAAACAGAGAGGATAGGAGAAACAGAGAGGATGGGAGAAACAGGGAGGATGGGAGAAACAGAGAGGATACGAGAAACAGAGAGGATAAGAGAAACAGAGAGGATACGAGAAAGAGAGAGGATACGAGAAACAGAGAGGATAGGAGAAACAGAGAGGATGGGAGAAACAGAGAGGATGGGAGAAACAGAGAGGATACGAGAAACAGAGAGGATAGGAGAAACAGAGAGGATACGAGAAACAGAGAGGATACGAGAAACAGAGAGGATAGGAGAAACAGAGGGGATAAAAGAAACAGAGAGGATAGGAGAAACAGAGAGGATAAGAGAAACAGAGAGGATACGAGAAACAGAGAGAATAGGAGAAACAGAGAGGATGGGAGAAACAGAGAGGATGGGAGAAACAGAGAGGATACGAGAAACAGAGAGGATAGGAGAAACAGAGAGGATACGAGAAACAGAGAGGATAAGAGAAATAGAGAGGATACGAGAAACAGAGAGGATACGAGAAACAGAGAGGATAGGAGAAACAGAGAGGATACGAGAAACAGAGAGGATACGAGAAACAGAGAGGATACGAGAAACAGAGAGGATAGGAGAAACAGAGAGGATAAGAGAAACAGAGAGGATACGAGAAAGAGAGAGGATACGAGAAACAGAGAGGATAGGAGAAACAGAGAGGATACGAGAAACAGAGAGGATGGGAGAAACAGAGAGAATACGAGAAACAGAGAGGATAAGAGAAACAGAGAGGATACGAGAAACAGAGAGGATACGAGAAACAGAGAGGATAGGAGAAACAGAGAGGATGGGAGAAACAGAGAGGATGGGAGAAACAGAGAGGATACGAGAAACAGAGAGGATAGGAGAAACAGAGAGGATACGAGAAACAGGGAGGATAAGAGAAACAGAGAGGATACGAGAAACAGAGAGGATACGAGAAACAGAGAGGATAGGAGAAACAGAGAGGATGGGAGAAACAGAGAGGATGGGAGAAACAGAGAGGATACGAGAAACAGAGAGGATACGAGAAACAGAGAGGATACGAGAAACAGAGAGGATACAAGAAACAGAGAGGATAGGAGAAACAGAGAGGATAAGAGAAACAGAGATGATAGGAGAAACAGAGAGGATAGGAGAAACAGAGAGGATACGAAAAACAGAGAGGATACGAGAAACAGAGAGGATAGGAGAAACAGAGAGGATAAAAGAAACAGAGAGGATAGGAGAAACAGAGAGGATAAGAGAAACAGAGAGGATAGGAGAAACAGAGAGGATAAGAGAAACAGAGAGGATACGAGAAACAGAGAGGATAGGAGAAACAGAGAGGATACGAGAAACAGAGAGGATAGGAGAAACAGAGAGGATACGAGAAACAGAGAGGATACGAGAACCAGAGAGGATACGAGAAACAGAGAGGATAGGAGAAACAGAGAGGATAGGAGAAACAGACTAAGTTATTAATGAACCACTCTCGTGGACAGTTTTCTTATTTATTACATAGAAAAATCAATCTATTGAAAAGAAAATTCATCAGAGTGGTTCGGATACATTATTTTTTCCGGTTCCATTCTCATAAAAAGGATAGTCGCATTTTCTTTTACTTCAAATTTCTATTTCTTAGTAATTCTAAGGTATAAAAAAACTGTTATAGCTCTATTTGAATCAAATTTATATCTTCTAACAAAAACTTGGAGTGTATTCTGTTCGACTTTGTGATTTCAATACACAGAGAAGACTGAGCAATGTTCATTAAAACCTTAAGGTCAAAGTAAGGAGCAAGGAAAGCTTACATTGTTTTTCTTAGGTATATCTATCTTTGCCCTGACTTCATCTTCCTCCTGCCTTCATTATCGGGACCAAGGGATATTTCAGTTATAATATATAGTTCTCTCAGATATAAATATACATTTGTGGAACGGGACACACTCACACCCAAGTATCACTTTCCTTAATTCGGTAAGTCTAAGTGTCTAGATTTTCTTATATTTGTATTATTGACAATATACTTATACCTGACAATATACTTATAATTGGAAATTCTGGAAGAAGTATCAAGTGATTTTCCAGTCCATGCTAGAGAAAACCGAGTCTAGCACATCAGATCCGTTATTAAACACCACGAATAAGAATTTGGAACACTGATGACGCTGCTCTCAACTGCGTAACTCTTTTCGTAGGCGACAAAGTTTATCACCCATGAGGAAACTAGATAACGAATATTAACTCCTTACCAAATGTATTTTGCAGCTGTTAACAAAAGCTCGGTTATTTTTTGTAAAAACTAGTTTGAACTATATATCATTTAAGTGTATCAATCAGAGAAGTCAAGAAAATCGTAGGTATGTGGAACTTCTTTATGAGGAGAGACATTAGTAGATTTGATGATTTTACTACATAAGCTCTGCCACGTCATTCGATCAGTAGCAGGTCAATACTGAAAGACGCCTAATTAAATATTTTTGTGATAAGAAAACCACAATGCATTAAAAATTTCCTGACTTACTTTCCTAAATTACTTGTAAATTATTTATACGAAATATTAAAGTAATCACCATATTAAAAGGTCTGTATATTCATGTTAACTCCGGAGGCAGAAAACGTGATATTCGAGGCGACTCAAGAAGAAAAAATATCCCCTTTCAGGTGAACAAGGTTTAAGAGGTAAAAATTATAAAAATTTATTTTCAGAATTCACTTTTCAGATTACTTTTCGTCAGTTCTAGAAATTTTGTGAGTTCCGCAGTTGAGTCAGGGAGGAGTATACAATTATAAAAGTGCCTAAAATAAGGCAAAAATAAGTTCGTGATCTTGCAAAACAGAAGAGAGGCAATTGGAAAAGCACAAGAGAAACATGAACGAAGGACCTCAGTGAGTTGTGGGTAAAGGTGAATGGCGCGGCGCGGAACAATACAAGACGTCGAAGTGGGGAACCGCCTATTCCCACTACGTCTCTTCTGGTAATGATAGACTGCAAGGAGGTAAGTACAGTGACTAAATCAATAAAACCGATGTATTTTATAAATTAATTCGTCAACCACTCAAAACAGACAGTGGTAGTCCAGTAGTACTGTGTTCTCTTTCACGATAACACTGAGTGGTAGAGTGCTGGTCCAAATCCTGCTCGACCGAACTAGGTAAGGTTTTCAGCTGGGGTTTCTCTCACCTACTCCAGACAAATGTCGGTTCGGTACCCGGGAACTCAACATCTCTCCTTCACGATACCTCACCCAAATCACGGTTAGGTGGAAGAACAGACCTCATGGCCAGAACCTCGCCATAGACAAAATAAATAAGATAATAAAACGCCTTAAGTCAGTCTTATGTAGAACTGGATTTACCTGTCAGCTAAACAAGCAACACGCTACAGCAGGGGTCGGCAACCTATGACCCGAGGGTCACCGAGTGACCCATTTGATAATTTCAAGTGACCCACTTTAGTTCGGAAAATAAAGTATAATATATGAAAATAAATTATAAAACGTAAACATGAAACAAACATTTTGAGAACAAAAAAATTGAAAATAGGTACTAAGAACAACATTTTAGTTCGAACATTATAAATAAAGTTCATTCAATTATATTTGTAATTATTTTCTTAATAAACTATTTCTTATTTACTAAAAGACTGTTTTAATACGAAAAAATATCTGACCCAAACGTCTCTTTAATACTCACATTTGAGTTGATTTTGACCCGCGGCGAAAGAAGGTTGCCGACCCCTGTGCTACAGCCTAGGGCCCAACTCTTAGAGGGTGCAGCAAGTGGAGGTTTTCAGGTGTTGAATGTGTACATGGTTTTTCTTTCAATATTAATTTTATATAAAACAAGAATGAATGAAATCATTTTATTTACTGAAGAGTAAGACATGCCGCGTGTTGGTGAGGGTGTAATCGTAGGGCATCGTACTAGGTGTGGGTGTGAGCTGTGGCACTGGTTGAGCATAGGCTAATACTGTCCCCGTCCGCACACGACAGAGCCATACACAAATTACATCTAAACTGTGTTATCTTACTGCTAAACCAATGGGGCATGATCCAAGTCTATGGATTGTATTTTTGTCTCCTTTTCACGCGGAAGGATGCTCGGGGCAGGTGAAACAAACTAGTAAGAGTTTGAGCAAGTACTGTTAATTGTACTCATGATGTTAATAGTACATTAATAACTGACATATCAAATTCGCGAATGAATTCACGGAGCCATTTAGGAACAGATAAAAATTCGTGGTAGATTGTTTAATAATTGATGTTTCTGAGAACAGCTGTGAAAATGGGGTCTGGGGAACGATGTTCTGCCGTAGAATAAATATAGGAAGGGAGTGAAAAATATTTCCGGATCTACCGTTACACTGAGGAAAAATTCACCGGCTATGTTGCTCATTAAAAAAAGATTTTCTCAAAAATTTTCTTTTCAAGACCTAATTCAAGAGTTTTCTACTCTCGAAACCAGAAAAAGTTTCTTTTCATTAGAATTACCTAGGCGGGAGCTTGACTCAAGTTAATTTTGCGTCAAAATACATTTCGTTGACAAATTTTACTTTTGAAACCATTTTTATGCGACTAGTCTCTGGAACAACAATTCTACCTTAAGAACTTGTTATTGATGTTATCAAACATTATTAACAGATCAGTAGTTAATATAGACGTCATAAGGCAACTGACTGTAAATTGTTTTGGACTGATTTATGACATGTCTCAAAAATTACACGTCTTAATATCTTAATGTTACTTTATGAAGCCAGTTGAAATATCGAAAAAAAACTTAGGTAAGTCAATAAGATTTAGTATAGATGGAATAGGTGATTTATTGTTGGCGTAGTTAAATTAATTAAGAAAGTCGACTCTATCAATAAACATATGGTTGGCGAGACAGCACAACTTAATTTAATCAATAAGATTTGTTACCCTTACCTTGACTTGTCACATTTACACTCCAAAGATGAGGCTTTGTACGGTTTTATTAAATTAATCTTTGTTCAATTTTAAGTTGGTCATTTGTTACACCCAAAAGCAATGTGTCAAATGGAAAAGCCCCCAGTAAGTTAACCGGAATGGATTTCTTATTCTCAACCGATTTGAACGTTCTTTGACTTAAAGGAAAAGACTGACTTTGCTCAATTTCGCTCAGGCAATTTTATACTTTGCACACACTCAGTTTTTCTAATCAAGGAAATCAAGGAAAATAATTTCTAAATTACATACATTTCAGCTAATCGTACATCCTGTTAATAATAATAATAATAATAATAAAAATAATAATTTTATTGTCAAAAAAGCAGTACAAACTGCGTGTGACCACGTGGAGGACAATAAACTAATTTCCTCTCCGGAAGCAAGCAAGGGACCATCCCATCAATTTCGATCAAGGGCCCTAAGGCAGAGGCGGATTCAAAAATTTCAGCAAAAATTCCTAGATAGATANTTCCTAGATAAGATAAAAAGTTAGCTGCGAGTTATAATACTAATAGAATGTCAATATGTTTGTAATTTAACGCAAAAAATGTACATGTACAAATTATTATCGAACCTTTTATTATTCTGAGTAGAGTGCTAAAAAATCATAAGTATTGAAATAACACTAAATTCTCGATTTATTGTTACAATAAACACGCCCCTAGACAAAGACTAGAGAAGCTGTATAAGAAATCCGCCTCTACCCGAAGGAAAACCGGAGCAAAACCCGGGCAAGGACGGGGCTACAGAATTAATGTACACAACCGTGCCAAAGTTGAGTACACATAAAACTAAATTAATATGAATCATAAGACACAACAATCATGCAAGAAAATAGTTTTTGAAATTGTTATAAGTTATTCAAAAAGTACTACAGCAATGGCGTGAAAAAGTACAAGACAGATTTAACTTTTATTAAAATCAATAAATTATTTTACAGTGTAGAAGCACTGGTGCAGGAGGTAGTTTTTAACCGCGGATTTGAAGATATTCAGATTCATGTCTTTTATATTCTTGGGCAAAGAATTATATAGAACGATTCCCGAATGATGCAATCCTTTTTGGCAAAGAGTGGTTGACACTCTAGGGCCATGAATATTATTACTATTGCGAATATTATGTTCGTGAACGAGACTGTNGTGTTCGTGAACGAGACTGTTTCGTATAAAGCAAGGGTGGCACTTCAGTAATTCGGTCTTAACAAACATGACCGTTTCATAAATATAAATGCAGGGAAGTGTTAAGATATTTAATTCCTTGAATAAAGGTTTACAAGGTTTCGGGAGTGTGATTTACAAATTATCCGAACAATTCTCTTCTGAATTCTGAAAGTTTGAATACTCTGACCGGAATTGCCCCAGAAGGTAAAGCTGTAACGTAAATGGGAGTAAACGTTTGCAAAATATACGCAACGGGAAATACNGCAACGGGAAATACGTGGACTAACTGCGTTAACTAAGTTTCGGAATGCGTAACACAATTTGCTTAATTGGGAATTAAGATTGTCAACGTGACAATTCCATTTCAGGTTGTCTTGAATATGGTGACCTAAGAATTTTGTATTCGTAACAGTTTTTAATTGTGTTCCGTTTAAAGAAAGAGAAACCTGGGGTAAAGATTTTGTATTACTATTTTGAAATGACATAGACACTGTTTTGTCAGTGTTTACAATGAGGCGATTTGCATGGAACCCAGCCGAAAAGTTAGAAAAGATTTTTTGAGCGTTGGCGTGTTTACATAGTACATTAGTGTCATCAGCAAAAAGAACCATTTTGCAATCTGATGTGGATGATGACATGTCGTTCACCTACAATAAAATAGTATAAGGCCGAGAATTGAACCTTGGGGTACACCGCGAGTAAGTGGCTTTGTTTCTGAGAGACAACGCTGAAGTATTTTATTTTTAGTATAGGATATTTCGACCTGCTGATATCTATCTTTTAAATAAGAAGTTGGACATTGATGTGGAAAACCTCGAATGCCTAAAGAAAGAAATTTGGAAAGGAGAATTGCTTGATCGAGGACATCGAATAAGTCAAGAAAAACACCCTGATGATTTTCTCCACGATCAAGAGATGTGGTAACATCGTTTAAGAAAGAAAATATGGCGCTCGTAGTGGAAAAGGATTTCCTAAAACCGTGTTGATCGTCAAAGAGAACGTAATTTTTTGTAAAAAATGTAGACGACGCTTATAGAACATTTTTTCTAGGATTTTTGAGAAAGTAGGTAGTAGAGATATTGGTCGGTAATTTCCAATATTAAGTTTGTTTCGTTTCTTGTGTAAAGGTTTCACTTTAGCTCTCTTAAATATGTTAGGAAACACGATATGTTAGGTAATATGATCATAAATATGTTAAGTAATATGATCACGGAATAATAAACAATGTGTTTACCGATGTGTTTGGACCTCCTTGACTTTGCTCACCCACTTCTTTGGAGTGTAATAGCTTGTTTTAGTAAAATATAGAAATATAAAAATTGAAACATTGTTTTTTACGTATGCGCGTGCATAATTTGAATTCTGCCATGATACCAGTCATACACGAACAAGCTCAAGTACTCCATCAGTACAACAGACGCTATTCTCAAGAAGTAAATGCTTAACGTATTTTACGAAGTAATATGATTACAATATTTACAAAGCAATATAAAATCATTATCTACAAAAATGATTATGAGAAAATATAATATTAATTACAAACTGAAATGCCTAAAGAGAAAAATATTAACAATTTTGAAACTGATAAAATTCGATCCTGTTATGCGATGAAGAGGGATATTCGACAAGGTTTATCATGTTAATTCTTTTGGTGGTGGGGAATAGGAAAATTTTCGGCTTAGGGAACCTAGACCCCAATGCTAGCGCCCTGGCCATATTCCACTTTGTGATAAATATCTTGACAAACTATTCTAAAGTCTGTCAGGAACGTTGCAAATAAAACATGCAATTTTTATGTGTATTAAGCATCGTTATTATTAACGTTTTCGAAATGAGCGCAAAAAGCGATTAAAGTTTGCAATATATGTTAGAGTATTATCTCAAATTCTATTACTGTATTTATCTTGAATTATTCCATTGCTTAATGAGTATTTATGTATTACAAATATATGTCCCCGGTATATCTGGTAAATGCTCAGATATATCTAACACGTTTCCAATAACACAAAGTCAACTCTTAATGTTGTCACCTTCAGTTAATGTTGACACCACGAATTGATCAAAATTGTTATTTGTCAATAGTCAAAATTGAAAAATATTAATTAATAATCATTATTGACAAGTTAATTTAATAATAATTAAAGCATCAATTAAAAATTATCTAGCTAATTAAATTCAGTTAATGAAATAAAGTTGTTATTATTATTGTATAATGTGACAATTATGATAAAATATTTTCTATTTATTACAATTAAATGTTTTTGAGCTTTTGATTACAAGATCGAAGATTTAAATCTCATCCAACGCTGATCCAAAGAAAGTTAAGAGCGCCCAACATCAAAATATTCCGTCATACTCATGAATAATAAAACATGTTCTCATAATCATGAAACAAAATGATCCATGCGCTGGTTGGTTGGTTGGTTGGTTGGTTAATGCGCGTTGGAAATATTGGATAGTACTGGAAGTCGATGAAAAGGCTGGGAAAGTGCGATTAAAGAATTTTGTGTCAACTAAGAAAGAAGAAAAGTACTGACTTTCACGACATAATTGCAATGTTAACACTTATATTTGTTGCTTGGATATTAGCTAGAATAAACATCCCTCGCCTTTGTAACATTCTAAAATTTCCAAAACTGGAGTATTGGAGAAACATTGTCGATTCATTAGTTTAAAGTAAAGCTTAATTTTGACAATTATTACTGTAAACCTCGAGAGGTAGAATTATTTATATCTGATTGGGAATAAAGATAACATTTATATGTCGGAGTGGTGAGGAGTCAGGAGGGTGAAATTTCTCTAAGTTCCCGCTCATTAATTTGATCCAATTTTTTCGGTTCAAATCAACGAATTTTAAAACACATTTTCTTCTTTTTTCTTCGTAAAAGAGCCAAATTAATTGATTTCCGTAATTAATGTACTTTTGCATTCAAATACCCGAATGAGACTTCTGTTAAACCTGAAACACGTGGAGATCATGGAAATATGTAGGTACACATATGAAGTACCTGTTAGAGTGAATTAATTGACTCAAGAAGAGATTGCTAGCTCACGTTGTTCACCAAAAAGCAAGACGCCAATTCCTGAGCACTCGGCTCCCGTTTTGAGTCACAGGTATACACGAAAGAATATCTAGGATAAAAATTACCCGAGTTGATCTTTAAACAATATGGTGACACGTGGCGTAATGCGCTTGGCGACAAGTGGGTAAAGCGATACTTCAGAAACGGAAGTAATAACCCGCGGGTCAAGCAGTTAGGAGGAGCAGATAGGACGGAAGTGGTAACCCATAGGTGGTTAGCGAGTTCTCTTCTCTCACCTGAGGAGGTTTCTTTATGAAATAGGACAAAACGTTCCTAGTTGGAAATGGGACAAAGCCAGATCTCTTTTTATCCCAAAACATCTCTTCTGTGGATTTCATAAAAGTAGTGCTGTTGTCAAGAAAAAAAAAAGTATACTTCAAAACATTTATTTCTTCCTTCATAATGTAGGATGAAATAAGCGTCTCTGCAAAGAGAAGCAGATTCCCCCCCCCACACACACACACACATAAAGAACAGAGTATGGAAAAGTGACAGTATGAGCATATATCATCGTAGTTCTAGGAGCGTTTCATTATAGTAAGACCATTCTATCATCTTTACAATTACCCACATTCGATGTCTGTATTAACCTCGAATCCCCGCTATACTTGTGTTATTTGAGACATATGCCATAAAACACTACTTAATTGATAGTTTCATTGATCATAAGATTTTCGTAGAACCAAGATATTACACATTCATCTCTATTTTTCATTTTTATTTATTCTGTGGGATAAATCCTTTACATACGTTTTGTACAAAGACATCTAATATTTGAATTGTGAAACAGTCTTGTTAAACTAAGTTGCACAAAAATTTTAAACCAAAATGCAAATCTAGAGGAACGAGAGTTAATGGCGTTACATTTCATGAATATTTCCCTGGATATTAATGGATAAAACATTTTCACTATCTTCGTTGACACTAATTGGAGAAGTTTTAACATCGATCTTTTGTAGAAAATTTATCACTATCAGCCAGAACGAATTTAGTCTTAGAGTTATCCATTATTTTCAGTCCAATCATCTTCAATTCCCTTCCAGAATTTCATACACCCTACAAAAATGAAAAGTGGGGTTTTTACGCTTTTCTCCCTTAATGTCCACAAATCCAACACAACTTCTCTTGCGGTCGACTCTACCAAGTACGTAACTTCCTCCAGAAGATTGTCTTCTACCTATCGAGGTATTTATCGGTATCTTCTAGCTTCTCATAGGGGTAAGGCAGTTGTTTCAATAATTTTTCATATTCATTTGTTTGCTTCATTTTCATTAATTCAAGTTAGTCACTGTTGCTTGGAGTTGGCAAATACATCTCTTGCCCTCACTATTTACTCTCCAGAGGGTCCTGGTTAGAAGAGAAGCTCTGTACATTCAAAATAGGCTCTCCAACAAAGTTTGGAAAAGGGATATAAGTTAAAATACACCTATAATTGTCGTTTACGTTATTCAAATTAAGTTTATATTTAATTTTCTTCTGTTACTAATTTTAGTGAAGAAACATCAGAAGAAATTGAGAGGCATAATATATTTATTTTACTCACTAAGGAAGCGTCGAATATTGTTCAAGGGCCACATTGCTATAAAGTAAGAAATATGAGTTCTTCGTAATTCCTCAGGATGTTGGCTGTAAATGTCAAGGAAACATCGACTTTTTACTAGTTGACACAACTTAATATCCCGAAAGAAATTTTAAATACCACTCATTGCCAGTCTCTTTGTGAGGTTTATTTCACCTGGGAGAGAGGTTGACTCTGCCCAAGGACGTAGGACAAGGGGAGGGTTGTCTGAGGTGTAAATGAAATAACCTCCTACAAAGGGTCATATTTTATTTTTATTCTATCTGTACATATTAAGATAAGCTCAGCGTCAACATAATCTTTGATACACGCATTACATCACCAGTCCTTCACACCACTTTTTTACAGTTCTTTCGTTTTACTTTATCATATACGTAGTAAATAGAAAGTATTGTAATCGTGAAAACATTTGAAGGCGAAATAACGACGGAAATATCCGTTTTGGCGAACACTGATTCCCAAAAAATTGTTTTTGGCGTAACGTCATTCCGTCCGTCCGTCCGCAGCGATTCTGAATAATTGGATGAGTCAATTTAATTCGCATTTCGTATTTATGGTAGAATTTACTTGTTGTCGATGCACATGTTCTATTTTTTTACTTTAATACAAAGGGTACTTCACATAAAGGTCAATGTACTCTTTTGAATGTTTCTCAAAAATGGCTCTAACGATTTCGCTCAAATTTTCTGTACGTAAAGTACAATCAGGAGAATATATGGTCCGGTGCAAGAATCAGATGGTACCTGGAGAATCAGATACGATTATGAAATTGACAAAATCATCAAGTCAAAGAATATAATAAACCATACAATAGCACTAAAACTTGGCTGGTTTGGACACCTGCATAGAATGCAGGGATGAGAGAACTGTAAAAAAATCTATAACTGGAAGCGTGCATCAACAAAGAAGAGAGGAAGACCAAAGACTAGGTGGAGGGAAGACGTATTGAAAAACATCAAAGAACTTGGTATCAGGAACTGGCCCGTATTGGTGCAAGACCGAAAGTGATGGAAAGCTGTCGTGGAGCAGGCCAAAAAATCAAGAAAGATGTTGTAGAACCTATTAAGAAGAAGAAAGTACAATCAGTATGCATTACATCTGCATTAGCGGTATTTCGCTTGAAAGTTTGGTATGGACGCCTTAAAATAATTTCTGTCTTCACATTTGTTTACTGTTTCAAGAATCTTGAATAATATTTAGCAAAATAAATGGACCAAGCAGAGGTAGAATACACTTTTCTTAAACTGAAATGAGAGATGTGATACTGACAAAATACATAGGAGGACAGCAAACGCACTGCAGATACGAAAATACATCAATTTCTGCCAACAACGAAATTACATTTATATAACACTTTTACGATATTTATAAGACTGATATGTCACTACATGTTTTGAAATAATATTCTGAATATTTATTTTACTTCCAGATTTCAAATAAAAGACAGTAATAAGTTAATCTAGCAACTTTGAGCATGAACATAGCACATGAAGACTACCAAATTATAAAGAATCACGCCAGAAATGGCTCTTTTACGATAGAATTTTCTCTCACTCTATGCTACAGACGGAGAAACGGAAACGAATAAGAGAAAGTATGTGCAATAGTTTTGCACCACTAGTTTAGGCACAGGAGGGTCCGAATCCCCTGGACTCCCCCCCCCCCACCCCCCACCCGTTGGGT
Organism: Laupala kohalensis; assembly: GCA_002313205.1. Lineage (NCBI taxonomy): Eukaryota > Metazoa > Arthropoda > Insecta > Orthoptera > Trigonidiidae > Laupala > Laupala kohalensis. The sequence goes on along the minus strand of NNCF01125977.1, from coordinate 1,615,118 downwards.
TACGTCCTTGCGCTATCTTTACGACAAAATGGAAAACACGTTTTGTATTGGAAATAGCATAAGAAAAATATTGACTTATGTTTCATATAGCCATGATCTTCTTGGAGATAGATGACAAAAGAAGAACTATGTACAAGAGACTAAAAATATGAGGTGTATTAAATCCCTGTGTTAACTCTGTTTCATAAAATAAATAAATAATATAGGCATGATCGCTAATAGTAAGCGTAAATTACTATTAAATTAAATACATTAAATCACTATCAACAATTACGTCAAAATTTTACGGGAGCTGTTACAAGCAATTTGACTTGTACAGGAAAAGGAACTAATAAATTACTAAAATTTAAACGAAAGAACTCATTTTAGAAAGGAACTAAGATAAATCATTATCATCTACATTTCCAGCGAAACCAACATGGAAGGAGTTCTGCTTCTAATTTAAAGGGATATTAAATAGTTATACTGGAAACTGGAGTTATATCGTTTTAATGATTCAATTTGACATCAGAAAAACTTTCCTCTTACCAGAACACGACATTTTGTTATCAAAATGAGGGAGGATCGGGAGTTTCGAATTAATTTGAAATTAAATAAAGGATCAATGACTACTTAAACGTTTTTTTTTGTGGAGCTTTAGGGCTCGTCAAACTACTTAAATGCACAAAACTTTTAAGCAGTAGTGATGAGTTCAAAAAGTAAATAAGACGAAACTTCTTAGTTACACAACAATAACACCCATTATGCCAAATAAAAGAGGAAAGACCAAGAAGAGAGAAACAACGCATTAAGGTTGGAGGGACGAACGAACTCAATTATGAAGAATGACCAACTGCAAAATGGCGAATTCGTTTTAGAAAAATATGCCATTAAATAATTATTTACTTATAATTTAAGATAAATAACTAGATAAATAAAAAATATATTTTTAAAACTATTTTTATTTTGAATCCAAATTGCACTAAATAGGGGAAAATAATTATTTGTCAGTGATTATCAACATTAGAATAACTTTCAAGATTTGTAAAATAGGAAATATTTGGGCGCTCCTAGAGCAAATAGAAATAAAAGCTTGAAATGATGGAAAGAGGTCTACACTCATTGTAGAGATAGGTCTGGAATTAACAGGTTGTTCATCTCAAACGATAAAAGATTTTGTCACTCTTCTATTCTTTATTGAGGCATAAGGCTCTTTCGGTCGCATGGCAGCCATCTTCAGAGCAGGGTTCTGTCGTGAACAGCGGCTAATAGCACTGAAGAAGGCCACCATGCGACCGAAAGGGCGTTATGCCTCAATAAATAATGATAGAGTGACAAAATCTTTTATTGTTCGTTTTTGTATACCCATATTTATTTACTGAACATATTAAAGTGTGAGCCGCAAGACTGCCACAACTTCATGCGAATGGTTGAAGACACGTACTGAATGCCTTCCACATTAAATATGTCAAATTAAAAAAACAAAACAAGAAATAGTCAAGAGGGACGATACATCTCTTCACGAACGCATTGCTGCCATATTCCACGATTTTTCGCAACAGAAGCAGCAAGAAGGATATAAAATAAAGCAATGAGAATATTCTACTAGAGCTTGATAAGAATGAGGCGAGTAATGTAAAACGTAGTTATATGATTTGTAATACTTGATAAAGTTCTTAATTCTACTATGGGAAACATTGAAGAAAATCGTGTTCGCGTATACGGTTTAGACAACCATCTCTTTTTGGCTAACAGTATGCTCATGTCAAGAAATTGCAATTTCTTAAATTCCAATCAATAATTGGTTTCTGAATTCAGAAAGAGATGGAAAAAGTGCTAAAGCCATAAAGTGTTTCTTCGAAAAGTTTGAAGACCTGTTTCACGTTTCTTTCGAAAGCAATGGTGAGAAACTTTCAAAACTCAGTATGGTCCATAAAGCAGTCATCAGGTTCTGAAGATTTAAGTGATCGGGCTACACGTAGAAGGATGCAGTATATTGAGCTGGAATGGAAGCACAGAAACATTGACATATGCATCGAGATGAGTTTTCAAGTGTGCGAAATGAAAAATATACTTAATATCAATTAATTAACCCGGAAGCAAGTTACTAAGTAGAGCTTTCTATCGATTTATATAGATAATAGCTGGGGAATTTCAGAAATGGAGGATGTTGATGAAAGAAACACCGCATCGTCTTTGCATAATTTTTGTCTCCCTGGATTCTTGCATCTTATTGTCCATATGATGTTCTGAACTTGCGGATTCGATTCCTAAAAAAGGTTGGAGTGAAGTCATCCATTATACCCTACTTCACATATAACATCTTCACTGATTCCATAACATCGAGTGAGAACAAGAAATTTTCATATTCTTCATAAGAGAATATCCATGACCGTAACACTCTATGTGCCTCACCAGAATTTATCCCGTCGAGAAATGGTGAAGCCCCCTCTAGGATTAACANTATATATAATGCGTATCCTGGACGAAAAGGTGATCACTAAAGTAGACGTAATGTAAAATTCTGTAAAAGGATTGAAGTTGAGGAGTTCAATTATCACTTCTCTAAATCTAAATGAAGTGCTTTACTAAAGAAACAACTCTAAAATATGGGATCGCAAGCTTTGCAGAGGGAAAAAACGTTTGAAAAACGAAAGGAAGATGGGGAAGCCATCGGGAAACCAAGACCTTCAGAAGCGAAGGCACGGCGAAACTGAGCATAACATTTACTACAAGCAAACATGCAAGTGTTACTTTTATTATTCTCTATTACCCCGACAAGAATGGAACGGGGAATTGAAGTAAATTTTGTCAAGTTTATTACAATAAAGAAAAATATTACCAAAATATTTTATTCGAAAGTGCTCAGTTAACATCTTATATACAATCTTAAACACAAAAACTGGATTTTTCATTAATTTTTCACGTTCCTTGAACTTTTTTCACGTAAAACAGTAGAAATTCATAATAAGCACTCCAAAAAACATACAAGAGTTTCTCCAAAACTTTCAGGAAATTGCTGGAGTAGAAATTCAACGTCTCGTAACGGGCAAATTGTTTATCTCACAAAAAAAGCGTTAGAATTTTGCTCACTTCCTTTTTATAATGAAACATTTTCTTCGTAAAGTGTCCTATTATCACGTTAAAAGTAAAAAAATCCAATTTGTTTTTCGTTTTTGCAATATTTTTCAATAGAAAATTTAAAAATTTTCATTAACATCTTGAAAAATACAAAGGAGCAAAGTTTCAAAACTTCTCCCAAACTTGCAGACGCAAATTTCCAAGATGCTGGTGTATGATGGTAAATGGCGGTGAAGAAGGAAACGAAATTCGTCGACCAGTTAACAAAGGCGAGTCGTTAGTGTTGCTGCAGATGAATTGTAGAAGCATTTACAACAAAAAGTCAAACTTTTCCAATTTAGTTGATGTTTATGAACTAGATATTATCATTGGTACGGAGTCATGGCTATCGGAAGACGTGAAAAATGCAGAAATATTTCGTTCAGATTTTTCAGTTTTCAGACGCGATCGTGTGAGTTGTACGGGTGGAGTTTTTGTTTGCGTTAAAAACAGTGTTTCGTGCTCTTTAAGCTGGGTAGATGAAGTTCACGAATTAATATCTGTTGAAATTGATTCAGGTGAAACTCTAGATATTACAGGAATATATAGAACACCAAGTGATGATATGCGCGTGTTAGAAATATTAGTTAATAAAATGGGTCTCAATTCAAAGATAACTAGAAATAGCATTATCGGCGAGGACCTTATCTTACCGCATGTTGACTGGGATGGTGGCTCAGCATTATCAATGCGCAATCATTAGTAAACAATCTTGTTTGGGACTGTGAGGTAGTGAAGCAACCGACAAGAGGGGAGGCAATACTCGAAGTCTTCCTCGTTCGACCGGAGGATGAGCCTATCTCTTGCGACACTGTAAACGGTATAAGTGACCACCGCACGGTTATCTGAGAAGTCAACTGGGCTAATTCTCAAATATCTACACTACAAGAAGAATAATGTATCAATACAATAAAAGAAACGTACCAGATTTTTAGTTTTTTCTGCATTAAAATTACGCGAGATGGGGTGGTACGGGAAGCTCCGTGCAAGAAATTTGGTTAAATTTTAAGAATATAATATTTCAGAGCATTGAAAAATTTGTTCCCCCATATAAAATTAAAAAAAAAACAATCCTGACACTGAATACTATAATAGTTACATTAGACGTTCAAAGGCCATAGAAAAGCATATAAAAATCGAAAGAAAGGCACTGACTACCAAAATAATTACAAATTTCTCTTTAAACAGTTACTAATAGCAAAGAAAAATGTTCAGGAGTATTTTCTACAGCAAATTTTCCGTAATAAAAAACAACTGTTGGTCGCAATTTTGTAAGTATCTGAAAGGACGGAAAGGGAACAAAGAAAGTACACCCGCTATTAAAAACAACGGTGTAATGTACGCAGAACCTCAGGATAAGGTCAATGTTTTCAATTCATATTACTCGTCGGTTTTTTGGCATTTCCTCTATTAACGATATTTTAAATTTGACAAATAATTCCCAAGTAAATACTTTCGTTCTAAATACTAGAATGCTGCGACAGCGAATTTCTAAGATAAAGAATAAAATATCAATCGGTCACGTCAAAATTCCGGGGATTTACTTAAACTCGGTGGGGAAGCCATGATTCCATACCTAGCCAGGCTTTTTGATATTACACTAAATAATTCTTCATTACCACGGTACTAGAAAAAGGCTATCGTGGTACCAATTCACAAAGGAGGTGATCGCTCTCTAGTTAGTAATTATCGACCAATTAATTAGCTTAACCTTCGTAGTATGTAAACAGATGGAACATATTATTGAAGATTATTTGAAAAATACTTGGGAAAAAAATAATTTTCTACATCCTGCCCAACACGGTTTTCGATACGGGTACTCATGCGAGAGCCAACTTATCTCCGTTTGCCAGGACTTGGCCGAGTCACTTGAAGAGGGATGAGAAAAGATGCAATAGTTATTGATTTATCAAAAGCGTTCGATTTAGTGCCACATGAACGTCTTCTTGCAAAAATCGAGAAGTCAGAAATTGATCCGCGTGTTGTCAAATGGATTTGTGAAATTCTCCAGGATCGCTCATAAGAAGTTAGAATAGATGGGTGCTCCTCTTAAGAAATCGTGGTGACATCAGGAGTACTATAAGGAAGCGTTTTGGGTCCACTTCTTTTCCTTGAATATTTTAACGATATATCAGAGCACATTAATTGGATAGTGCGTTTATTTGCAGATTACTATTATATATCGGATTATTAAAGAAGACAGAGACCGAAATATGTTACAGAGCGATCTAAACGAATTGTGGAAATGGACTGAGGCAAATAAAATGAAAATAAACCCTCTAAAAATTAAATCTTTATGTTTTTCCAAATCAAAAATAAAACCTGCTCTGAACTATTTATTAAATCATCAGATTATTCCTAAAATTTCATACTGTAAATACTTGGGTGTTATAATTTCTCGTGACTTAAATTGGACATAACATGTTAAATACACAACGCAGAAAGCTTGGAGAGCTCTGAACTTCGTAAGGTGCGTACTTAGAAAAGGAACTTCAAATCTAAAAGCTTGACATAAACTTCATTAGGTCGACCTATACGGAGCCGCTTGCTGGGATCCGTATAGGGTGGGGGGGGTTTCAGATCAATGAATTAGATCGGATACAAAGAAAGACCGCGAATTTTGTTAGGGACAACACTCGTAATATTAATTTAGAGTAGGGCACACTTTCCAATCGAAGAAAGTTAGCGCGTCTTTGTGCCCTCTTTAAAGCCTTCATGGGAGAGCCTGCGTGGAAATCAGTGAACGCTAGGCTCCACCAACCGAACTACATTAGTCGCGGCGACCACAAGCGTAAAATAAAATGTAGGAAACAGAAAACGGATATTGGTAAATACTCCTTTATGAATAGAACCATTGTAGACTGGAATAACTTACCTGCAGAAACACTTTCGAAACTACCAAAAAGAGTAAAATGTTTCCGCAACCGTATTCTTGCTTCGTTGAAATAGGAACATGTGTGAAGTGCAGTGACGTGTAGTTGGGTGATTGGAATAAGTATAGAAAATGCTCAGAGTGAAAGTGTAGTGATGTGTAGTGAAGTGTACATGATTGCTCTCAGCAACTCCTTTTTGGTTTTATTTTTTAAATTTAAAAATTCTTTTATTTATGTTATAGCAATTACTTTTACGCAAAGGGTATAAGAGGAGTAATGACATATGTGTGTATATTGAGCGTGTTTGATGGTATGAGTGTGTTTCTGTAATTGTTTGTAAGCGAAAATGTGTTTGTGTATGTATGTGAATATACGCTCATATGAGCCTCATGTAGATAATTAATTTCTTAAATCTAATTTCTTTTTCGTTCGACCATGTGTAATAATTTTCTAAGCATTTTATTCCGTTGTGTGTGTATTTTATAGATATTTTGATATATATTGATGATTTGTTTTTTAACTTCGTATTATTTTATTATGTATGTATTTTTTTCTATATGCCACCGAGCATTGCTCACTAGCTGACTAATTTATTATTATTATTATTATTATTATTATTATTATTATTATTATTATTATTATTATTATAAATTCAATGACCCTAGTGGGCTAGTTATTCTCCTAAAAAATAAACAAAGAGTGTAAGTTGTATGAAATTTTCTCAAGTTAATTTTTATCAACAGATACTTTCTTCGTAGAGTTCACAGTTTTCATGTAAAAAAATAAAAATCCACAAAAGGACGCATTTTTCTGGAATTTTTGAGTATTTTTTAATATTTCCTGAACATTCTCGAGGTGACTAGAATGAAATTTTTAATCGCGTCCCCATCATCACAAAGGTGCAAAAAAGTCAGAACTTCTTCAATACTTTCCAGGTAAATCTTGTTCTGAGCACCCAATGACTGGACCATTACCTTTCTATTAATCTGACGTCAAGCTCCATGTCGTTCGGTCCCGTGCAATTATAGGAACTAGTAGGGTGCAGCACTTAAGGTGTGAGAGTCATTTATAACAAACATTGTTGATTTTAAATATACAAATATTTTTCAATCAACATAATTTTTTAAGCGAAATAAATAAAACAGATTTTTTAAAGAAGGAAAAACACCTTTCCAAAAACCAACCGTTCTTATGCTCATGATTATATTACCTGTTTTGTTAATTTGTTTTGCATTTTATTTTGTTTAAGCGACTCGCTTGGCTCGCTAGAGGTTTTACCTCCAGACGTCTATTTGGGGTTTCACTCCAGCCAGCTCAGTGGTGGGTTTCACCTCCAGACGCTCTTTGGGACTTCACCCCACCGCATTCGAAGAGTGAGTGCCTTCAAGGCACCGATAACAATGTTATTCACAATCTAATGCTCTCTGGTTGGTCTCGGATATAGAGTATCTAGTATAAATCATATGGTGATTCTGCACACATTGGAGTCAAGGGCTAAACGGTGAAACAATTTTTATTCTAATTTAAGAGTATTAAACTCTCGAAAAAATATGTATTTTCGTGTTTTCGTTAGATATAAAATGGAAACATGTGAGTTAACAGACTCAACAGAAACAATGTATGGCACTTGAAGCGAGCTTTGGCGTTTCGCTCCCACTTTCGCTATCAGCTGTCGTTCCGTCGTCACCATGTCCTTATTTCGACGAATGTCATTGGGAGATCAAGAGCACCGTCAGCGCTTTACGTAATTGCGTAGATTCGCGCATGGCGCGTGGCGGAGGGTTGGAGGAGGGGAGTCGAGGCTACACAGCGTTCACCGAGGCCACACCAGTCGCCAGGGAACTTCGCGCCGAGCAGACGTCTCGCCGGAGCCAGCCCCGACCGACCGTTCACCGAGGCCACACCTGTCGCCAGGGAACTTCGCGCCGAGCAGACGTCACGCCGGAGTCAGCCCCGACCGATTGCCACTCGCGCACCATGTCCGCGGGACACCACCTCACCAGAGACCCTCCTGACATCGAGGTGAGAGTCAAAAGCATTGGGGGAGGGGGGACAGACTTTGTGGGGTGCTCAAAACGAACAAATACACTCCGTCACTGCAAAGGAGGATTTACCTAAAAAAACGGAGATGTAAAAAGCCACATCTATTTTTTTAATGACATTCTTAAAAAATTGATCGTAAGAATTAAAAATACATATAACAAATAACAGTTTCCACTCTATTTTTATTTGTCACTGTTTTTGAACAAATCAATATAAAATATGAACCAGAAATAATTAAATGCAAATGGTGGGGAAGCGCTTTCAAATGTTTGAATGACAACGGCGTGCGACTCTGACCATGCTGGAGACGGATTATATGTCATGCTCAGCAAACAATAGAATTTATCCACCAATAACGAGCAGTAAAAAAAGTTATCACGTAAATGCCGCAATATTTTCAATTCCACTATTTCTCGATATCGCTTGAGGTACATTTGTTTGGATGAGAAATGAAGTGGAGGACACTTTCAGAGAGAGAGAGAGAGAGAGAGCAACATGCGAAAACTAATTACAAGCTCCAAAACATATGGACATTATGTTATTACAAACACTCGCTGTAAATCAAGTAACTAATCAAAACTAAAATATTCATTTCTAAAATTCCAATAATTATTTTTCCTTTAGGGGATGGGAAAGTTAGCATTTTTATCACTGTCCCAAATAATGATAATGCAAATAACTTTTATCCCAATGAAAAATTAATACGTGTTTATTATGTGAAGTTGCTGTTTTCAATGTCATCTTTTCAAGCACAGAGAAATTCATGCGTTCCAAAAATGTAGACAGAGTTGTGAAGACAACAACAAAAATCTTAGCTCTAACGACTGGCAGATAAGGCATTGTGAAGACCACTCTCCCAGGTAATCAAGAACTGTGCGAATAAGAAACAAAAAGAGCTAACTACCTTCGGGGCATAGAGACATGCCGCTGGAAATTCAAAACCAAACAAATGAACAGTGAGGAAGAATGAGCTCGGAGAATGCTTAGTAATGATGATCAACGAGCCTTGTACTCAATTCGGATATTTCTGATGATACAGTTTTCTTTTATTGTTTTATTTCCAGAATATTTAGTAACAAAACGCAAATTACAATTTTTGAATATTCATGTGGAATGTTTTATTTATTTCAATTACTCACATAATTTCGCGTTTTTCCTCGAATGTATCCCCAGTTTCTTATTACTCGTTTCCTCTTGAATACCGGCAGAGCATCCAATTACATTGATTAGAATGTTTCCCAAATCTATATGTATAAAAGCAAAATACCACTCACTGACTAATCACGAAATCTACAAAGCCTACAAACTTGAAATTTAGCAGGTAGGTTCCGTCTACAGTGTAGACATCCGCTAAGAAAGGATTTTACGAAAATCCACCGCTAATGGGGTGAAAAAGGTGTAGGAATATTTTATGTAAGTATCCCGCCATAACACTAGAGCACCTGGAACAGTTTCAATCAAACTTGATGCACAGATTACTGACTATCGGACAACAAACACCATAGGGGTAAGACATCCCTGGCACCCCTAGGGAGGGAGCGAGAAAGGGAAGACATGTGAAAATATTGGAAAAATCCAATATAAGAATTGGAACCATATTATCGGTAATAAGGACACCTTGGACGCTTCGTAAGTCCAAATTAGTGATGTCATATCCCTAGCACCATTGGGATATGGGTGAGAATGAGAGACAGGTAAAAATAATATAAAACGACTGATATTGGTGTTGAATATACTCCCTTTGGGAAGGGAATGGAAAGTGAAGTAAAGATGAAAAAGAATTGTATAAGTGTTGAGATTGTAGTTTTCTGGGTCGCTGAAATTAGTAATGACATTCCCGAAGACGCCGAAGTCCACAGTCAGCCCATATCAACCCCAGAACACCTAGGGAAGAGGATACGATGAAAAAATTATCAAACATGACAGGTACCACTAACGATTTCATAATTTTCGGTGTTGCAATTCCGATATCGTGCGAGTCTAAATTCAACCCTCATGGGAAAAAATCCCAGCACCATTTCCAGGGGGTGGAAATGGGTTTATGGATAAAAATTATTGAAAACTAATTTTGAATATAAAATACCGCCAAAATTCAAGTTAAGATAACATAGGGGCACGGTATCCTTAGAGCGAGAGAGGGAAGGGCGAGACGTAAAAAAGACCGATATTAGGGTCGAATCCACGGTTTTGGTGTATTCTGAGATGACTAATCGTATTTCTAATGACGTTATGTACCCTTCAGACCACATGAGGTGCATGACACTCTTAGAGGCGGGGGTTGGGAAGAGTGTGACACGAAAAATTATCGAAAATGTCTGCTAAGAAAGGATTTTACGAAAATTCTCCCCGAAGGTAGTGAAATGGGAAGTTGGTGTTTTCTAAGAACGTCTTCTCAATTACATCAGTGAAAATAAGGGACTGAGGATACATACCAATACTATCGAACCTCCAACATTAATTAATAACATTCTCACCGGATATCAATGGGAATGTGAGAAAGAATAAAGTTGCAGACATGTTACAAAATTCACGCGAGCAAAGCCGCGGGGACTGCTAGTCATTGTATATTTACATTGTCGTTGTAATACTGAATCATTTTATGCTAATTTGTCACGAGTTCAACCCACAAAACTCGGTATGCTGAAGGCAATAAATGTGTTTATGTATCGACTCCACGCATCCTATCAACGATAGCTCCTTGTTCAAGAGAATGGACGTCGGTTCTCTAGCTTACAGCTGAGTAAGAAACTCTCACAACATGTACAATACATATTCACATTGCTTTCCAAGAAGCATTGAAATGCTTTTTGTTGATCAGCAAACACGACGAAAAAAGTAGCGTCAGGAATAATGACAACATTCATACTTATAATAAAACAGTAATAACCTCTTACAGTTGGTAGAAATGCTAATTTTATGGAAAAACATTATAAATAACTTCATTTTTTCTATAGTATACGACTGCCTTCACAATTAAACAATATTTTTATAACATAATAAATTAATATAACTAATAAATCATTCGTAAGTTTAATAAAGTAATATTTGTTCAATCTAGAAAGAAATGTTCCTTCCTCTGACGCCTTGACTTGCCATTCGTGTTTTCTGGTAGACATGTTTTTTTCAACGTCATGAATAATGACATACGTGTAAATAAATATACTGACAGAAGAAGAACAAGATTTCCATTTCTGATATTTTGAATCGCACAAATTTGATTAGATAGTGTAGATAGAAGAATAAATTATGTTAAAAGATGCAGGAGACATATTCATGAAGTTCTTGAGGAGATTAGTTAATGAAGGTTAAATGCAGTGGTGGATCAAGGGATTCTGATGGGGGAGGGGAGTCGCGAGAAAACAATATAATTTTTATCCAATTTTCATTCAACAATATCTTCAGTTGCGGACACAAACTGTGGTAAAACTATAAAAACAATTATTTACCGCATTTATGTATTTTCATAAGTCTTAAGTTTGATATATGATGGGATAATAAACATGTTTTGGGAAGAGAGGAGGGTCATGACCCTATTTCAATGATCCACAAACGTTTGTATTATCCTTCCGTATCCATCCATATCAATGAGACAGAAAAGATAAAAATATCTTCCGGAAATACCAAAATTTTCAATAGAGTATATTTTTTTACACCTCATGTATCTATATCGCTTCTACATTCAAAACTCTCAAGAGTAAAAATATGATATTAAAACAAACAGATTCTCTTCACTCAAAGCTGCTAAAAAAATTTGAGCTTGTATGCTCCTGGATATGTAAATGAGTCAAAGATGATGTGGCAGAAAGTATTTCTGGTCCGCCACTACACACAATTCTTGAGTAATTCTTTTGTTATTATAACTTCAGAATCATTTCCTTGAAGAAAATTACTAGGTTTTACTACGGAATAATTCAGAATTGCATTTCCCGGAACACACCCAATTCCTGGTCAAACTTCTTCGCAGTTCCATCAACAGCTACACCACAATATTAATAGTTCATCAGCAAATTAAGGCCAAGGACAATTTTTCCGTAAGCGAACTTAAGTTCTTCGGAAAATTTCACAGGTTGTTAGAAGTAATCTTATATTGCTGGAGTTCATCTACTGTGCCCTATTCAGCAACATGGCATAGATTTCTCCCCAGTAGAAATCTAGTTCTGAGAAAATAAACTAAGGAAACTGTTACTTTCTTCAATAAACAGCGAGTAATATTTAAATGCTTCATTCTAAAATATTAAATTTGATTATCCTTTGTAAGACATTCGTTGTAGAAAAACCTCAAGCTTGAGTTCGTAAAGAAAAAACATTTTTCCCAAAAGAAATCTTAACCTCTTTAGGTCGTGGTTTGTTATTGACACTCAGAGACTCTCAAACACTGGCAGACATAAAATGACGCTCTGAACCAGTGGTGACAAGACAAGCACACGAACGGAGTTGTGTTCAGCCGCGTCATCCAGGTGTGCTCCGAGGTCTTAATTATGCTCTGAAACTGATTGTACTTACGCGGCAATTTGGTCCACTCGTTCAAAATTTCGCTGTCCGCGAGCACGCCTCGCCCTGATGCCCATACTTGCGCCCGTTGATACCTTCGTTCGAGCTAGGCACAGAAAACTGTGACGGAGCGAAGAAGTCTGTTCGTGCGCGCACCGGACGCGTCTCAGGCCAATGCGCGGAAATCGGGAGAAGAGAACGCAGTTAGATCCGTTTCACAATAGGTGACCGGTACCGGAAACACGTCTCTCCTTTCAGTTTAACATGGAGAAAAACCGTGAGTGTTTTCACACACAGCAACAACGACCGTTGTCTGCGAGACCGGTAGCTCGAGTCTCAGACAAAGGCGACGTGTCGCCGCGACAAGAGAAGTCTGTCGAGATACATATGAGAACAGGAATCTATTACCTCTCGACTGATGTTTTTCCATTGATTCCCTCTATATCGGGAAGTTTCACAGGTTCCCATATCCCCTGCATGTCGATACTTGATTTAAGTGCTCAGTTTAATGCAACGATATCAAAATACTCACATTTCGTTCTACGTGTCAAGTGTGAAAGTTCAAGTATCAAAGGTGTGTCGCGGCGATCGGTCGCCCTGTGTGAAAAGGGTCTTATTTAGCCTACGCGTGCTTCGACGAAAGACATTAAAAAGTCTGAGTCACGCTGTGACAAGCGCCAAGAAAGTGTACACGACGACTTGTGGTGGTTCGAGCCCTGCAGCAAGGACATCTCGACGTCCGACTAGTAGCTGCGAACTAGAGATGTCGCCAACTGATGATTGTTGCTATCACCAACTTTCAAACGCGAATCAAATTCATCATTCGTCACGAAGAGACATAATCGTCTGGAGATAATGGCATGAACTTTTGAACAAAACCGGTTTTTTATACTTTGCATGCGGTCTGTTAAACGTCGCATACCGGAACACTGCCAAGCCGAGAAAAGTATTTTGAAAATATTGTATCAACATTTCGGGAATAAGTATGTAAATGAAGTTTCGGGGCAATTTTAGGCTTTGTGTTTTGATTCATGACTTACAATCGATAGTATATTATAGTGGTTTAATGATTCATTGATATATAGTAGTATAGTTTATGGAATAAATGTATTTATGAAATAAGAGTCTTATCTCTTAAAACTAGAACTAGATCGCAAACCATCGCAGTACTGTAACTATCCAGACCCTTAATGATTCTTACGAAAAAAGCGGGCAATTCAATTTAAATTTTACTTCACCCTCGACGGTCACACTGGGGTCCCTGGGACACTGTTGATTTTCCCAATACTTTAATTATATCAATTTGGGCTTCATTTGGTACATTTGGCATTAGAATTCCAAGTCCTCGGTAACTGTCAGACATAGTAGTAATGAACAATGAAAAACATTGGTTCCTGAGCCCCCAGTGTAATCATTACGTCACAAAATTCTCAGCCACGTTTCACCGATAATATAATATTTTCTTGCCATTTTTTGGAGAAACTTAGGGGAATTCTGGACAATAAATACGGGAATGCATTGTACAGAGCATCTTTATTTCTTCAGAACTTCCTTATTATGATGGATACATGAAAAATCATCTGAAAACAAATACTTCGAAGAAAATTTACGACTCACTATCTGAGTAATTCTGAACATTGAAAGTCCTCAGAAACATCCTCAGGAACTGGAAAGAAAACGTTGCTCGTTCTGTCCAAGAGGATGAGACAGGAAGATTAAGAAAATGTGCCATTCCCGTAGAAGGGCAACCTGTGGTGAACACCGTAATGTTTTGTGTTTGGAGTGTAGAGACTGAATATCAAGGGTATAGGGAACATAAGTAACCGCACTGAGTTTTTTTATATTGATTGTTCAGGAAACATAATATCTCATTATTGAAAATTAATTTTACACATCCAATTCAAGTGTAATGTAAAAAGATAAATTACTACAAATAAAACTTGAAGAAAAATTCACTAATAATATATAGTTATATTTCAAAGATTATTTAAATTTCTCATTTCATGATTATATCAATTATTTCTTAAGTAATTTTCACGTACAATAGAGTAATTTTCATAAATTAGAATGAAGAATGACTTGATGTACAATTTTGTAATGGGTCTTCTAGGCCCGAGTGTCTGCTACATAACAAAAATAAGACTGGCTATCGCCTTGCATGAACACATTGAGGATGCTCGCTTAGCTGGTTGCGGGTGAACATAGGCTCTCTGCGTTATGAACGCGGAGCTACCCGAAAAATGCGTTCGCTTGGAACAACACAACAGCAGCGAAAACTATTAATATTTTTGTTATTTGAAATTGAATTAATCCAGTTCGATAATGATAAGTGTAATAAATTCTAGACCTCATGTCGCTCCGGGGTCCAAATTTAATTATTGACTTTGATTTCTTGGAAATATTAGTTACATTGTATTAACTCGAGCGGGTACGAAGATTTCTTAACATGAGCACTTATACAAAAGTGTTTGCATCCACGATCATGAGTAAGAATATGGAATTAGCTCGTTCATGTATACTGTACATGTTATGTAAATTTCGTGCTATCCCGATTTCCATTCATAGTACTCAAGGTCTGTTTAAATATAGGGGGATATAAAATATTCATTTCAACATGCATTTTAATGAAAAAATACCACCCGTAAATAATAACGTAACTAATGCAGGTATTTACCAATTATCAAATGCATACCGCATATTTCGAGAGACTTACATCTCTAATGAGATTTTTTATGCAATCATTAACATAATACATTACTAATAATCACATTATAAATAAAATTTCTTCAATAACAGGATGCAGATTTTCTTTGAACTATTTCCAGTCTTCATTTAGGACATGACAATGTCTGAATTGCTTTTCAAAATAATTTTATTAATATTAAATATAGTTTTCAGTTGGAACGCCTCCGCAAGTATTAAAACTCATAAGCAAGTGACCATTGTAAAAAGCAAATTACTTAGCAGTTCCAATATAGATAAGGGTATCAAATACATAAGTTTATCATCCCATCCTCTGTAATAGCGATTATGTAACGAAAAAAGACAAGCTGAAGGAGTACTACTCACAGATGCGATATCAATAGGAAAACATAACTATTCAATCATTATCACGTAACAAAAGAAAAAAGTTTATCGTTCGAGGTGACAACAAATTAGATGTCCAAAGGGTAACATGAAACTTAAGCACTGTATAGATAAAGATTTATAACTGACGAAAACAACACGAGGAATACGCAGCGATGAACTCTTATGTAAATATTGGAGCTCACGCGACAACACCTGAGCTCGGTAGGTTAGAGTTCCTGCCACTCGATAGGTTCGAAACGCATTTAGAATCCACTGCACCAAAGAAGGAAACATAAGTATGGGTTTCCCCTGATCCTTTTCTCTCCTTTCTCCTTTCTCCAGTTGTTTTATCTATTTCTCGAATTGTTATATTGCTTATTTATTTTCCTATTATCAATAAAATTCATATTATAAATTAGTAAAAGTAATTTCATTTGATATATAATGTAAAATGTAAGATTTCAATGCTTTATTGTGAAAATTCAATAATGCAGTGTTTAATTAACATTGTATTATTCATTATCTCTAAACAATCTTAATTCAAATAATGGCTGTTGGGCAACTCACATTATAATTCTATATGTTAAAGGTCACGTTGTGTAGCCGGAACTCAGAAGAATCTGCTTTACTTTTCCGGTTGTCGGACTGGTCCTGGAATCGGAACCATAGTCATCAAACCATAGACATAATTATAAATAGACTCAAGGATCGGCGGTTGTCCGAAGGGAAAAACGAAGTTT
>NNCF01125977.1:1508024-1589462 GCA_002313205.1 Laupala kohalensis | reverse complement strand
ATATATATATATATAAACAATTAAAAAGAAGTTCTATATAAATTGTCTTAACATGAATAATGGACATAACGTTTCTCTTTAAACTTCAAAATGATTTTTCGCCATAATTCAGAAACTTTACTGGATAAAATACTTTCGGCGATGTTTCGCCTCGGTACACTCCACTGTGCGGAGACATGAAGAAGAGTAGAAAAGCGGCATTTACTAGCCCCGTGTACGTGCCCCTTAACGAAAAACAACTTAGCTACTGATCAGACACCGATTTCTCGATTGTGATTATGACACTTTTGAGTACGCAGAACACAGGTTGTTATCTAATGTTGTCTGACCTTGAGCCGCTTTAAAGACGGATGAGCCAAGGTATGTTGACGACATTATCGCCGCAATCCCTAGTTCAATCTTTTTAGCTTTTTCCTTTAAATAAATGGAAATAATGTATAATAAAACGCAGGGTGTCGCCACCTACCCTATGTCGCAAACCTACCTCCGACATTTGTAATACTTCCCACAACAATTATAACTCCCTATCACTTCCAGATTGAAAACTGGTTATCAAAATAAGCGATCCCATACTGTTTTTAGTTTTTTTAAGACAAATAATTTTATTAATTTAAATAATTTTTACAACAACTCTATATTCACCAAATGAATTTTGTTCGTCACTAGCTTATTGTTGCCGTCGCAGAGAGGTTTTGTACAACTCTTACCTGTTATATTATGTCCGGATCAACATACGAACGAAAATGAGGTATTTTGCCGAACAGGAATAATCGATTTTAATGTTCGATTTTACCAACTTTTAGTCTAACTCCTTCCTTACAGGTGTGGATATCTATTCTCCAAAACAGCATTCGTTTAGTAGCTCATAAAATGTTATACAGCAATTTTATTAGTTACTGTTGAAAAGAACTGTAGGAGGAGTCCAAAGACGAGGCGGCGATTGGGAATCAAAAGTGGAAGGGCTATATATATATATATACACACATACAATTCTCATTTACGTGATATTTTCTGCATATATGCAAGTATGTTTTAAATAATGAAATAAATCAAAGACAATTGGTGATTACCACATCAAGGACAGTGTAATTTTATTTTATAATTTATTATGGTTAAAATGAATTTTTTATCTTTCCTCAAAAACGTTAGGGGGAAACCCCGACGCCCCCCCTTATCACCACCACTGGTCCAAAGGAATGGGAGACATGGTCATTCAATTTCTACAGGACTTCATTCCACGTTTATACTTCACCATTTGTCCAAAAGTGAACAAAAGCAGTGGTTTTACAACATTGTGTATAGATCCCGTATGCTGGATCCGTATCATGATACACCGGTAGCTTCAATTGGATATTTCTCGATATCAGGATCTGTACTTTAGGTGCTACCTGGGTGCTACTATGGCGCTACGTATTACAGTAGTGGACGAGTTCACCAACATGGAGATATCCTTGACTTCCACCTTGGATGTATCGCCTCTAACGCCTTCTGTTGTCCACACTCGGAAGCATAGACATCCGCCATTAGAGAGTACAACCTGAATACAGCAACAGCCACCTGACTGTGTTGTGACTGTGTTCGGTGTTTTTTTTAATTTTCTTGAAACCACGCGAACAGAATGTCCTTATGCTCTGTAGTTAATTGTTCATCCCGGTCTTATCATCTCGCAGTCAGATTATTTGCTGTGTCAAAGGTGATCAAGAATGTATGGGTTTCCGGTGCTTTAACATTTTTCATGGCTTCTCTCGTAACAAAAGTGGTTTGTCAAACGAAATACTCAAAAATGTCCCATGATGTGACATGAGGCAATGCCTCCAACTCTACAGAACAATCACCAGGGCGAAGTGACAAGGGATCCCCACCGTACATCGTTACTATCGCCTTATAACGCTCCAAGTCGAAATGCTCCAAACTAGACGCATAATACGGTATAAATGCCATAACTGTTGCAAATCAAGGTCTAACTTGGACTTAACACTTCACTTGTCGTCGTCACTTGCACTCTGCTTGTACTCTCTAATGGCGCCTACGCAGTTTGTCTCGGGTATCCAGAGATGGCGCTCGCGGCGCATGCCAATCGATAATCCGAAATCTGGAAAGGTGGAAGTCAAGGATGGGAAGGAGATGAATCCCGGTAAAAGGTAGACCCCAAATCATCACTGCCAACAGATAGCACTGGTGTTCCATTAGTCAGAGGATAAGTGTGTGTGGTATACGCGTGCGACTGCAGTTTTTACTCACTTGAACGTTTTAAAAGAAATTTGAGAGTCAAAGTGCCTTCCTGTTTTGCACCTGATTGCACCAGTTTCCATCCATCCAAACGACAGAAAAAGAAATAAGTTGTTAAGACAGAAGAATCCAAGCTTTTTTCGGCACCTAAAGTTAGCTTTGTTTATTCAATTCGAACCTTTGTAAAAATAACATGAAAAAAATATAATGAACTTTTTTCCATTATTATTTTTGTAAAAATTTACTCTATTATTCACATAGATAACTAGGTGTAGGTATGTGATACATTACGTGTATAGATTTGAAGTAGTATATTGGAAGGCATTTTTTACAAAATTGAGTATATTGTTTGTTTCCTAAAACAGTCATTTTTCTCTTTTAACAAGTTATTAATATAGTGACATACCATTGTTGTGAGTGAGCATAATTGAAATCACTATATAAGTGTGTAAATTAAAATAATTCACAATTTTTGATACAACAGTGAACTTCTTGACAAATGAAGAAGGGCAATTCCTCATAAGGATAGAGTAACTTCATTTTCCTCAAGATTGTTTCTTTAAATGTTCACCAATTTTGCAGCTTCATGATTCATTTTCATTCTGTTCAAATTGTTTCAGACACTCGATTTTCTTTTAGAGATATTGCTCACAGACCTTTCCTTTAGAACACGACTTTTTATATTCCTTCAACTTCTCAGGTGCCATTAGTTCAACAATAAAAAAATTCCATCTCCAAATTAGAGAAGTTTTCACAAAGCGTAAAAAAGGGACAAACTGTATACTCCCAAAATCTAAATTTTAAAACTTTTCTTTCATTAACTATATGGGCTCTAATGACCTTGCCGTTGACGAGCCCTAAAGCCCCAAACATACACACAAAAAAGAATTCATTAACTATGAAGCAACTGTAATTTTTACTTAAATGGGAAACGAAAAAAATTCTATAAAAATTTTCATGGCAGAAACTGTACGTGTAAATATTTTTTTCTCAAGATAATCACAGCTTACTCGCAAATTCTCCCTAGTGACAAGTGGCATTCCGAGTGATAAGCTCAGGCAAATGCTCTCGCAGTGCTATTTGGTGGTAACGACCGAAAATGCCGACTTTAGAAACGCCGATTCGTCTCCTTCCTATGTCTCCATGTTCACCAACAAGGTGTCTCAGGGTCTCCATATTAGAACTTGAAGTCAGTTGCCATCTGTGAGCGACAGATTCCAAAAAAGAAAATCTAAAAAATGGATGGCTTTTAAGAAGATGGGGGAAAATTAATTCTTTAGGAGTTCATTTTTATTTTATTTTCAGAACCTTCTGCAACTGAATCCGAGAACTCCTGCCTTTTGTAATGTAACTCCCAGTTCAAAAACAAAACAAGCTAAATCTCATTGGAAGAGGAATGCTGATAAGTCCTGTGATGTGAGTACATTTTGTTCCATGTCATTATTAAAAAATTGAAATTATTTTAATAGCTTCTCAGCGGCTAGATTGTTTACGAATGCTGTGATGCGTAAGAAGTAAAATATTTTTATACTTTTGGGAAGGTGATTGGTTTATCCTTAAAAATGGATTTTACTTTATTAAATCATTTTATATCGTGTATGATGGAAAAAGTTTCATGTTCGTCCAGTTGATAGATCTTAAAAACAAAATAGTGTTATGCAGTCGCAACAAAATTCTTACAGTTAGTTAAGATAATAAAGTTTGTAAAGAATACTTAATCTATTAAGTATTCTTAACAAATACCAAGCTAAAATGTCGCTTACGCTCGTATATGAGTACACAAATTTTTGTGATACATTTTGTTCGTTTCAGCTCATTAGAACACGATTCTCAATCTAATATGTCTGGAAAATTCTGGGATGGAAAATTAACAAATAATTATTTACTGAGGTTAAAACTTAATAAATAATTAACCTCAATACTAATGTACTCAATACTAATATATCTCAAATATTCATATTGAATAATTTAAAAAGAAGAAGTTCTGTATTAAATTGGGTGTTGTCTTTTTATTTCAATCCCAAATCAGTTAAATATGATAATTATTACATCTTCCTTTTTCCATAAAAATCTTCAAAAAGATATAATTGTGTTTCTCGCAACTTGCATAATAATGAATACCTATATAGACTTTGTTCGATTTGAGAATCAAAATGTGATTTTGTTTTAAAAACTCAATAAAATTTAACCAAATTTTTAAATCCCGGTCTCTTATTAGAACTAAGACATTATTAATTCTTGCTTTCTCTAACCGAGAAACACGTTTCTCCAGCAGTGCCTTGCCAAGTCTCGACTGCTTTTTCATGAAAATAACTAATAATTATTATTTTCCGATACACTTTTAGTCTTGTCGACCACTGGAAAATAATTTTGATGACGTCAAACACACTACACTAAGCGAAAGAGGGGCTTTGCGAGAAGCTGCCCGATGTCTGAAGTGCGCTGATGCTCCATGTCAGAAGTCCTGCCCAACTCAGCTCGACATTAAGAGCTTCATCACTAGCATCTCCAACAAAGTGAGTATTAATATCAGGCACATTTTGCTTGGCTGTTCATGCTGTTCTATTTTTTTAGTACAGAGGGATCATCATATGCGGTTCGATAGTATGTTTTTTATTTATATTATGATATTATTGTAGTTTTTTCATTTGTTTTTATTTAATTGTAGGGGACTAGTTCTTAAATTGTCTTCTGACCGAGGCGAGTAATCACGCCACTCTGCCATTAATGCGTTATCATTGAGATCTAAATGAGATGTAAACTTTTAGTGAATAAAGAGAACAACCTGAAATATAGGACCTTCCTTGCGAAATCATTGAATTTCTCAGCACTCAAAACGAATGTTTTGTGAACTTCCGTCTTGTATAATTCTTGTTGCACTTTATAGGCGCAAAAATATAAACGTTCGTGCTTTTTTCACGATTACCACGAATATAAGAAAGTGAAAACAGG
Organism: Laupala kohalensis; assembly: GCA_002313205.1. Lineage (NCBI taxonomy): Eukaryota > Metazoa > Arthropoda > Insecta > Orthoptera > Trigonidiidae > Laupala > Laupala kohalensis. The sequence continues at coordinate 1,584,281 of NNCF01125977.1, read as the reverse complement.
AGCTTATAGCTTAGGAATGTCATAATTGTGACCTGTTTGGGTTCATTTTCATTGGGATTATGTATGGAATTAAAAAACTAGTAGATTAGAGGGAGAAAAATATAACTGCTTAATTGATAGCACTTAGAACTCCCCAGCGAGTGTCGAACGAAGTACATCAGCGGCGGGTCGGCCGGTTTGTATGAGTGCGTGGCTGGGCCGCAAGTCGTCGGTCGATACAGTGGCGAGTTAAACGGCACCCAAAATTCTTAATTTCTTGACTTGATTAGGATATGCAACTCATCCCAGATATGTTTCTATATGCAACTCCACGAAAGGATTATCAGGTAAACGGAAAATCATGAACCTGGCAAAAAAGCTTTTGAAGCCCTCTCCGGACTGTCATGAACTGGTTAAATCTTTCGAAAAGGCTCCGTCTGGACAGTTTCGGGGAAAGCTGTCGTCCAAAGCTATCTCTAGTGCGATGTTGCTCCGTCAGAGTGCTTTATAGAAGTCATGAAAGTTGCATGACAAGGAATCAGTCCCATCCGTCATATTCTTTATAAGGTTGTAAATATGTCAAGCACCATTGCGTTCCACATTTCTGTGATACTTGAGTTATTTGGTATGTAGGCTCCAAATTATCATAGTCATAAGTTTTAGTTGATAAATATTATGTGTCAAGTGCTAATTTTATAATACGATGTATATAACTCACACTACAAATGAGAAAACAGACCATTCGACGAGGATGTTTTTCGGGGACGGCCCCGCGTGGCCGAGCATATTTTAAGGAATTTTCACTGGGGGTACATAGGGATCTGAAATACTCCCCAGTCCGGGGGTCCTTCAGAAAAAATTTTTTTTTTGGAATTGCCTTGGTTTCAATTCACACAATATTTTTAAATTAGCAAGAAGGTGCCAAAACTTTTAAGTTCATAAAATGCACTAGTACCTTATTACCAACTGTAGTAAAGAGCACCAAAAATTTCGGTTTTATAGCTTATCACAAGTGAACATAATCGACGCCAGGTATTCTTCATTCACGACCTAAATATCTCATCAAAGTTTAATACTGAACTTGCATGTTTTCACAACCAACCAGTCTTCCCATGTGCAAAACTTATACCCTACAACAAGACAATGTCAGTTGTTTGTGAAGGCATTTAAGCGGAATGCAACAAACCTTGATGATGGTTAGAATATAATCAAAACATAGGATTGTGACCTGAACACGATTTCGAATAAAAGTACACAAACGACTCCAACTAACTACCGTAACAATTTACCATCAACTGGTATCCTTCACTTGAGTCCTCTGTGGCATCATTAATCTTCCCCGTTCTCATCTTTCGTGAGTAATCACGTTGCAATTTGGGTACGAAAATTTGTCACGGCTTGTCCGCGCATGCTGTCGCGCAAATACTTGGCAGTAGACCATAACCACGTGGTTGTTACACGATTAGCGCAATAATGCTTAACACAGACTAGCGAAAGCTAAGTAAAAGCCAACCTCGTCGTAAGCGTCTGGGTAAAGAACGATCTACCGCAGCTTCTTAATTTTGTATGACAGCTTGTGCTTTCTTTTGTTTTACTAACATTTTAAACGTCAGTTGATTATTAGCATAATACAATGCCCTAATAATATAAGTTTTTAAACTGTGGATGATAGGCTTTGAATATTTTCTATATATTAATTATTTTCATCTGCCAACGTTTGGCCCACCCGGAGATCGCCAGGAAAGCCAGTCTGTCATAAGTTGAACGATGCTGAAATCCGAGTATTGTTTCATTCCAAATAATTTTGACAGAGAAAAAATGTGTTCTGTAACTCGGTCAACTTCCTTCATATATATCCTTCATCCCTACATTTGTTATTTGATGATCAATTTTTTGTAATAAATTTATATTTGAAATTTGTTATGGATTCCAAAATTACTGAAAAATGTTTCAAATTTCCCATCATAAAAAGTATATGGACATTTTTTAGTGTTAAATCAATTATTTTACTAGTTTTAGTATGTAAAGTAAAATATATTCTTTTATTCTATGCTTTTCTCACATCTAACAAAATTTTGTTTTTTCTAAACAAGAAATTTTGAAAGCTAAAACTGCAATATATTGTTATCTTGGTAATTTCTTAGTATTTGAAATGTTGAAAGACTTGTCTTTAAACAATTATTCTTGAGAAAGATTTAAACAGAATGCAACTTGTTTCAAAAACATGTTTCAGAACTACTATGGAGCAGCAAAAGCCATTCTTTCAGACAATCCTCTAGGTCTTACATGTGGCATGGTGTGTCCCACTACTGACTTGTGTGTTGGTGGCTGCAACTTACAAGCAGTGGAAGAAGGACCAATAAATATTGGAGGATTGCAACACTTCGCAACAGATGTAATTCAAGAACTAGTCTCCATTTCCTAGTTCAATCATTTCAAAATTCTATGCAGAAGAAGAATTAATGATTAATATTAATTTTAAATGTTCAGGTTTTCAAGCAAATGGAAATTCCTCAGAAAAGAATACCTGGACAGCAGGTAATGCACAGTGATGTCAAAATTGCCCTCTTAGGCTGTGGCCCAGCTTCTCTATCTTGTGCAACATTCTTAGCAAGACTTGGATACAATAATATCACAATATTTGAAAAACAAGATTACATTGGAGGACTGAGGTATGTTTAACCTAAACATCATCAATTATTATTTTATGACAATTTTTTAAATATTCAGAAATTAATAAGGCAAAAATTACACATTTAATAGTAGCAAACATACTGTATACAGAGATGGTTGAAAAGGGTATTTTTTTCTCCAGGGGAAATGAAGTGTAATTCTTGTCAATACTGTGAAGAAACAAAGAAAAAACTATCTCTCATGTACACACTTCTAAGTAAAACAATTAACCATGAAAAGAGTTTGAACCTCTACCTAATCACTGGATAGATAAGAGAATTTTAAAGTTAGACCCTACTAATTCAAGCTCTAATACCAAATTACACCATTAAATAAAGATTTTCTCTGGGCAAAAATCCTCCAGACACGAAACTTGGGAGAAAATTAGGTTTCAGGGTCACTTAAATGGGGAAAAAGAATCAGACACTCCAGCGAACCTGTGGGCCCCCCTGGGGGGTCCAAAGAGATTATGTAAGATATCAAAAACAGTTAAAAGAAATAGTTGTACCAGACCATATTTTTTCGTCAGATGCACAGGAACCGCGAAATGAGCGCACAAATTTGAGACAGTTTTTTTTTGTAATGACCAATTTTCGTGTTGTGAAAAGCTCTAAATATGGGTATGTAAGTATTAGTACATGTAATACCATGTATATGGATGTTAATTTTTGCATGTATGTGTTTATGCACACACATACACACCTTTGACAACTACATAAACATGCATATTTGAAGAGTTTTTAGTTGTTCACATGTATATACACTCGCGTCTATGTACAAATATGTGCTGGAATATATTCATTCATGTATATTATACTTGCCTAAATACAAAAATGCACATATGTACTTATGAATTAGTCAGTATATTTATGTATATGTGCACAAATGAAAGTCGTTAATTACAAAAGAAAGATACCAAAAGTTAGCTGCAAGTTATAATACTAATAGAATGTCAATTTGTTTGTAATTTAATGCAAAAAAAAAATTACATGTACAAATTATTATGGAACTATAGATTATTCTGAGTATAGTGTTTAAAAATAATAAGAATTGAAATAACACTAATTTCACGATTTATTGTTACAATAAACATGCCCCTAGACAAAGCCTAGAGAACCTGTATAAGAAATCCGCCTATACGCGAAGGAAAACCGGAGCAAAACCCAGGCCAGGATGGGTTTAATAATAATGAAATAATGAAATAATAAAAGACTATTGGAAAGAAATCTTGTCTTTCCATAATAAAAAAATATGAAACCAGAAAAATAATGCTACTGTTTTTTCATTGTTACAATTCCTTAACTTATTTATGCAGAATTAAAAATAGGTATTTTGCTCAAAATGTAATTTTTTATAATTGTCTTTCTAAAGGAAAAGATGTGTAAATCAATTTTTTAAAGCAAATCCTCTACAATTTTGTGGATGACAAAACTTCATATATGTTTAGCAAAAAATACAATACAAAAGTTTTTTTTTACAGTTCTTCAGAAATACCTCAGTATCGCTTACCATTTGATGTAGTGGATTTTGAAATGCAGTTAGTAAAGGATCTTGGAGTGAAGATAGAAACAGGGCGAGCTCTTTCAAAAGATGATCTAACTATAAAGGTAACTACCAGTACAATACAATCAAAATGTGATATATTTCTGCAACTTAAATTTTTAGACTGTTCAAAAATTCATGAAGTGAAGAATTTTTATAAATTGAAATTAGTATTTTGTAAATATGAAAGAATAATTTTCAAAGGATGCAATTAAACTCAAGATAAGAAATATCTTCATTAATAACAAGTAAACTGTCCTTTTTTTTCAGAAATTAAAAAATAAAAATTATGAAGCAATATTCATTGGTATTGGATTGCCAGAGCCCAAAATAGTTCCGACTTTTGATGGACTTTCCACTGAAATGGGATTCTACACTTCGAAAAATTTCTTACCAGTAGTAGCTAGAGGCAGTAAGCCAGGTTAGTTACAAAAGATTTTTATTTGGTCTTATTAGTGACTTGTTTAAAAAAATAATATTTCATCATACTTCAATACAGGAATGTGTCCTTGTAAAACTAATTCATTGCCAGCTTTACATGGCAATGTTATTGTGTTGGGTGCTGGAGATACAGCATTTGACTGTGCAACTTCAGCTTTACGTTGTGGAGCGAGAAAAGTGTTTGTTGTATTTCGCAAAGGGTTTCGTAATATCCGTGCAGTTCCAGAGGAGGTATAAATCATCTCAAATTAATGAATTCAAATCTAAAATAACACCAAAAACTGTAGAGAGTTGTTTCTTTCTCTTCCAGGTGGAATTAGCAAAGGAAGAGAAGTGTGAATTTATGCCTTTCTTATCGCCCAGAAAAGTAACAATTAAGGGTGGTAAATTGGCATCAATTGAGTTTTGCCGAAATGAACAGCAAGAGGATGGGACGTGGATTGAAGATCATGACCAATTAATCACACTTAAAGCAAACTTTATCATTTCAGCATTTGGTTCTGGACTGTTTGACTCCAAAGGTACTTCAAGAAACAACAAACAAACCCAAAATTAATGTAGTCGTACCCTAATAAGAAATTTGCTTTCAGTTATTGAAGCACTGGTACCAGTACAGTTCAACAAATATGGATTACCAGAAGTGAATGCTGAAACAATGGAAACAAGTGAACCAGGAGTCTTTTGTGGAGGAGACATTGCAGGAGTATCAGAAACAACTGTAGAATCTGTTAATGATGGAAAAACTGCAGCATGGTCAATTCACAAGTACATACAGGCAAGAAAACCCCTGATATACTTCATAAAACATTGATTTAAGAAAATAAAAACACTTCTGTTAAAATGCTCTCTTTGATGCAGAAGAAGAAAAATGTTCCACCATTCCATCAAAATTAGTCAAAATTTCTGATGAGATATGTTACCAGTCAGTTCAATTCCTGGTTCCTAGCATGCAAAGTAGTAAAATGCATAACAGGTGCAAGAATATTGATTTTTAGTATTCAATTGAATGTTCATTATTTTTCAGATTAAAAATGGAATCCCAACACCAGATACACCACAACTACCAAAATTTCATACAGCAATAGATGAAGTGGATATAAGTGTGGAAATGTGTGGAATCAAGTTTATTAATCCTTTTGGACTAGCATCTGCTCCTCCAGCTACTACAAGTGCCATGATTCGAAGAGCTTTTCAAGCAGGCTGGGCTTTTGCTGTTACTAAAACATTTTCTTTGGACAAGGTAGTCTTCCCAAAAAATATTTCAAATTACATTCTTGAGGAATTCTTTAAGTTAAGAGTTAATATGATCAAAAAGCAAGAAAATAATTTATTGAAAGTTTTGGGTAGCATAAAATTTTTTTAGTTTGAACCAATTATGGGCCATGATGACAAGTGCCACTAAGTTTATTCTCTAGACACACATAATAATATTGAGAGAATAGCATCTAGATGTCATCCAGATGGCAGTATTCAAGTTAACTGTGGTTGCACATAAGCTATAGAGGGTTAAAATTTCTCATTACCCCATAAACATAGGGATATCACATTGCATAACAGCACATTGAAATGGAAGACTACACATATTTTCTGACTCCACCACGAATTATAAGCATTTTATTAATTTAACAAACATTTCTAATTTATTGCTTTTTGCAGCTGTTGCAATTCATTGCCAGAAATATTATTTGTAAATGTCCATAAAATTTCTTGAATATTAAATTGTCAAAAATTGTCAAAAAAGTAGCAGTTCAAACTGGGAATGATCACATGAAGGGTAATAAGCTACCTTACTATAAAAAACATTAATGAAATAAATAAGCAATTAGTTACAATTCATAAGCCTGACGGTTCTGAAATTTTAAAACAGAGGCAGTGGTGGCGCTTAGTTACTTGGAGGAGTTCTGTCCATCTAGACTCAAACATGCATGCACACACACCAACATTTTCATAGGTTCATACACTCATTCACTCCAGAATGCAATTTTATAAATTTATAAAGTTGCTCAAAATAGTTTGCTTGTAACATTTAAAATAAAAATGAAATCATTATCTTTAAGAAAGATTGCTTAATCCAACTATGTTGTTTACAGTTGAATTATCATTGCTGTTTAATATATTATTTAAATATTCTTCTATATCATTTTTTAAACTTAAATCACGTAATGACAATTCTAAAATTGAAATTTTAACAAGTGTCAGAATTATTTGGTCCTAGTTTTTTCACACTAGTATGAAGAACTGATGATCTCCATGATGATTGTAAAAAAAGAGGATACAAATACTTCAACGCATTAACTGATAGCAAGGTATATTAATATTATGAATTACCATTTACAGGATCTTGTGACAAATGTATCTCCTCGTATTGTAAAAGGCACAACATCTCGGCATCACTATGGACCAGAGCAGTCTTCCTTCTTAAATATTGAACTTATATCTGAGAAATCTGCAGCATATTGGTGTAGAAGTGTCAAAGAGCTAAAAGCAGACTTTCCAGACAAGGTAAAATTTTCTTGTGAACTTCATGATCTATAATTATCTTTTACATATTTCCACAAATATTACATTTGCACTTTCTAATAGGTTGTTATAGCCAGTATCATGTGTGCCTATAACAAGGACGATTGGATCCAGCTAAGTCAAATGGCTGAAGCATCTGGAGCAGATGCCTTGGAATTAAACCTATCTTGTCCTCATGGTATGGGGGAGTCTGGTATGGGACTTGCTTGTGGTCAGGTAAAAAAAGTTATTGAAATGTCTTTGCAATTATATTTCAAGTAAAATAGTATTAAACAAACTGAGACAAAAATTAATGAGATTAGTTTGTCACCAGTGGCTTACCTTCACCTAATGAGACTAGGAGTCTTTTAGAGGTCCCATAGTCAAGGGTCACAGAAATGTGTTTGCATGCCTTATTTAGGGTAAAGAAATTTAAAAATAAAATTTGAGTTATTTTTAGAAATAAGTCCAGCTATTATTTATTTAACTGTTGTACAAGAATTTTAGAGTACATTTAAGTTTGAATTTAACAGATTAAATTATTTTTGGTGACTTTTTGGAGGTCCGCTTCCTCAATGAGTGTCAGGGTGGACTGTCTCCCATGCCCCAGCCTAGGTAAGCTACTGGTTTTCCCACTTATTGTGACACACAAGTAGCTAGTTACCAAAAATTATGTTTCATCTTTACTTAGCTAATCCTACTGACATAATTTTGAACAGCTGTAAAAGACATCACAAAAAGGAAGTTACAGCTGGTATTAAATCATCCTTACTCGAATGAAAATTAGTAAAAACTTAATTGTACAGATTTTCAAATTAATTCATGAACTAAAATCAGCTTCTGCATGTATGCAATATGGTTGTACCAAGAGCAACAGCTTTCTTCTTTCTTTCATTCTAGAAGCATAAAAACTTCATGTATTTCTCAGCATTCAGCTCTTGACATTGCAAAAACTACTGACAAACAAATTCAGCAAATATGTGAAAAGGAATTTTGTGGATAGGAAAGAAAAAGATGATTAAGAATATCAATAACAATATAATTTTTCTTGAACTTCAAGGTATTTCATTATTTTTTTGTTGCAGAGCCCTCCAAGTAGCTAATCACAATTTTGTATGCCCACTCTTTGGTCAAACAAGGGAGGCCATCTTATTTTGAATTTAGTGTTTTTTCAAATTTTGTGTTTTTTCAACTCTTATGATTTTTAAACACTATACTCAGAATAATCTATAGTTCAATAATAACTTGTACCTGTAAATTTACAAACATATTTGCATTAAATTACAAACATATTTACATTATATATGTATTATAACTCGCAGCTAACTTTTTATCTTATCTAGGAACTTATGCAAAAAATTTTGAATCCGCCTCTGCCTTAGGGCCCTTGATTGGAATTGATGGGATGGTCCCTTGCTTGCTTCCGGAGAGTAAATTAGTTTATTGTCCTCCACGTGGTCATACGCAATTTCTTCTGTTTTTTGACAATAGATTTATATTAAAAAAAGAATGTTTTGCAATTTCGATTTGCACAGTCACCTTCCAATTCTCATAATTCATAATTAGTCCCATCTACTTTAAAGTTAAAATGATGACTGGTATCTTTCTGCAACTTTGCAATTTTCCCTCGAGGTAGAGAACATTCAATTTTACATATTGAGCAGTGCTGCACTTAGTGACTAAAAAATAGGTTTTATCATTATATGAATATCTTTATGGCTCCTCTGCACTAAAGGAACAACGTGAGGCACAAGTACTCATTATCTTCCTGTCTCTCACTCTCTCATACAGGGGAGCCATAATAAATTATGAAATTTCCATCAAAACAAAATTTATCGAAACCTCCGCACAAAAACAAACCAAGAGGAATAAAAATCAAAGATCAAGATTCATGTTCTTGGAAAATTGTAGCTGAAAGATTATGTTCATATGGTAACTTCCATGGTATTTGATACCTTGGATTCATATATTATTTGCATTACTCTAAACAATTGCTTTTTAAGCATATGAAAACTATAAAACTAATTTAAAGCAGTCTCTATGAACAAAATTATTTGTTTTATTTTCCCTTCAGGATCCAGCTATAAAGAAAAATAGTGTTTATATAAATAGACTTCCTTTTTCTTTTCAGAAACCGGAGCTTGTTCGCGATATATCAAAGTGGGTTCGAGCTGTAATAAAAATCCCATTCTTCATCAAACTCACACCAAACATTACAGATATTGTTTCAATAGCAACTGCAGCATATGAAGGTATGTCTTGTGATTAGTGCTATTTGTAATGAATCTAACATATCAATTAGTTTTCCAACCAAAATGAAGATTGACGGATACTAATATGAATACTAAATGAATCTTTTGTATTCAAAATATACAGTCGCTTATTAAGGTCATCGAGGAAAGCAATGGAAATGACTATGAACATTTAAGTATTAAATATCCTCAATACAGGACTCTGCATCCATCAGAAATCTGGTGACATTAAGAGCTATGAAATCCCATTATAATCGATCACCCCCTCTGCTACTCACACACAATAAAATCGTAATTTCTTCAATTCTCTTGCCTACACTTGTCAGCTCAGAAAATAATAATTTCCTCAAGTCGCTAATTCTGAATATTTACACTCTTCAGCATTAATTATTATATATTATGTTATGAAAATTCAATAAAATATTATGTTGATGCACACTGTTCACACATGACAAACTTTCTTCAACTGGGTGAAATAATAAAATTGTTTGACCATTTTCAGAGGGCTAAATTGCAGGTTGGTTCAGATTAATTGAAGTGCACACATTAGCTCCCATTGCACAGTGTTTCAAAATGCTTAGGAGACTGGCCAAAAGTCAGAAATTGAAAGTGAACATGTATGCCTTAGTACTTCAGAATGTAAAACAGGGGGCAGTGATTTTTATGAAGAGCAGAGCATTTTACCATACCTTGTCTGGCATGTTATGCTGAAGTGGCATCTAATGCTGCAGCAGCATCTAATGCTGCAGCATGAAAAGTGTCAATGAAAATTTGGAAGTTGTCCATATAGCTGTAACTTTTGAAAAGTATATAACATTTGAAATGTAATGTTGGAGGTTGTTCTTGGACATATGTTTATCATCATTTTTAATTGAAAGACATTCATTTTATGTTCAACAAATATTGTAGATTTCATCCAAAACAGGCTTGAAATATTTATAAAATTAAAGAAATTTTTTTTCAGAAAAATATATAGATTTTGTTAAAAGATATCCTCGAGGTTTTACATTTAAACCGTAAACTTATAACTTCCTTGAATGGGAATAATCAAACAAAATTTGCTCAAACTTACCCGTTTTTGAGTTATAATAGGTTTATTGTACTAAAGTTGTGTAAATTGAGTTTAGTTCTTTTCTTCGGTTACTAACGTAAACCTGATTGTAAATGCATTTTGTTGAAACCAGACTTGAACGAGCAATTAATGGCAAAATGTAAGGTGGTTTCGCAGTTTCTGGAGGATGTAGACAAATTCTATGTTCACCATCCAGATGTTGCAAAGCAATGTATTCTTTTACTTTCTTGGTTCCCTTTGAAGACTTCTATTTTCTTGTATCTTCATTAATGGACATTCAGTAATTGAAAAAAAAAAAAAAGCCAAAAGTAGGACCAGGTTTTTCCTTGGAAGGAATCTTTTGCTGCCTCTGCAGGAATACTATGCACCTCAGATGAGGAAAATGTATTCGAGTGATAAAAAATCTTTTAATAAGAACTTTGATTTTGAAACATTTGTAATTTCAACAATAGTAATATTGATATAAATATTATTTCATATTATTTAAGTTATTATGATGCCTTAAAATAATTTCTAATCAGAAATATTACAATTTATACTCAGTAATTAGTTTGATAGTCAAAAAGATTATAATGCATACTCAGAAAGACTAAATACCTTTTCATTCCCATTTTTCAGAAATATTCAACACATTTCCAGAATAATCTCACATTTGCACACCATACTGAATGATCCATGTTTTTTTCAAAAATGTTAATGACAAATTCGAATTCAACAAGCTTGAAAACATCTTTACGTCTTTCCCTTTATTTTATTGATTTTTTAGTTTGCTTTTTTTTATTTTCCAAGTTCAAGTTCAGATTCGAATTCAGCGACCCAAAAAATAGTTTCATACGAATACTTATTATTGACTTTTGGCCAGCCTGCATAACACTTTGAACCATTGTGCGTCACAGGGAACCTGTAGTAGTCCGAGAGGCACTGTCAAAAAATTGACTGGCATTTCATTTGACACCATTTTTTGCGCACATCAGTAAGCCTAAACTAAGAGGTTTTGATTGGTCTGCTGGTATAGTAGCGCTGGATGCACGCGCTGTGACGCTACAAATATTTGATTTATTAATTATTATATGTCTAGGTCATGCGTCCTGCTCTTCCACCTAACTTGGGTGAGGGAATTGGGAAGAGATGTTAGGTTGCCGGAGAACTTATGGTATCGAACTTAGTCTGGAGTGGGGGAGGGAAACCCCAGCTGAAAACCTACCCTAATTCGGCCGAGCAAATTTTAATCCGCGCTCTACCAGTCAACTGAGTCGTGGAAGCGAAGACGCTACTACTAGACCACCGCTGTCGGTCGATCTCGCATTGCAAATGAGAGAAAAAAAGTCATTTCATTAGACGCCAAACCTAGTGCAGTTGAAAGTTTATTCATAATAACTGTCCAAAACAGTGGTCTGCGCCTCCTGCGAAACTGGGCTCTTAAGTCCATATGAAGGTGTCGACCAAGAATTGTCTACCAAGTTTCAAAAAATGAATGTGACGTAACAATCCGGCGTTCCGATACCGACATAATTATTTTACTTGCAAACGTGGCCCACCTTGACAGGAAGCAGTCAGTCTAACATTTACGTTACAAAATTGTATGATAGTCTGGGAGCTGATCTTGCTAATTGTTTACCTGCTTATCATGCTTTCAACGGTTGTGACTACAAACCTGCATTTTACGGAAAAGTCAAAAACTGCCCTTTGAAGCTATCGAGGCAAACACAAAAATTCATCCAGCCTTCTCTGACGGCGCAAATTCTCAATTGATATGAATGTGTTTTTGATGTCGCAAAAGATTCTGTCTGCAAAATGTAAATGTCTGTAGGAGCAGAAAGAAGGTATATGAGGCACGGTTAGCGTATGACTTGGCCAAAAACCAAGAACTCACCGACAAAAACATCGAAAATTTTGATGCGTCCTCTTTGCCTCGCTGCCGTGTCGAATTAGAAACGCACATCAAAAGAACGGCGTACATCGCCAAAGTTAGAACAAACGCTCGTTCGGAAGACCAGGCAGGTTTGGATCCCACACTATATGGCTGGAAATCATCAGAAAAATGTACCGCTCGGGAATTTCACAGGTCCGAAGGAAATCAGCTGCCTGAATCAATTTCTGACATTACAAAAGAAGACGAAGCAGAAACAGGTAGTTCAAACTGTTTGAAATTATTACATTATATTTGTTTTATGCAGTATTAAAATCTTGTTTTCTCTTTTTTTTGTGGGGTTTTAAGGGTTCGTCAACAACTAGGTCATTAGAGCCCATTTTCTCTTTTACACATCAGTCTTTCTTCGGACACTGATCAAGAATAAGAATAATTTCAATCTACAATTTATTATTTCTTCTTTTTTCAACTTCAATTGTTTTGTATTTATTGTTATTTAATTATTATTACGATTACTAATTAATTTATAATTATAAGTTTATAAATAAAAAGTTATCTTTACCCATGTAAAATTAAGTACGCATCCTACGTCTCTCCGACCGGCCGTCCTTTTTTTTCTTTTGGTGTGTTTTTTTGTGGGGCTTTACGACTCGTCAACATCGAGGTCATTAGAGCCCTAAAATCTTGTACAGGTAGGGAAAATGCAGTTAAGCACTAGAGAGAGCCAACATGACTCTCCCCGCGTGTGGGACTCGCCGAATGACTTAACCATGCCCACTAAAAACCCTCCTGAATTACAATATATCAAAACATTACTCAAAATATCAAAAAACGAAAATGAAATCTAGCCCTCGCAACCGAGTAACGTCGGGATCGAAAAGAACAAGAGGTGACCAAGGAAGGTCAGAAAAGAGAAAGGAAGGAGCCTAACACAAGTAAGCGGAAGTAATGCCAGACTCAGCTCGGGGTCCCGTGTTTGCCAAACACGTACTTACTAGATGTAAGTCCCCTGGGGTGTCTTTCGGTGTCGTTGCGGTCATAGAGTTAAATATAAACAGAGGCAACCGTCTCTGCTGCAGATTGTCCTTGATAACATGAGACAGAAGATACTGAGAGATGTCGCCTTCTCGCTCGCTCATCCGCTTGGAGGGGGTAAGTTGTTACTGTACAACGACTTGTGAGCAGCAGTCAACAGTCAGTGAGGAGAATCGAGTTCCCCCACCTAAGACGATGTGCGAGAGAGACAGAGACATCTCTCATCGTTTTCCCCTCCGGACAACCGGCACTACTAGACTGGCAGACCAATCAAATCCTCCTATTTTAGGCTTATTGATAATGTGTGCAAAAACTGTGTCAAATGAAATGTTGACAGCAAATTTGTAATGCTGCCTCTCGGACTATAGGGACTTTTACCTTAGAAGCACTCTACTACCGTCGGCACCAGCGACACAACAAAAATATTGTTCCATTATGGCGATTCGGGGTAAAAGATTCGGCGAGACGGCTACCAAGGGCCATATTCGGCTTCATAATTTCTATAAATAATTGAATTTCTTATTTTGCATCGAAAATATGATCGTCCAATCGTATTTCCCTCTTGTCAACTAGTCCCATATCAAAACTGCTATGATTGCAGTAATTCATTTGTTATCCCTGTCAAAAATAGAGAATATGCATTTTATAATGACAACGAATTAGATATACATACACGCATCAAAGTAGTTTCAGAGATGTCTGAATAAATAAAATTGATCAATGCAACGTATTGTGCATCTTTTTTCCTGTATCTTCGTTTGATTATTCTTCCTCATTTCGGTTATAGGCCACCATTACCTTCATGAAGTTTTGTTTTTCATAACTTACACACATACTGCACAGTGTAAAACGGAAAAATATTAAATTGTTGATTTTATTTGAGTTAAGATTATCGATGATTTCATGTCATCATTTTAAGTTGACTGTTTTATTAACATTTATCGTATTAATTGTCGACATCTTTGTACACTTCTTTCTTGAACAGGTGGAGCATCTGGTGTTTCTGCAATAAACACTATAAGTGGACTCATGGGGCTGAAAGCTGATGGAACGCCATGGCCAGCTGTTGGCAATGAAAAGAGGACAACATATGGAGGAGTTTCGGGAAATGCAACTCGACCAGTAGCGCTCCGGGCAATATCATCAATAGCAAAAGCTCTTCCTGGTTTTCCTATTCTTGGAATTGGAGGTATTGATTCAGCAGATGTCAGTTTGCAATTTCTACAATGCGGAGCCACAGTTTTACAGGTATGTCATTTGTTGCATCGATTATGTACAAAAAGACACTGAAAGTGGAATGATATCCCTCCAAAAACAACCATGGCACACTTCCAACATTAGTTCGAACTGCATTAAAAACGCAGACCTAAAATATCTAGTGCAAACGTACTATTGTCGATGGGTAAAATATACAGTTTTAAATCTGACTAGCAAGCCCGAGCACTCGACATTGTCACGAGTAACAAATAACACGAGTGCCATTTTTACGACTTCTTTTACTTTAAATCTACAATTCATCTTCAATAAACATAATTTTTCGACATAGCTCTTCTTGATTCTTATATTATATTTTATTGATCATTTGTTTCTCATTTCATTTTATTCAATTGACTCCTTTTTTCCGTTCAGCTCATTCGGTTTCACCCCCAGACGCTTTTTGGAACTTCGCTCCGTTCAGGATCGAATCGTTCATCGACAACTGTGTGTCGTTGTTTGCGATAAAACTGTGATTACACATATCTTTGAATCAATGGCTAGAGGGTGAGCTAATTTTTATTACAGTTTAAGTGCATTAAACGTCCTGAAATGTCTAACAAAATAAATGCTTGCCATAGTAGATTCAACGCCGTGGACCGAAGACAACCATTTGTTGAATGAAAAAAAAGTTAGTTATCAGTTTTAAATCAAGCAATTAGTTCTATAAAATATGTCATGAAAAATAAAACATCAAAAACTGCTGTGCACTATATTTCCTAAGCAAATAAAACAATTATATGCCAAAAACGGTTTTGACATGCACGCCACAGTACTCAGTTCCACTTCGGCTATATTCGACTCTCGCTACTCCCACCATCCCTACGCTCAGCTGCTGTCACTGGCTCTCAGCTGCGATCGCTGTGATTGATTGTTCTCGTAACTCTGAAATTTCTTTCAAATTATTTAGACAAGTGCAAACAAATAGTTTTTTTTGTGGTGAGTTTTCATCGCAGATGAAAAAAAGTGTTTATTATGTAACATTCAAACTATTGTTGATATATAATTGATCGTTGTATATTTGAAAGAATTGTTGCGACATCTTTTGATGACAGTTTGCATTCTGACGCTATGTGTTCCTTTGTATACTTTTCACACACATGTTTAAATCCGATGTACAATTCATTTGTAAGTAATTAATCGTAACTTATTCGTTTAGGTATCATTTCTATTTACATTTTATAAGGCTATAAAGCTTAGAACATTTTATAAAAATCAAGTTTCACTGCAAAGGCAGACCAAAATTTACCATCATTGAGTCGTTTGCAGGGAGTGGTTTAAGCAACAATGTTGAAAAGAACGGAAAAACATGGAGTATCGATTGATGAATTTATAAATGAATGTAAGCAGCACGGAGAAAAGAGTATTGTAGCTTCTTTGGGTGTTAAAGTAGACAGGAAGTCCAGTTTTACTGTAAGAAACGATATTGTTGAAAGGTAGTTCATTTCGTTACAAAAATTTTCATAAACTGATTGATTTAATGTCCTAGATTATACTGAAATATAGCCATATTTTTTTGCTATTCTACAGTATTGTACAAAAGTGAAAAAATTAATAAAATTGTACACCAGAAAATAAAACATGCCCCAAAGAAAATTAATATATTGAATTATTAATTTCAACATTCCACATTTATTATTAATTTTAATTATTCAAGAACATAATTTAATGACAATTGTGATTCAAGTTATTTTTTTATTATTAACATTAATTTTTGTTTAAAAATTTGATGAAAAAAAATTGTTTGCAAAATTTAATAGAATAAAAAAGTTATTTAATGACATATAACTTTTATTATTATTTATAACCATTAAAACAATAAAATTGTTTTGAAAAAATTCTATATTTAACCAATCATTTTTGTATGTACACATTCATTTTTTTACAAAATTATTTAGTAACAAAAATCTCAATTTATTTCTTAATTCTGTTTCTCTAATAGCTTATCAATCATTTAGAATGCTTTAAATTGCTTGACAAGTCTACTAAACATGGTATGAGAGATTCAAACTTCACGCACTTCAGAATGAAACCGAACATGAATGCCTTATTCTGCATACTGTGTAATGGCGGCCACATTCTGGTTTTACCATGTTTTTCTGCAGTTTTCTAAGTAACTTTTTATGCCATTGGCTAATTTTGTTGATTTTTTTAGTTTCTTTTTCCACAATGAATGCCCGACATGTACGATATTTTCTTTTTGCACATTTAACCCCCTCACTTTTTCACAATTTCAAAAATACAGTCCGTTCCAGGCAGATTGAGAGTTGTCTCCCTAAGAGCCTATGTAACCTAATTTGCAATTTACTTGAAAACAAGTAGGTAAATGCAAAAATTTTATTAGACTTTTTTTTAAAGGTATAAATATTTTCTTTCGATTAAACAAAAAAGCTCAGTTAACCGGTATCACCTTAACGTTCAATCTACCTTAAATTGAACGTTTTACGTGGATAGTGCTGCCATTTATGACTGACATCTGAAAGCCTGTCTTTAACTTTTAAATACAATTATTATAAATATTACAATGTCATATATAAAAAAGTGTGATTGCACTCACCTTTGAATCATGGGCTACACGCTGAGCTAACATTATTATAGTATAGGTAAATTAAACACCTTCAAAGTGAATAAAAAATGAGGTGCTTGTCATTTTATTATAATAATTCAATCTTTGAACTTATGGAGGAAATTACTTAGGGTATCAAGGATTTCGGAAAGGTATTACGTAACTAAATATTCTCACGTAGAAAATGTTAAATACCGAACCATACATTTTCAAACATGTTATTTCATTTTGTTGAGATAAAGAGAAAAAAAATGAATTGCGTGTCCACATCTGTTCTAAAAACAACTAAGGCATTGTGCACACCGATGAAACGCATTTTATAAGAACGAGCACACCAACGAAACCCCCCGTTTCGTCCATTCGTATTCGAACTTTATTTCCAGCTCGATTTGAACTCTTCTAAACTCCAATATGATTGGTCTTTCTTACCATTTTTAAGCATTTCATAAAACGCTGTGCGCACTTTTCAATCTATTGAAATGAATTTGGTTCCATAAAATGCGTTTCATCGGTGTACATCGCGCCTTAATGACACGTAGTGAATCGTTGGTCGAGGAGTATCCCAGTCGATCGGCAATTCGGTATCCTCAGGCCGGTATTACACGGTCATATTTCTATGTCTCTGGTCTAGGATATATGATCAAAGATATGACCGTGTAATGCACAAGCTTTGATCATAGTTCAAACAGTTGAACTATGATCACATATCAATGACATAGGTTCTCGCTGAGAGAATCTATGATACCTTTGATCATATTGCAATTATATTATGAGCAAAGATAGCGCTGGAGGTGAAGATGGGGAAGTTCAGTTGGAGGATTGTGGCAACGAAGCTCCTTATTTTACAGTATGAGACAAATGAGGCTCTTTATTATGTGAAGTATAAAGAATACAAAAATAGAAATGTGGCTTGCGCTTTTGGGATATTCATATACTCTACTGTAAACTAGAAAAAGATTATTTAGTTGCTAAATTTCGAAGTGTTACCATAAGCCGATCGTCCACTTAAACTATTTCTCATACGATATGCGTATTTTCCTTTTCAATAAATGTATGCACTTTGGATACTTCAAAACAAAAAGAATTTTTACCCATTCTTAAATAATTTACATAATGTTTAGGTTCTACACATCGAAGTTTTTTCAATAAATTATTCTGGATGCCCAACATATCGAGTCTTGCAATCCACGGTCTAACCCACAATCGTTCCTTTTTGTTTGTACAGTTTTGTCTTTTAAGAATTAAACAAATTGAATTTATAGAGCACATACAAGCACCTCCAACAGCAAAAAAAGTCCGTCATCCATTTTGCTTTACACTAGATGTGACCATATATATCACGTATTTTACGAGACTAAACATTGTTTGATAATATTTTCCGATCGTGTAAATTGATTACATCTTTGATCAAGGATATATGACATACAAATATGATCGTGTAATGCCGGCCTTTATGTCATGTAGTAAGAGTATACGTAAGTATAATAATAATAATGATGTAATACATCATTCTTCCCAACCCCTAAAAGGTAATTCTTGAAAAGAGAGAATAGAATTGGGAGTGACAGAATTGAAGATTCAATTCAATCTCTCGTCAGTGATGATTCTAGCAATACTTGATAGATGACAAATGACGCAACAAATACAAAATTAAAAGTTTCCAAACTTTTTGTAGTTTAACGAGTTACATACTTGCCCTAAGTTATGGTCTACATTATACCGTGGTACATGGAAGGCAACGGCAAACCTCATAAGGACTGACTTGATAAATGTGAGCTATTTACTTAAAAAATTTAAAAAAATCAACGTGTTTGAATAAAAATGCTAGTTTGGGAAAAGACGCTTGTAGTTAAATATCCCTAAAATATTGTCGGTGATTTACTATTGAAACACCGTGGTGGTCAGTAATTAAAGTCTCACGGCACCTACCAGAGTGTTTAGGTCAAAATACGCTGGCTAGGAGGTAAAAAAATCATTGATCTTGTATTATTAATATTTTTACACATGTGTTTCGTAGGTTGGAAGTGCCATACAAAATCAAGATTTCACTCTCATCGATGATTATACAACAGGGCTAAAAACCTTGTTATATCTCCAAGGTATGGAGCTCCAGAATTGGGATGGCCAGTCACCACCTATTACCAAACATCAGAAGGGAAAACCAACAATTTCTCTAAAAGATAGTCTCGGCAACGTAAGTAATTGAATTTCCTTCAGGAGAGGACATTCGTTGTCTAGAAGAAAATAAGGAAATTTTTATGATTGTTTCAGGTGTTGCCCAGTTTTGGAAAGTACCAAAAACAACGAGAGCTAAAAATCGCAGAAATGAAGAGAACAAAAAGCGGTGTCTCAGCAGAACTCCCAAAAATTCGTAATGTCATTACCCCAACTAATATACCAAAGATTAGTGATGTAATTAATTCCGCAGTTCCTAGGATTGGTGCTTTCAAAGCACTTGATAATACACACCAAGTAGTGGCTCTCATCGACGACGTAAGTAAACCATTCGTATCCATCAAGTTATTACAATTCCGAATTTAAAAAATTTACGTGATCTAAAATAAATCTGTTATTTACAAAGTTAGTCAGTTGTAAGTTACAACAGGTAGAATTATGTTTCACACTATGTGAAATTTTTCATACTACTTACACACTCATATTTGGTGCCCATACATATTTTCAGTAAGGAAAAACCGCAATCCAAGGTCAATTAATTTCGCGAAGTTCAAATTTTTCCTAGCACCTTAAAAAGTAAAGGGCAGTACCGACAGAATTTTAAAAAATTAAATACTATCGACCCGCCCCAGCTTTGCCCAGGAGTTTTTTGTTTCCTTAGTTTAACTTCTATTTGTAATTTAGTGCAGGTAAGACCAAATATTTATTTATAAACCACACTTCACCTGGGTCATTTTACGCCATCATACGTATAGAAAGTGCTCTAAACATTATCAAATTCGATTAAAAATCATGACAAATCATTGTTTAAAGGTCAATATTATCTTTTCTTTTTTTTTTTTGATAAGTGGAATACCGTCAGGAAACCCTTCAGTATTCAGGTTTTTGGTAGTAATATTTCTTGAAAACAAATTTTTTCTCCCGCCCACCCAGTTAATTACGTCTTAAACTAACAGGTCCAATATTTAAAATAACATAAGTTAGTGTAATCAGTCCTCTCTTGACCCTTGACCCACTGGATTTATTTCGTTTTTTGCATATCTGTCCGTTATTCTTGTCTTATTATTTGCAGGATTTATGTATAAATTGTGGCAAATGCTATATGGCCTGCAATGATTCCGGATACCAAGCAATCACCTTTGACCCATTAACGCACATGCCACATGTAACTGATGACTGCACTGGCTGCACTATGTGTCTCTCTGTTTGTCCTATCATGGAGTGCATAAGGTAGGCGTTGTTGCGTGAAATTCGTCACAGAAAACTTACAAGTATTATTTTCAATTTAATAAAATGTAACTATTTTAAATTATCTTCGATGGCAGATGCAAAAATTAACGATTGCAATTTAAGAAAATTAGGCGAATGTTATAAAGGAATGTTTAAAACAGATGATAATGATTGTTTGCTTAATTCAGCAAACTCATTAACACTTAAGAAATACGTTAAAGCAAAAAGCGAACCATTCATGTCTTTCAAGAGGCGTCATTAAGCAATACCGTTTATATTGTTTTGTTTCGGGAGAATTATGTAGGATATTTCCTCAGATCAAGATAGGCTTCAGTGGTGAATATTTTTCCCAATCAGTGTGAATACAAGGATCAAGAAAATTAGTAATCATATCTAGGTACATATGTTTGCTAAAGAAGGGTTCGCATTTATCGAGGAAAATAATGACAAATTATCATTTTTTTGATAAGCCATTTATCTTAACTTAGTAATACTTAAATGTTGGTCAACTGCGGGATCGAAATGATAATACTAATACAAATTATCATGCCTGCTTCAAACCGAATCAATATCGAGGCTTTATTGCATTGCATATTTTCTGTTTTTTTTCTTTATTATCGACACGCTTTTGGTTGTAGAAATCGTGCACACCACAGTGTGCCGTATCTGTTACGTTGCCGATCACAAACGCTCGCAGTGTCACATCTGATATTTCCAGCCACTGTACACTTATTCTCTGATTATGACTCGAATTTTAGTTAAATAATATGAGAATATTAAAAAGTATCTTTTGAATTGTCGTAAGTAAGTTATTAAAATTCTTGACAATTTTGAGAGGTAGTACAATCCCAATCACTACAGCGAAATATTCAATGAATCGGATGCGTCGACCCAATTAAGTGTTAATAAAAATCCAATAGGTGTAGAGTTTTAACACATCGTGATACACTGAATCCTCAGTAATTCGAAACCCTCTAATTTGAAATACTCGATAATTCGAATATTTTATTAGGTCCGTTCACTTTCCTAAATAAGATCATGTTAACTCAAACTTTATTTGAAATTTCCAGAAAAGGTTTTTCGATAATAACGTTCTTAAAGACGAAAAAATAGATTTACTGTACAGCTGTATTCAAAAAGGTCACTAAGCAATTTTGATTCTATATTTACATATATTTTGATCTATATTTACGAAGGGGCTACTGCATTGTGGTACAGGAAGCACCTTCCAAGATTCGCAACACAATGCATTTCCCGAACAGTAGTTTTCTCGAAATTTGTTTCCTTTATTGCAAGCCAAGCCTATATTTCACTTGTTTGCAACCACCAATACGTTGATCTGTGATGTTGAAAATTAAACTGGAAGAATCGATGAGAAAGATACGACGACGTGAAAAGCACTCTAATATCATATCTTTTATCTCACCATCTCACTAACGTAACATTGTATTCCAATGTGAGTAAAATGAACGTTATAAAAAGGTACTTGTAATGTTGTGCTACAAACATTATCCCACTCTAAAATTACGCATTACATTATTTTAAATAATACGGAATGTCTTCCTTTTACTTCGTATATAATACGTGCATGGGTTGAAATTTTGCTGAAATAATTCGAAGATTTTTTTGAAAACTCTGTTATTCGAAATTTCGATAGTTGGAAATTGTTTAATAGCCTCGTGAGTTTCCAAATACAGAGGTTTCACTTTATTTTTGAATACTGGCAGGTCAAGCTGAAGGTACATATGCTGCAGTTGAAAAGCACACACTTAAAAAAGCCAAATCTCAGTAACTCTATTTTGTCAGTTCATTTGTCACATCAATGAGTAATTATTATCTTCATACATAGATAAATATGATAATTCAATTTTATAACTTCTCATCAAGAACAAACACAATCCCTAAAAAAATGTGATGAATAATTTGAGGCAATTTTATCTGTATCTTACATTGTAAATTTTCTAACTGTAAAATTGTCCAATTGTAAAAATCTAACATTGTAAATTTTCAGCATGGTGCCGAAAACAATTCCCCATGTAATAAAACGAGGAGTACCAGTGAGTTGAAATCAATGATTGTATGAGAAAATACACAAAATGTTAAAAGAAGCGAAAGAAGAAATGTCTATCAACAATTCAGAACAAATGGTGACTGATAATATAAATTGTAAAAATTGTGTAATGTCATCAAACATTTATTCACCAAAATTTTAATACATAAATCCGCATTTGTCAAATATTGTCTCATTTCCTTTTACCTTCATAATTCATACCTATGTAATTTATGAATACAAAAATTAGTATTATTTATGTCAAGGAATGCATCAATTGAAACAATTATTACCAGAAAAGAAGGTAATGCAACCTAACATAATTCTCGCACATGACATTTTGTTTTCATTTAGGTGCTACATTCTTTCTTCCGATCCAATGGAGGAAAAGCGAGGCAATTCTGATCTATTGTACTAAGTTTTCAACATGTTTCCCCTAAGAAGAGAAAAGATGAATCAAATTTGAATAGTTGATGGTAAATGAATCTAAAGAACTATAAAGAACCTGAGATAATTTTCTACTTAATTCGATGCAACTGATTTTATATTTCTTTGGTCATTGACAATGTGAAACTATATGTAACTATATCTAGTGTTTGAAATTCGGAAACAGGTGAACTTGCCAATTGTTTTCATTTAGAGACAATGCAATCAAATATTGCAATAGCAATAACTACAACAACATGCAGATGGGGTCGAGTGTCAGGACCTGTGGATGCGACCTACATCAATATGTGATAAAATACTACATTATCTAACATTTATAAAGTCTATCCACAAGGATTTCAGTTGCCTTCAAGAATATTGAGTTTTTATAGTTTTATTTTACGGAAATAGGTCAGTGAATAACAGCTAATTATCAACCACCCTCATATTGTAGATTTATGGTATCCAACAGAAAACTATCAAAAATTAGGCATTGATAATTGTAGTAATTTGCACCCACAACTTAGGGGTAAAAATAGCTCACATTTGGTTCTGCAGCCTGAAGCAGAAAATGCCATTTGTTACAAAAAATGATTAAGTCGAGATATATATTAGCATCAGCTCAACAAATTTTGGATATATATTACCATCACGAGTTAATCCCACAATGTCAAAGAGGAACAATTAAAGTTGAATAGTTGTGAAAGAGGATCATGTTTCACAACCATGAAGCTAGTTTAACTTGATTGAAATATTACTGAAAAAATTCATCACACTTCACTCAACTATAGTTTATGAGCATAGCTGAAGTTTCAGAATAGAATGGAGCAAGTTGGGAGAGAAATTAAGTAGCCAATGATTGAGAATTTCAGTGAGAGATTCAATAACATGTTTAACACAAGGTCTGCACAGGAGCCCCAACAAGTGATTGTCCCTTCAACTGACTACAGAACAATTCCTGATCAAGATAAGATCCTATCACAATTTACCAAGACTTGTTTCAAATTACTGTTTCATCAAATAATTCAAAACTAGTCAATGTGTATGCTTGGCTACTTGACTGATTGTCTGAAATTTCTTAGGATTTTTACGATGGTCATGGCAGAACTAATTTCATTGCCCCAGAAGCACATTGAATTTCTCAGACTTGCTAAAATTGTTAATTTTTATTACATTTTAAAAATATTGGTAATAGAATTATGAATTTGATAAATTGAATTCACCTGTATTTTGTTGAATAAAAATATTTTATTTTTAGTACGATAAATTTCGAATCAATTTTCTGAATGTAAGGGAACTAAACACTTTTTACTGGTAAACTGTCTGATCTTTTTCCAGTTGTTGCATACACTTTGCATTTTCTTGAAGGCCTTGCCTTGGAAGTAGAACTGATTTTTTTGAATCAAGTGTCCCCAAAATTTACCTTGCAAACATGAAGGGCACTCCACAGCTTTGGATTTTCTTCCGACCGGCAAATACAAAATTACAACCACTTCACTCAATCAATATAAAATTACAGAGGAGAACAATCAGTATTTAACAATGAACCTCTGAAAGATTCAGAGAACTAGTAGAATTAAAGACATGAATGATGTCTAGTAACGATACGTCAAAATCAGACATCAAAGTACAGGACGGGTACTGTCAGTCTTTTGTCGGGAAGTCCTACAAGGTAGGACAGACATTGCCAATCTTTTGTTGCGAATGGGTTAACATACTAAGGAGTGTATAAATGTGTAATATATAATACAAAATAAAACACTATGCAGCAAAGAGTTTTCCAACACTGAATTATAGTAACACTAGTCCTAGTGAAATTTAATGAAATGATTACTTAAGTTTATAGGAAATTACTATTAGAAAATAGTCAACAATTAGTCAAAGATAGTAAAAATAAGCAGTCAATGATTCCACAGAAATGGGTTTTGTAATTAACTTTAAAAGAAAAAAATAATTTTGTATTACATTTATTTATAAAAGAAAATGTGCAGTGAGATAATACAAAGAAATTTACAATGTTCTATTTCAATTGATTTACATTCACATAAATTTTCTATTAATTCCATGTAAATACAACAAACTGGAAGTAAGTAGTTTTATATTCTAAACAAATCTCCTAATGCAAACACTCATACGTGCAGTTTAATTTTTGAAAAAATAACTTTCATTAACATAAAATTAAAAATCCAATTTTCTACACTGCCATTTCCACCTTAACATTAATGCAGAAATTTTGAAGGGAATGAATTGGACAATATAAAATTTTATTCCATCTGGACAAAACACAATAGACTTAACTTTCATGATTACCCAATATAAGACTAACTATTTGTGATGCAACATCATACACTACTTCCATTCAATTACTTTCGTCAAGACAGGAGGAAAACAAAGATTATACTACTAGATACACATCTACCACATTTAAAAATACAGATCTATCAAGTCCAGTTTGGCAGTGACTTGATTTAAAACATACCTCAACTAAAAGAATCACTAAAGCCAGAAAGTTTAAAACTACCATATCAGTGTTAGGACTCAAGTTTGTAGACTGGTTGAGGAAACAAATGCAATGTTACAAGTCACATCACATCCCATAAAATGTCTTACAAACTAATATTCAATAATGTTAGACTAAAAACACAGATTTCGGAGGTGCTAAACACCCATTTCTCAGTCAGTCGGAGAAAATTGGCAATGCAACATATCTGAGACAAATGTAATATCAACATAAAGCTTAAGAATAACACGAGTTAATAAGTAACTCCCTCTGTACTGAAACAAAACCTCTGGAAGGGTGTTTCGATAATGAATTGCTCTTTGATTTCATTAGTCACATCCTCTGGTATTTTAAATCTGTGTTGAAGCCAGACACTGAATAAATTACAGGACAGTATTACACTAACATACATTGTAAGTCATACTTCACAATTGCTCATCAAACAAATCAGTTACATTTCTATGTATTGGCAGACTGCAAAATTTGTCACACATTTGTCACATACCAATAATTATATTACCAGTAAAAACTACTATCAATCAGCTTACGTGATTCTTTAAAACATACTCAGATTCAATTACTTGTACTTCCGATTACAACTCATGTAATACTACAGGGGATCATACAAAGAGTGTTCAATGTATTTATATAGAACTATGCTTATAATATATAGAAAAAATGTTACTCTATGTAAAAGAACAAATGTAACTAAATTTGTTACCAATAGAAAGCCATATTTAGATACATAAATCACTCCCTGACAAGCTTTTAAGAATCAATGTCAAGTATATTAAACAGCAGGGGTTCCCAAAAACTAATTTTATCAAATTTAAATTGGCATCAATTCAACACACATTGCCCCTACAATGTTGAAGTCATACAATACAGAAAATTTCACATTCACATCTAGATTTCGTAACTTGTCATTCTCATTGCAAACTGTCCATAAAAACACACAATGTTCCGAAAACTGTTAGCACAACTTTTTCCTGCTACATTGATTCCACTCTTTTCTGTCAGGCATGTACATCTCCCCTGCAAAGCCATGTCAATTGAAAGTTGGTACATCTTAATCCTCACCCTCCTCCTCCTCTTCTTCCTCTTCCTCCTCTTCTTCCTCCCCAGCAGACTCTACTTTCTTTTCTTCTTTTCGTGGGCGACCACGTCCTCTACCACTTCCACCACTTGCCTTCTGCAGAGTATAATACAGGAAACAATGTTAATGATGTATTATTAATAAATATAACTATTTTATTAACAATAATTGATCAGAGGAATTTATACATCAGATCAATAGTATGGTGAAACTTTCATTAAGCACATTTCTCCAGTTCGTTGCGAAGATTCATAGAATGTCGCCAAGGATGGAGGTATATTTCTACTTTTCTGCCACATTAGTGCATCTCCTCAAATAAATATCAGCTGTCCATGTTCATTATAGAGCATGTCTGCTTTTCAAAAATTTCCAGTAACTCAAATTAGCAAGGATCCTCAACTCAACACAGGTCAAGTTTTAATCTATCCACAAACTTCCCTTGATCAAAGCAAAATCTTGACATCAGCTCAAGTTGAAAGTCTATCATCAATTTTAAAAGAAACCAGCAAGTGACCCATTTTAATTTGAGTCAATGTCTTAGTAATTACAATTACTTCTATCATTATCACTGAAATAGAAAAATTCCTTAACAGATTGTCGAAATTGGTAAATTTTATTGAAATCACACAAGAAGCAATTTTCTGGCTAGAGGATTAAAGGCTTATTACATGAAAAGCATGAGAAGTCAGACAGATGGGTTCAGAAATGTCAATATTTTATGGTAAAATTCTTAGTAAAATACTAGCAAGAATATCCGACAGACATCACTCGAGCTCTTTCAGCTTCAGTTTTAAGCATATGAAAATTTTAACGCAAGCTGGATATCAGATTATAACTACTGCACTACATTAAATAGAAGGAAAGAAGCTCAATGCAAACCTTAGGAGAGGCCTTTCCCTTCTTCTTGGAAGTTCCCTTTGGCCTTCCCCTGCCCCTCTTTGCAGGCGATGCTCCATCAGCTTTCTTGACATCCTTCTTGTCATCAGAAGACTTTGAACGTTTCTTGGCTTCTTTACCTCCAGCCTCCTGTAAAGATAAAGTTTTACAATAAAACACTAACAAAATCCATTAAAACAAAAGTGAGAATTTATTGGACATAATAGCCAAAGTCACACAATTAGAACTGACTTTTAAAATTCCAATAAGTAATACAAGTTCCTGTGAAACAAACTTTTCGTAAATTTAACCCCATGGTAGTAGTAAATATTTTTGGGATACTCTATTTCATGGCAGAAATTATTATTTATAAAATATAACAAATGGAAAACTAGATCTTAAGCAGGTTTATTAACTAGTATGGACAAAAAACATTCATGAAGTGGCGGGGGAAAAAGAAAGAGGAGAAAATGATAATATTTTCATCAAAATCACAAGTAATGGAACACCAATCTCAAGTTGATTCTAAAAATAAAATTTATATATAGTAAAAGCATATGATAAACATTTAGAACTATATTCTTTCTCTCATTCCCATTAATATCCAGTGAGAATGTTATCCATTAATGTTGGAGATTTGTAGTATTGGGGAGTATCCTCAGTCCCTTATTTTCATTTATATAATTGAGAAGATTTTAGGAAACTACAATTTCCCATTTCACTACCCAAGGGGTGAACTTTTATTAAATCTTTTCTTAGAGGACATTTTCGATAATGATCTTCCCAACCCCTACCGATACCAAACTGTCGTACCAAATTCCATAAAATATGTTCTCTGCTTTATTTTTCATGAACCACTGAAGATTAATGAATTACCACAGAATTCATGAACTTCTCTTCTCTTTCCTCCTCAAGTCCAACCACTTAACAATGCTTCACACTGTTCCAAAGCCAAAATGTTCATTATTCAGTTTATTTTCTTTTTAAGTAAGAATGTATATTTATTCAATCCATATATCTCAACCTAAGTGAAATTTCCAAACATTAATAATTTTTCATATTCACTATACTTTCAGGAAATACAGCTAAGTTACAAACATCATTGTTCCAAAAGATACTACACATGCTTCACATGATTTCATGTTGAATACTTTTGTTCCCAATCTCCTTGGTCTGAAGTTTTCTATTACTACATATAGTATATGCTTTCATATATTACTGTTCCTTCACTTTCTTGTGACAGAAGTACTTCATCACATTTTGCAGATTTTATCTCCAGTAAATTTAAATTACCTTAGAAACCAACCTAGCCAAATAATAGCTTTAGCTCACGTAATACTCGCAGGCCATTAGGGGTTTACATGTAAACTATTGGACATACCAATAACTAAATAAATAGCATAGAAATATAATTTAGTATTTCCTATTTAAAATTAATGGGTACCTTTTATTGAACAAAAAATGAAGTATGCTATGCATATTAAAATATTTGGTACACATTTTAAAAAGAACTATAAATGAAAAAAGTACGCCTATCTGACAAAGAACCAATCCAAAATTATAAAATTTGCAGTGGCATACATTGTCTTGTTGTTACTCATTGTTTGGAGTGTTTACCAAATAAAATATTTTGACACTTTGTTATCTCTAACCGACAAGCATAATCATTATTACCTGTTCATAGCTATAGCAATGAAAATTTCAGTGCCCAATACTTTTTATTTTCTCTCACCAGCCTAAATTCTCATACATGTAACATGATCAGCAGTATCTGTTACCTTATCTTTCTCAGTGATCTATCTTTAAACAGTTTAGCTTCTCTATCTTCATTATTTAGGCAAACATTTTATTATCTTTCATAGTCTTCAATCCTTGCCATGTGGTTAAAACTAATTTGTTATTTGACTTTTTTCATTTAATTATATAAATTTTCACAATAAACAAATTATTTAATTTATGACAAGTTTACTTTGCAGATTGCAGCCATTCCAGTGTCAGTCAAGAATTGGTGACTCCAAGAGACTAAGCATCTCAATATTATTTTTCATGAGGACAATGGCTACTTTGGATTCAAATTCTTTTACTGGGTTTGGTATGGCAGTTCTTTTAACTTTTGTATATAAATGTAAAAAAACTAGGAAGTACGCAAGGCACATGCTATGGAGTTGGTTTATGCAAATGGTAGAGTTAATAAACAGACAGACTTATTTAAAACTATAAGATTATCTTTCAAACTACATCAAAAATAATTATTGAGGTTGTTCCACTTTGTGGCCTTTAACACTACTTGTCACAGAATCTGACCGAGCTATAAGGTGGGAATTCTTAGTAGTTACTTGACACACACATTTTCTAAAATCTTACACGAAGGGCAAACACACTAGTACAATTTGGGTAAAATTCTAGTAACTGTTCACGGTCA
The DNA here is from genome assembly GCA_002313205.1 of Laupala kohalensis. Classification (NCBI taxonomy): domain Eukaryota; kingdom Metazoa; phylum Arthropoda; class Insecta; order Orthoptera; family Trigonidiidae; genus Laupala; species Laupala kohalensis. The sequence continues at coordinate 1,554,323 of NNCF01125977.1, read as the reverse complement.
CTTGAATCGTAAGGTTAAGAGTACTCTTCATGTTCCAATGAGTCTAACGTGTTACACTGTTTTTCCTTTATAATACTTGGTTGCTTCTCTTAGAATTTATTATTGTAGTTTTAGTTCATGTGTCTTTGTTGGTATTCACAATGCAATGAAATGAAATTAATGTAATCCATAACCAGAGTGCAAACGGGAGGCACACAGCTCGCTCTGCTACCATTAGGGTGCTACATGTGAGCAACTTGAATCAGCCAACTAAAAGCCTTGCAAGCGAAGTGCCAGATTAAACTCAAACTAAATCACATTATTGCAAACTTATTCGTTTTACTTCAGTGTTCAGCAAATGTACTGTATTAACAGATCACATTCTATACAAATGTAATTATATAACATCATTAATATAATGAAGCATCTAATTGTTGGCATAAAAAATGAACTGTTGATGAAAAGCTTTATAGTGATTGTGGACATACGAGAAGATGGAGGGTTCATACAATTGCTGAGAACTGCATCTCAAGGGAGGTCATACTATTACTAATAGCACCTACTTCGACATAAAGCCTTTGGATTATGAATACCGATTTTAGGGCAATGCTTCTACTTCACGTGTAGATGTAGCACCTGCTTATACCTTCTGAATAAATGCCTCATCTTTAAACATACTAGCCAACGAAGCAAAAATCAATCTCTTAAAAAATGTATGCGCTAAAACATTAAACACCCCCTAATGTAGCGGTTAATACTCCTATGATCAATGCAGGAGACCCGGGTTAGATTCCCAGCTCGTAATCATTTTCACCTGACCAAAAATCATCATATACTTAACACCCTAATCAAAGGCTACAACTTTCCTGAAGCTGGAAAAACTCAAGTTACAAAAGTCAGTTTTCTGATTATTTATATTGGCAGTTAAAATGCTAGAAGATTTTTTGGTATTCTTTAATAACATTTGACCATAAAATACCTCCCAAGTACACAAAACATCACTTGCAACTCTGAGCAAATTAAAGTAAAGTACTGCTCTAATATCGAGAATGCCTTTGATGCAGAACCCTCATTCAATACCTAAATTGCCATGAGATTAAAAGCTCATTATTTGCAAGAACAGTATTAAAATGTACTCTTCTTATAATTCTTTACTTATACTCTTTAGTTAACCACATTTAAGACGGCAATTGAGATTTGATAACAACCGCAAAGAAAAGAAATAATAGAGAACAGACTTGACAATTTCCACCATCTCATCATACAAGTCACATCATCAGTCTAGAAACAAACAGATTTTATTCATAATGATTCAATGTTTTTTCAATTACTACATACTAATAAATCACCAAATTACACAAAAATTCACAATAAACCAACAATCCCATCCTAACCATAACAGAGAGAAAATAAGATAAGACCCAAAAGTGTCATTCATATTTTATTTGTTAAATAAATCTTTGGATACTAAGTTGATGGTAATAATTATTTCCAAAGAAACTACGTAAACAATTAGTTTATAAAAAATATTACTATTCAATATATGAGATCTGCAAGAATATTACTTGTAACTTAATATAAAAAACAAAACGAGATTGACTTTCTATACGATCTGGTCTCAGCTGACTACTTACAGAAACATTAGCTTCTTATTTGCAGCAATAAGTTACAACTAAAAAGGTATCAAACAACTACTTTCAAACTCCATAGGAGTAAGTGTGAGCTAATCGACTTGATTTCTTAAAAGATTTTGTGTTAAAATAATTATCTTCAAGTAACGAACCTAAATTAAAATTAATATCGAAACTAGCCTAGTCGGTACATCTGCTAAGATCTAGTCACATCTACCAAATACGATTTCAGTGTCATAGTAATTATGTAAAGGTGTGGACACCTACAATTAAATAAAGAGCACTGTATCTCTAATTTCAGTATACATTCCACATATACAGAAAAGTAAACTATTCAGAAACTTAATTTTTCAATTCTACAAATTGCAAGTTACATTCAAAAATCAAGAATGGCACATACATCTAGGTAGGTCTATTTGACATAATAGGCTTTCCCTTGTTTGAGAAAAGTTCATACTGGAATTTCATGTAAGATTTTTACTACGATGGAAAGTTAAGTCATTTAGTAAAAATTATATACCTAGGTCCTTGTAAATTTTATCGAGTTCCAATACTATACACCCATTTACACATCACTAGAGTACTTCATGCCAATAAGAATACGGATAAAACCATCACTAATTGAAAAAAGTTACCAAGAATTCAGATAAATACAAAACTCAAAAAACTATTCAGAATATGTTTTGTGATTCAGCCAATATTGTGACATAAGATAGCATGAAGCATCAAACACTCAAGTTTCTTCAATAGAAAACTAATGAAGTTCAAACAAAACAAAAGAAACAATTCAAAGTTCCAACTAATGGCAAATGGAATAGGAACAGAAAATACATCAAAAAAGTGCCTGTGACTAAACTACCGCATATACCGCTAGGATAAAATAGAGTCGAGTCACATTTTTCTTGCTTTAAAAAAATTTACCCAACTTCAATGACCTGTTTTGTTTTAAGCAAAATCCAAAAATGCCTGCACTGTATACTATCATATCGTTCAAGCACAATCATGTTAATAAAATTCATTCAATCACACCATAGTAACTCCATAATAAAATTTTCCAGTTTCACAGTATAGTTCAATAAGCAGTACAGCACTACATCACTACCATTTCGTAAGAAATCTCGAACAAAAGCCAACTTTGGCAAATACTGCTTCTTTCCTACCAACTCAAACAATTTTAATAGCAATACATCTTCATTGGAAATGGGCAGATTCTACATCAACTGTTACTAGAGAATATACTTCTAAGCATGTCAGATTAACTTCAAGCTCATTACTATTGGAGCATAAGATACAAGGTTGTAACTAACCCATAATGGACACAACCATTCAATAAAAATCACCATAAAGAATTTCATTATATATTTAAAATAATCAAGTTAAGAACACCAATAAGAGGTATGTAGTCTATAACTTGTCCGAGGTAACATATGACTAAATATCATTCAAGAACTAGCTGTAACATTAAACACTACACAATACTGAAAAGATTAACTTAACATAAAAATAGAACAAATTCAACATAGGTTAGGAGATGGGACTTCTCACTAAAACAGCACTAGATAGAGGTCTAAGTTGTAAACATCCTCCATCTAAATTATCAAGTTTTAGTGGCCTATGGTGAAAGTTAAAAAATAAAACCAAGTGAAGGAGAAAAATAGCTCTTGATACTATTTTACATATCTATTAGAACCTGTAAATGGGTCAATAACTGGCAACTCAAATGAACCAATTACCTTCAGCTCCGCTCCGCCCTTAGAAGGGCGACCCCGCTTCCTCTTGGTCTCTTCAGGGGCAACAGCCTCATTATCAGACATAATGAAGACAAAGACAGCAAGTTTCTTTCAAAAATATCTGAAACAGCAAGTACAGAGTGAAGAGTAACACTCAACTAAAACCTACATACGCCACCAAGTCTCACACTTTATGACCGTCTGCGAGCACTAATAAGCCATTTCCCTATTCAAACTTAAATTCCGGCATTTTTTCATAAAAGTTAATCATAAATTATTTCACAATATGGTCTAAATACAGAAAACAATATCTTACGCATAATAACACATAAATTCCGCGCCCGCCATTTTCAAATCAAACGAATCCGGAGGATAAAATAACGATTGCGAGGCTCAAAAAATTTTCCCTATTTATAGAGCGCACGATCGACGGTTTAGCCCATACGGAAACGCAGAGGAAAAAATAATATACTTAATATTGCAGTAACAAACTAATAATGGCCAACAGAAACTCCCAAAATAAATAAAATCACATCTCTAATATACCGATAAAATTAGAGGTAGCCTTCACAGTGAACGATCCGACTCCTCGGCACACGACGCCATACCATGTACCTTATACTCCCAAACTGCGGGAGGCAATGTATTTCCACCTAATTTTAACTCTGAAACTATTGAACTCCGCACATTGAAAAATATATCAAAATTAACAACAAAAATAACTTACAATAATGTGAATTTGTGAACTCCGAGCAAAATTTCCTAGATGAGATATTAAATGTGAAACGGATAACTTCGTGGTCCTACCTGATGTTCCTCAATGGTAGCTTGGCAGCGTCGTAGTTTCAAAGCGTTGTCACAGATAGCGTGCAACTCCCGCGTAAATTTTAACTAAAGCTCAAAAATTAAAATGTTAGTTATTAAAATTGATTAAATCAAGCCAAATATAATTAGCAATATCAAAATATAAATATAATAAAACATTTAAGTTAGTAATTTTTAGCATGAATTAAAAATACTCAAGTGTATTTGAGTACCTATCTGGTAAACAATAAGTAGCCAATGGTCAAGAGTTTCTTAATTTAAAATTTGAATATGTCGCCAACTTCGTGAAAAGCCTTTTTATAATTTATTTTTGAGATTTGTTTTCGTTCTTTTATTTTTTTAACTATTGTTTTCCCCTCAAAGCGATGTATGCTTTTTTTCTTCGTATGAAAATTTATTTCATCGACAACTCGTAAGGACGGCGAACGACGGTTAGCATGTAAGAGGGAATCAAAGTAAAGTTGCTGTTGTTTTTGGTCAAAATATAAAAAACCGTCTAATGTAGTAATTTTTATTGTCTAAAAACCCTTTGAAAGGATGATATTGCAGTCTAACTAATAATCAACATTATCAGAGAAACGGAATAAATAATACAGGACCTTTTTCTTGTGAAAAATATTCCATAACTGTTATTAAATTCAAGAGAAAATTAATTCCGCTATTCACAATTTATGAAAGTGTATAAGTTATACGCAGATAATGCGTTATTGGTTATGTTGGCACTGTGGGAGAATCCGGGTTCGTCTTGCATCAACGTTATTTCCGAGCTGAGAGTAAATCTGCTCCTGTAGATGTTTGTGTAAAATACCCAATCTCAGAACTGCTCAACATCACCCGGCTCACGTAACAGTTTATCGATTAATTCTCCTAATACCTGCCAATTGCTTGCATTTCTTTCAATGTCATGTTCTTGTCAAAGCTTAGGAGAGGAAAAGAAAATTAGTCAAGATAGTATCAAGAGAAAATGATTCACCGGTTTCTTGGGTATTAGTAGAGGAACATTACAAGCTACGATTCAATTATTGTATAATTAACATGAAGTATACTGGTTCGGTTTGCTTGTAAGGCACTGAGTAGCGGAACACGTCTCGAACAGAATAAGAATTAATCGCTTCACAACCTGCTATCTAGAACAGTCTAGAGGCCAGAAATAACATCCGAGGTCAACACACTCAGTCAATTGAGAAGATGATTATACCTAGTTGAAGTATGTGGTTATTGGGAGGAGAATAAAATACTCCACCTTACGTAGTTACAAATATTGACGGCGAACATCTTTATTCAAATCACAACGTATTTACATGAAAACAAGTGTGCTCTCATTTCTAAAAATAGCCAATAAAATAATGATTCATGAGTTAATAATTTACCTGTGAACACTTGACATCGAGGTACACATCTAGGATAGTTTTTTTTAATCAATTATCTCATAAGTTCATAATATTTGATAAAATAAAACTAGTAATTGGTACTTAACGCCAGGAGAAAACTGAAAAGAAAGCTTTAAGAGACCAAGTCAAGACAAACTTCTGAATATTTTCAATGGCAGCAATAAATTTTTCACTTAAATAACATACCATGCACATACTCAAGTAAGTTTCAACAAATGTACGATATGTAACAAAATTCTGATAGTTACAGGAAGACATCAAGTGAATCATAATATTCCACACTGCAAGAACTGTTTCCGTTCATTGAAATGTTGGAAGTTCTTAAAAAGAATACAAATTAATTTTATTCCTGAATTAGGGTAAGATACAATTCTTTTTTCCATGATTTAACCAAGTTCAAGACTGCACGTACAAATTAAGCACTCATTTTACTTAAATTACAAACTATACAATCATCTTTTCTTCCAATAAAATGAAAACAAGTAAACACCTTTACAGATTTATTTGATTTCTCATTTCATATATACAAAAGAAACAGACAAGTTATAAGATGATTTAGTCACAACAGATTTAGTCGCATCTTACTTGGTTCAAACCACATATGAACAAATGGAAGTACGTACATGCCAAGAAACTTTTAAAAAAAATATTTAAATTGTATTTACAAATTTTACAAAAATCATCTACTAAAAGTGTTACTAAACATACATCTTAGAAAACATTAGTAGTTATATACAAATGGTCTCCCTCAAATCAGTGCTGCTTACGTACAGTTCATGCAAAATAATTTTCTCTGCCTGAAATAGAAAACTGTACTTCGATTTTCAGTCCAATATAAAATCCTCTGAGAAAACTGGATAACACAATATGATATAAATTTGATACAGATAGCTTCCAATTATCTATTCGTAGATTACCAGAACAGTGAAACTTCTCTATTATGGACACTCATGGGACCTAATAATTTGTCAGATATTGAGAAGTGTCAGCTTTTGAGAAGTTAAGGACAATGTAGAAAAAAATTACAAAGTGAAAAAGTGTCCGCTATAGAGAAATGTTTGCGATTGAGAAGTGTCCATTAAGGAAAGTTTCACTGTATATTCAGAGCAAACACTTTTGAAGTAGTTTTTTCTTTCCATGCACAAAAGAAATCTACTAAACAGAAAATTTCTGCACCAGAAAATTGACAAGAAATGTTAACAGAGAACACTCATTAATAACTATCAATAAAAGGATATTCATTTAATGAGATCAAAATATGTCATGACAACCGAACTATTTAGATGAAAATAACATAACTAGACAAGTATTAATAACTGTACATAAAAATGTATAAAATATGAAATTTGTTAACTCTTTTAATTTAATAATGATTTTATTTCCAATTTATTCTACTCTTTGAGTAAGAATTTTATATTTTATCAGTAGTACAATAGTGATAAAAATTCAGTCAAGTCTTGCAAGAGCCAAATCATAATTATTTTATTAGTCACCTTCCCTGGTAAAAAAGATGTTACACTTTTTCTGGAGACCTCAGAAAGGTAAGTACATAAAAGTTCCTGCTTCTGATCATTCAAAGAGAAAAAAAAACAAAGGAAAAATTGAAATAAAATTTTCCTTGGCTTCAGTTATTGACCTTTTAAATTATGAACTTGCCCTGTAACTGTTTTTGTTAAGAAAGAAAAAACAATGAACCCAAGTATATGTTTACTTGCATGTATTCCTTACTGTCTTCCCATTAAAGTAAGTACATTGAGATGTGAAAAGAAAAACATTAATGAAGTTCTATAGGTCTAATTTGTATAATGAAAAAATCTTTGAAAAAATTCAAAACATTTAGAAGAGGTCAGGAAAACATAAAACCAAAATGAAATATAAAGGAAAAACAACATAAGATTAGGAAAAGAATGCAGATTGTAGGAAGGGGATTACTAGTCTTAATAGAGCTGAGTAGCTCCATAACTCTTTCTAGACAATCCAGTAATCTTAATCAGATATTTGATAATTTTGCTTTCCAACAAAAATTGACAAAAATATGATCTAGATTGATTCATATGATCAAATTAGGCATTGTAAAAAGATGAAAATAAAATTCTTGAGTCCTGTTCATTCTTTCCCAGAATACAAAAGAGAATCACAAATTTCAATTCGATGGATTTTCATAGGAAGCTTATATTCATAAATTTCATTATTCTACATAAAACTCCTAGCCCACTCAAGCGAAACTAGCAGTCAAAATTCTTGTGACTAATTTTTATTTCCTGAAATTCATTGATGAACTTTTCAGTCATCAAGAACATTAAGACTATCACTAAATTTCATTCACACATCTAATTCAATGAATTAATAACACCAACATTGGCAACAATATAACACTTTATATTAATTGCAAGTAAAATAGAAAAAAGACAAAAGTTCAACAGTAACCTAGGTGTCACCACAGAAAAATTTTCATTTCAAAATAACCAGTCAAATTTTTGCATGCAACAAATGTAATGAACTATAAGGTACCAACAAGGCAAATGAATTTCACAATCCAGTAGTAGCTTTCTGAGCAACGATAGAAACTCCAAACCAAGTTATTGCAACTAAAATCCCAATTAATCACTTTATAGTGGTGCAACTTAAAATTTTTCAATACTTCAACAATGGATTCATAAAGGCACACAGTTAGTTAATACTGTTAGAAAACAGCCAAGAACTAGCTACCATGGAATACGCAGCAATCAGACAGTATTTATTTTAACTTGGACTCTGCTAAAGCAGTTTAAGATATTGCATACTTTTTATTGTTTTACTGTACATTTAGAATAAATGAGAGGCAACTCATTTGGTGAACGTGTTTGCGGCATGGAAATTACACAATATTCATATGACACTCATTTACTACATCAACTGCTTTTTATAACTCCCGTATGGTTTCATCTCCTAATACCCTAAAACCATTATCCATTGCAGAATACACATATCTACTTCATTTCCACTTTGTAGTAGTTACATCAGACAACATCCTTTTTCTTTCATTTAATTAGAACACTGACATTCCATGCCTCCCTTTTCCAGCTGGGTAAGGTACGCTACAATGTCATTAGTCAGCCGTGAGGATTCTTCTCCTCATTATCTGAAGGTCACCCCGGAGTATGCATGACAATGTAGAGTCCAGGTCATTCTGTTGATTAATCCTGATTGTCATTTACAATAGTACCTTGTTTACCTAGACTAATTGGGACTGGCAGTGATCCAGATGATCCAGAAGATATGGGAAATACAATCAGTTTTTATGTAGAATAATGACAGGTGTTCTCTCTACAGTACATAATATAAATAACAAACGTGTATACAAAACACTGGGAATTGAAAAAAAATACATAACTGGTGATTTATCACACAGCAAATGTGCAATGCGGATAGCCAATGCTCTCCTGACCATCACAACTAACCTCAATAAAATAAACATAATATTTTGTTTTGGGTTACCAACTTTTCTTTTTTTTGGTGGGACTTTAGGGCTCGTCAATGTCAAGGTCATTAGAACCCTTAATACATAGAAGTAAATAAATGAAGCAATAGACTTTTTTGCAATATAATCACTGAAAACCTAGTGCTTTAAAAACTTTTCTGAAGATGGAGTACAAATTGTAAATAAGTGTAATGTATTGATAGTAGCACTGTTCTGAAAAACCGGAGATCCAGATACATGAGATTCAACTGTACGAAGCAGAACTTTCCCAAAGAAAATAATGACATGGAGAGAAGATTTTGCATAAAGATAAAAAGAATTTTAATATATCATATTAGTTACAATTTGGTGATAGCCAAAAAACCACCTTTTTTATGGAACAACATAAAAGGTACTTCAGATTCTCCGATTTTAAAATCAAATAAAATCTACAGAACCACGCAAAATAATATAAGAAACAAAATACTTTAATTAAATTACAAAAGTCTTATACAAAAACTCATTTGACATAATTCAACCTTTTTATTTTTCGTAATATTCAATGACAAGCGTTTTAAATATCTCAATGAAAATGTTAAAACTGCTCATTAACTATATTGCATATTGCTATTTTTGTGTATTGTGAAGATATTTAATAATAATTTGATTCAAAAGATAAATAAAAGTAATAAAAGAGTAGCGTGGGTTCTGTAAATACAAAGTCCCAAATCAAGTTGATCAAAATTATTCCTACTAAAATGTAATTGTAATAAAAAATAACACGTTTTTGATTTTTAAAATTTGTGACAATCACCAAAAGTAATTTCTTCTATGATAGTCATGAGAGTAATATTCATGCATATGGAACAACTTTCAAATTTCTTTTCCTACTTTTGAAATAAAATGTGTCTTGCTTCATAGGATAATATTAACAGGCCAGTATTTTCATAATTGAAAATCAAGATTTGATCATTCTATCACACTTACAAAAATTAAAAGTCACAGAAGAAACATAAGTAACATTATTATAACCTAAGGAAAATTAATTTTCAGATAAATGTATTTTTATTTTTTTTTGAGGATCGGTTAATAATTACACTTTTTTTGTAATTATTGACCAATCCTCAAAAAAACAGTACATTTATGTAAATACACTGGTCCAGATCATAACCTGAATTTATTTTTCAGCAACTTTGGAACAATGGGAAGAAAAGTAGTTACTATACCACTGAGTTGGCAGTTTACTTTACTCATACATGCACTTTTATCAATTGGATGCAATACCACTTACGCAACTATTTTCTGTGGTACAAATAGGCTGATACATTTACTCTACAATTAATGTTTGCAATTATAATGACACCAAGACTTGCAGATAGAATTCTTCCTGGGTACATCACATCACAAGCCTCCAATGGAACACATATATTTTTATGAAGTCTAACTTGTATATTTACCTAGTTTATAACATTCCATTGTTCTGTGTGTTTGAATTTGAGGCTTGAATTTGTTTTTTCATGGTATTGACATTGGTAAAAAACATTTTCAGATCGACAACTGCAAAGAATTCTTGTAATTTAAACAAGGAAACAGTGTATCATGTGTAATACAACAAAGCTTTAAATACGGTAATAAAAATTAAAGCACATACAAAATAAGTTTCAGCAGAAGTGTTTGAAGGATTTGAAAAATGGAGAGAAGTGAAACTAAAAACTATGAAAAATTATCATTATAAATATGCTTCAATACTGTCCAACTGTATTTTTCGACAGACAATTTCTAACATAGATGTCACATGGATCTCATGAGGCTGATAGTCTTGAACGGAAAGATGTTGACTGAGAACGATGACTAATGGTATTATGAATAAAATGTTTGTTAAATTGACACTTAGTAACATCCATGTATTTGACATGACACTTAGTAACAAAGGATTTAATTCCAGAAACATTGGCATATGGGCTCTTACTCCTCCTGTGAACATCAATTCAGTCAAAGATAAATAAAAAGAATACATAGGAAATTCATGAAAACTGGTTTGTGAGCTCTTACTCTGATCCTCAACACAGCCAAGTAACATTAGGATGGGAGTAAGAGCTCTCTAAACTTGTTCTAATAAAAAAATGTAAAGCATTTAAGTAACTTAACTAATATAGTATTTTAGTGGCACACCTTTGAGTATATAAACCTAGAAGTAAAATTACTGTATAATAAAATCTCCGAAGAAATTATGTAAGGAAGCAGACCATATTTCACTAAATGTAGACTGAAAATAATTCTGACCTACAGGACTACATATAACAATTTCTTTCTTTCTCAAAATATTCTTTCTATTTTATTTGCATAGCCTACTACACATCTTCATTCACTAACTGTCTTGACTGATCTGGTATGTTTGAAATTGATCTCAGATTGTTAGGATAATTATACTAAGCAGCAATTGCAATCTCAACTACATTTACTGTGTACTATTGTTGCAACCTTAACTAAAAAAGAACCATACTTTCTCCTGATTGGAAAATCAGCTGGAATGGCTAGTGGACTAATTGTCATAGGAAGAGTGATGTTGAAAGGAGGGTAAAGAACCCTTTAAGCCACAAGTGAACAAAAGGAAAAAAGAAGATATGACTTTATATCAATTTTTCAAGAAAATTTGAAAGGCATAAAAAAAAAAACAACATGCAGGTTGCCAAAATACTAAAAGTTTTAGAATAGAAGACAACATCGAAAACAAATGGAATGCAAGCTATAGAACAGATCAGAAAGTTATCAGAAAAAAAAGCATTGAAGATACTTGGCATTGCATTGATAAATAAAATAAATTGCACCAACCAAAAATTTCATAAAATGTGAACTTGAGTTGATGCACACACAATTTGCAAAAAAAAGGGTCCCGTAAAATAACATTACTTGAGCTCTAACTCTACCATTGGATAAACTAACTGTGTACAGGAATTATTAGATAACAGTGATAAAAATCTACAATTATCTGCTCTGCCAAATGGTGAATACAAAAATGGACATACGAGTTTTTGATATGCCATCTAATGGGCCAATACAATTTGGGTAAAAAATTAATAAGGAAAGTAAAGTCACATAACATGTTGAAAGCTGGTGCACATGACAGATGATCTCCTTCATATTATTCTGGAAATAAAAGAGTTCTGAAAGGGCAGTTTCCAATGTACAGGAAAATGATTGTATGACTGAAGAAATGAAAGCAGATTGGTTCATGGTGGTACGGAAGTTAGATAATGGCGGTGAAGGGATCGCAGATTTCCTTACTTCATATTTTGTATTTGAAATCAATAAACCAATATATGATAATTTGCATAAAGAAAACAGAAGCTGGTCCATGAAGGATCAATCTGAACATCAAACTTTTGAAGCCCATCCTATGTTTTACAGATTCAGTAAGCAACCACAACTTAAGGAAAAAACAATTGCACGAGAAAACAAGGAATAATACTGCTCATTTTATGTTACAGATGACAGAGAATATTATCCAACCTAGGAATAGAAGCTGTCGCATTGAATCTTAACTGGAAGGAGATATGAAGGTCAATCAGATAAAAATTGCAGTTTATCATTATTTATGACTCAATGTTACAATAAACCTATTAAATGTAATATTAAGGTATGATTTTTAAACATATCTTTTACACCCATAGAACACTCAAACCTGTTTTTTTTCTCCCTTGGAAGGACACCTCATTTGTATGACCACTTAAATTACAGTGAACAATGTATCTAGGAGAACAAAACTAACTATAAAAACTAAAGTCCTCTTGTCAAGTATGTTACAGAAATATGGCCTATGCCATTCGCTATTAAAGAAACTCTGCAATGGTTAAAATTAAAAATAATTAAAAGGAATTGAAGTCTCGGTCATTAATCATGAATTAAACTGAATTAATCACAGAATACTTCAAAGAATCAATAGAGATTTCAAATGCATAAATAATGAAAGTTGCAACAAATACTTTTACTACAAAAGATAATGAGATAGTCCACCCATGAGAACATCAAGATGTAACATAATTTGAGAGTGGATGGGGTATTTTTGCTAGTGAAGAGACACATCAAGCTGCACAGATCATGTAGAACGAAGAAAATAGGCAAGACACATTTAAGTTGGTGATATTTATGTATCATTAATACACATATAACAAAATTTTATGAAGAACACAATATTTCTATGGTTTTAATTTATGAAAAATAAATGATTTCTATTAATGTAATGTTTTCCACCTTGGTTCAAAATCTGAACATTAGATCAAACCATAAGTGTAAAATATTTCATTAAAACTCAATAAATTCAATACAGCACAATAAATTGTGAATAAATGAAAACATAAGTATCATGCTAGTAAGAAAATAAATGAAAATAAGGCTTTGATATCCCAATACTTCAATACCAATTTGTCTCGAGAAAAATTTGAACACATACTAAGATTTCTGCAATATGGAAACTTGAAGGCCAGCTTTCATGTGACAGTCAATGTATAGTTCAGCTTTCCATCCCAAATAGCCATAGTCAATTGCCTGACGCAGTCACAGGTGAAATGTTGGAGTAAAATTATGTTACGTGGAATGAAAATAGGAGACAGGACCAGGTTCAAACCCGGGACCTTGAGCTCAGCGTGCTCATGCGCTTACCGACTGCGCCATCCCGTTTGCCTCCTGGGCCCATCTTCCATCCTCATTCAACTTGCGAGACCGAAAGACCTCTGAGGTGGTCTCGTAGAGCCAAAACTCATATGAGGTGACTCCCTTAGGAAGTACTTTGTTTTGGGTAGTATTTTCCATTTCTAGTTCACAAACATAGAAATCTCTTAGATTGCAGTGAACCTCACCGCTAGGTAACAGATTAATTATGTTACGTTGAATGAAAATGGGAGACAGGACCGGGGTTTGAACCCGGGACATTGAGCTCAGCGTGCTCATGCGCTTACCGCCTGCGCCATCCCGTTCGCCTCCTGGGCCTGTCTTCCATCCTTATTCAACTTGCGAGACCCAAAGACCTCTGAGGTGGTCTCGTAGAGACTAAACTCCTCATATGAGGAGACTCCCTTAGGAAGTACTTTGTTTTGGGTAGTTTTATGATTGAGTAGTGAAAGTATAGTAGAGGAAGTCAGAAGGCTATACAAAATTAATGTTGATGTCAATGTAATCGGTAACAAACCGAGATGGTAAGAGAAGACCGGGCGAGACTGCTAGGGAAAGGAAAGACTCTAAAATCACATAACGTGATGGATGACTGTTGAAAATTATTGTACGTGTCATGAAGAAACCTCCACACATTCCTAACAAAGAGAAACAATGACTACTTCCACAGTAGATGGATCCCTGGTGGTTTAAGAACTCAGTTACACAATGAGTTGACATACCACCTACTCCTTAATTGAAGAAAATTAAATTCATTAAGAATTATTGTACTCAAGCTACTAGTTCATTTCTTACATATAAATCCCCGCCAACACTTGTTAAAAACATTTTACTTTTCTAGAAGACAAAAGCAGAAGCAGGACTTTTATATACTACTTTATAATTGGATAGTTTGTAACTACCATATCAATAATATGGAATTCATAACGGAAGTTTCTCGAAGTTTTTTTCTCTACAATGTAGCACTCACTACCTCATTCTGAAAGAAGTAAATCATTCAGGTACTTGATATTTGTGTATAAATATGAAAAATAATCATTCACGTCATTGGTTGTCAGTATTTATGATCACGACAACTGTTTGGCTAGCTGTTGCATCCCCTTTAACCTCCAAATAGTTTATATTGTTCATATACTTGGAATTGTGAAAATCAGAAGTCACATTCCCTTGAGAGCTATTTCTTGATGATGGGGAATGGTAAATCACTTGCAGAGGAATTTGATCATCCAGTGAAGCACATTCATTAACACAAAATTGAATATTTTGAATGGGTGGTTCATGGTTATTACTGCTCTCAACAGATTCTGATATGACAGGCTGAAGCCTATTCATTTCATCATCTTGAGGAGTTTGGATGAATAGAGTGGGCTGGTTACTGGGAGAATTATTCATAGCCACACCATGTATAACTGGAGTTTGAGAAAGAATTCCATTTTCTAGTGAATTATTTGGAGGAGTACTACTAGGGGTTTGGGTTACAGTCAAAAGTACGGCAGTTGGTTCTTCTGTTTCCTCTACACTTTCTGTTTCCTCAGGAGCTAATTTGGAATGATAGTCATGTTCTGTTTTGCAAGAGTCATTTTCTTGCTTACGAGGACGACGTTTCTTCACTTGTTCCACTTCCTCAATGATTTGTTTGACTTTCTCTGCTTCCTGTTCTTTCAGTTGAGAGAGTGTTACTTCTCTTCCAAGTTTCTTAGATAATTCTTGTAAATACTCCTGGGTCAACTTTTCCCCCTTTTCAACCCATTCTGTTTTAACAGCAGTGTAGTCAAAGTCTTCTTGCTGTTCTGCCTTGTACCTAAAAGTTAAAAGAATACTTAATCAATAATACATAATAAAATAGTTTTTAAAATAAACTAAAAATTAGAATTTTAAGTGCTTCCACATCAATATTCCATACTGAACTTATGTTAAAAAATACAATATTTTGCAGCTTAAGTCATTATAAATCCTGGACATACATTTTCAAACACAGGCCAAAAATTTTACAAAACAAATTAGGAAGCATACATCTCTTTAATTTACAAGAAACCCCATTTAACAATATAAAACTGCAACAAGAAAAAAAAATTAAAATTCTGAATAAAGTACTAATGAATGAAAGTTGGATCTAATAGTTATATGGACATTATCCTCACAGAAGGGAGACGACCTTGAATAAGCAATTCTGCTCTTAGATAGCCAGACTATGGAGAACCATATTTACCTGAATACAGTGTCCCCTTATTTTAGGAGAAAAAACTTAGAAAAAAAAACTAAATTTAGTAAAATCAAAGTCTTTCTGGAAGGAAATGTTCATTCAAAATTCCATGACAAATGGTAACTTGGTTAGAAAATAGTGTCGAAGAAACTTCGATCACCCAACTTTCATTGCGTCAAAGAAGATCCCAATCTCTCGACAGAATCGTGCCATGATCAGAACAGACACAGCAATCAGTCATTCCAAGACGACATGGGTCAGTTCGGTTTCCACTTCAATAATTTTTTAAAGCGTCAAATCGTACGATCATCGAATGATATTCTGTGTTACGTTACGTATACGGCTTGTGTTTGCTTAACTCGTTTTAACCCATGAAACTTGGAATGAGCAGTTTTCCCAGTCTAAACTCCAAATATAGTCCCCCCAGAGCTGAATGTAGGCATAGACAATGTAGGGAAGATTTTTGGAGTGCCACTAGAAAGAAACGGAAAAATTATAACATTTGGAAAAAAGGTTTGTTTTCTAACTGTTTTCTCTTGATGTTCTAAAAAAAATTATTTTCAAGATTTTCCTTGGAACAGCAAAGACTTCCTATGAATTTAAAACTAAGTTATAAGTGTTTTTAGATAGGATTGTTTTAAATTTTTGATTAGTTATATTGTTTCTAATACTTTGTACCTTATAATAATAAAGATAAATAAACAAAAATAAATAATTATTACTTTGTTTATATATTATATAAATAATATATAAATATTTAAAATATATGTATATAAAATCTGCTCTCAAAAGGTGCTATATTTACTACTGCCTAGAGGAGCAAAACTTTTAAATTCACCTGAGTCCCCCCACGAATTTCTGGGCGAGTTAAAAAAAGGGGGTAGGGGAATATATTCAGGTATACATGGTTATTGAGGACACTATATATGGATGAGTACACTTAATTAAGACACAAGCAAATACAAGTGATTTGATACAGAATGAACAGGAAGTACAGACCTTGTCACCACAAAAGGTTAATGTAAAAGACTGAAGAAGGAAAATGTACAATATATAAGGATATTAAATCCAATGAAACCAAGGAAGTCAGCAAATGTTACACACAGAAACAAATCAATTCATTAAAACATCAATAATAAAAAGGGAGGGGATTAGAGGTGCAAATTAGATGAAGAAAGGTTATAATACATCAGAATTTTTGAGGGAAAAAGTATGTCTTAGTGATTATATAATAATAAAAAAGATGACAGAGAAAATTAAAATAAGATTTAAATATTTAATTAATTGTTATTCAATATTAACTTTGTAAGTTTACAATAGATAACCAAGACAGATAAGTAAGACAGTTAATGCACAAGAAAGCTGTTGTGACAGAAGTGGCTCAGCAAGTTAAAAAATAATGGTTCTAAAAAGAAAAATTACACAATTGAATATTAAATTTCACTGTAGAGTAATATACAAATTACAGGAATATAGGTACAAAATATTGTGAACCACATTTGAGCACACCCTTGTCAAAACAAAGTTATCACTGCTTTTATAATCATTTACATTTCAACACAACAACAAATTAATCTAGTAAAATCTCCCAAAATATTAAAATCTTATTAACAAAAATATTAACATAAAATTATTAACACATATTTTATCACAAATATTGACAAAATATCATGGGACAATGCTGCAATATGACAAAGTATAGATTTTGACTAAATATTTTCAATGTTGTAAAAGAAATGTACTGGAAGCAGAGGAAACTAAGGAAGAAAAGGAAGAGGAAGAAGAAAAGAAATAAGGAAAGAGAGTAGAGAGTGGTTAAAGGATGCAACCAAGTTTCTACTTGCTCACTTTAGACCATATATTCACTAAAACTTACTTTCTGTATGAAAAGTCAGGCTTGTTATGGACACCTTTCACATGTTTTGTAACATTCCCCTGCGTATTGCAAGAGTATTGACAATATGGACAAGCGTATGGTTTTTCATTTGTATGGGTGAGTTGATGACGTAACATGTTATGTTTAGTTTGGAACGTTTTCTGACAATGCTCACAGGTGAATTCACGAGGACCGTGGACTGCTTTCCGATGCACTGTCAGCCGAGCTAGACATGTGAATGAGCTCTCACAAAGTGGACATCTGCAGAGAGAAAAAATGTAATGAGCAAGTATCTCAGAGTCAAATGTAGAAACACAAGCCCATTCCAAGAGAACAAAATACAGCTAATAGAGAGAAATTCATACAATCACATTTCACAATTATTCAATGACAATGGAAACTTATTACAAATAATATGTATTACAAGTATTACAAATAATGGAACACTAAAACTATTAAAAATTTATAGGTAATTAAAATTTTTCATGTTTTGAAGAAAAGGAAAATGGAAAGGTAATATCATATTCTTCAATTAACCGAGAACTATAATCACAGAAGTATGTGAAACTTATCTACTACAGACACTCATGGGACCTTATAATTTGTCTGCTATTGAGAAGTGTCCACTTTCGCAAAGTTAATGTCAACAGAACAAAATGAAAGGGTCTGAAAAAGGGCCTGCAACATAAAAATGTTCACTATTGTGAAATGTCCGTTCAGGATAGTTTCACTGTTGTTAGAAATTATTTTGACTTCAGTTGAAGGGTTCCGAAAATTGCAACACTTTGCAAACATATTTTGATGGTTTAGTATACTTACTTGTGAGGACGCTCTCCAGTATGAGAACGCATGTGGTCCAGAAATGCTGCTCTTTGTTTCACTTTGGCTCCACAAACAGGGCATACATGGTTGTTGTATTCTCCTCGATGGCGCATACTTATATGAACTCTCAGATTATTTGCTCTATATGTAACAAAACCACACTGGAACACAACAGAAAGCATTCTCTAGTAATCAACTCTCTTCAGTTCAGTAACCACGTATATTAATAATACCTTTAAAATTAAACATATAAACACTATCATTGTGCTAGTGTCAATATGGTAATTAACTTTTCCTCACCACGTTTAGTATTGTTTTTTAGATAAGTGTTACAATATGAAAAATACATTATCTTGACATACTCTAGTACAAGCAGTTACTTTACAGTTTAATTTACTAACATTAATTTTCACTATGAATCACACACACTGCATATAATGCAGTAAGTTTTAATTACATCAGAATTAAATCATTGAACATTTTTGAATGTTGTATTGACCTTCTACTTACAATTATCAAATATCGTGTACTAAATGAGTATATAAGGTCTTTATAAAATAATATATTTAAACTTAAGATTTAATTATTTTCATACAGATTAAGTATCCCCAAAGATCACAGACTCCTGAAATAATTCTTTTGGAGATGGGAACACCCTTACAAACTCCTACAGAACATACTTTATTGGCCATCGCCTATTCATAGGTAAGAAGCAATGAAGGATTGCGGTTAGTTAATCAGTGAAGCTTGGTACTTCCCCGACAGCCTCCAGTGTTTGAGACAACAGCTTACCACTGATCTACCATCATAGTGAAATAAAAATATGAAAAATAAATGAGGAATTTCTCTAAATGTGAAATATTCTTCACATGTCATTGTAAAGATGAAATACACAAATCTTCCAACATATAAAACATCAACACTAACAGAAATTCACCTTCTCAAAATTACTTTTTAATACATTAAAAGATAAGTAGCAAGCTGTCAAGTACTTACAGTAGGACATATATGTTTATTGGGACGTTCATGGACACTCTTGACATGTTCTCGTAATGTTGAATCCTTTGCAAATGCTTTACCACAGTACTGACACTGATGATTCCTCTCACCAGTGTGCAGAGTCATGTGTCGTATTTTGTCCCCTTGAGTGTATGCACGATAGTCGCAACCATAGTCACAAGGATAGTCTCGTTGCCCACGATGACGTTTTAAATGGATTTCTACAAAACAAAATTCAACTCAAGTCAAATTTTATCCTACCATGTTGTTTATATTATTCAAACAGGAAATTAAATGAATTATTTAATGAAATATGACCTATTCCAAAGGACTTGGGTAGCTGTCATAAAATTACTTCCATTTTAAAGAATTAAGCTTGACTCAATAAAAGGTGAATCGTGCAACACATTAAAGAAAATTAAGCACCTAATGATCCTTGCACAAACGACGAAACATATTCAACAAATCAGAAAAATGTGAACACAACTTCTTCAGATCCTAATAGTGATGAATTGAACACACATACGGATAAATTAAACATACTTGTTCAACAAAGTAATAGATCTCGGGAAGAAAGAGGTAATAATGACATTATTCTTATGAATCTTCCTAAACACAAATCTCAAATGAAAAGAGCAGATTAACTATGCTTGAGATAAAGATAAAATGTTGTTACCAAATTTTCCAATGAATATTTTTGTAATTATCTTTTGGTAATAATATTTTAACTATATCTCGAACATGGTTAATCAGTTTTGCATATCTTTCCTACCAGATACAATAAGGGATATATAGGAAAAAAAGGATTCACACTACCAGGTATAATAAAAATTGCATTTTATCGCAATGTAATGGACACATTATAAAGAGAGACTTCTGACATCCACTTCAACACCAAAAAGGAGAAGTAATTTTAGGTCCTGTTTCAAGTAGATTCTCAGATACCTCAAAATGTAAATGTCGCAAAAGGTATACAAATTGTTCCATGTTACAATAAATGTCAATTTTATGAAATTTATGACATGAATCTAGCAGGTTCGGTTAAAAAAAAAAGTAGTTTGGGATAATAGGATCAATATTTTGAAACCAGAAATAAAAGGATATACAATACATTTCTCAGCAAAAAAAGTAAATGTAATGTTTCCAAAGACAACTAGTTCTTTGAAATAAACCTATGTACTCCAATAAATAATAAAAATACTGTCAGCACACATGCCTATAGAACTAGTTCTTTTTGGTAATATATATTACATAATTATAACTTACCTGTATACAACATGAACAAACATTCAATAATAGCAACAAAACAAAAATAATAAAAACTACCCATTGAGCTTCAACAAAACTTACCACTTATGGACAAAAGGCAAAAACTTATTCCTGGTGAACATGGCGACCATGCTGGGACTCAAACTACCGTTTTTGGCTCCAACAGCAACTGCTCTAACCATAGAGCTACCCGAAGTCATGTCCCAAATCCACAAGCCACTTCTACCAGTCTCCTGGGTAATCTAGATTTGTTTCCCACAACAGGGAAAATTATATACAATGACCTGACAAAAATAGCAACCAAGTTCATATTTGATTCCAGAGCTCTTGCTCAAGCCCCAAGTGCTCTAAAGCTTGAACTATTTAGACTCGCTTCCTGAATTCAGAAGCGAATTACTACTGGTGTCAGGGCAACATCTCAATATCTTTCCCTGTTTCAGAGGTGAGAAATCCCAGACAGGTCTAATTATGAGGCACTTAGGAATGTGGTTTCACACGTTTTATTCAGTGGAAGTCTAACTTAAACAATGTTTGCTGATTAAGTCAAATCCACAACATGCCTCCTGCAAAAGACAATCAGTCAAGAGACTGAAATCCAAGCTGTGGCAGCCCTAATTGGCGAGGCCTGCCTTATCCAGAAGCCATTTGGAACTAGAGACTAGACAACTCTGGAAGTGGGATAAGACAATAACCATTACCAAAACGCCCACACAAAGGGTAATTTGTGAGTGCCGCTTACTAGCACCCTTAACATACACATATCATACTTCAGCAGACTTCTTGCTTCAGTCAAGATGCATTCAATTTGACCTGCACTCTCATTCACACAAGGTTCAAACTTAGAAACAACTCAAGTTACCTCCTAAATCCTCAAGCAAATTCCATCTGGAGTGAGGACAATCTCATCACTCTCCCAGAGAGGAAATACTAAGTTGTAAACATGTTAGGGCACTTAATAATGCATTTTTAGAATCCCTTTGCACAAAGTATTATTAGTGTTCACACTCAATGCTACATACCAACAACAAAATTGTAAAAAAAATTACTGATTTCCATCAAGACACATTGCACCTCTAGCAGGACATACCATTCATGAAATTATTTTTACATACATACCACAGCTATGCTGTCCAATCACCGAAATCTGAGCATCTGTAGTGTCAATGTATAGTAGTGCATTTAAAATGAGAGAAATGTAGAAATCTACATAAACAGATCCTTAAATCACCCACCCTCACAAGTTGCTTGGTGTTTCAGATAGTTGCTTGGTGTTTCAGATAGTAGGGATGATATTATTTGTGTTTCAGTCAAAGTGTACTCACATTTTCCAAGTAAATCCAAGACCATTGATAAAAATTGTTCTCTCTTGCACCACTTCCGGAGAGAACCATCATCAGAATTTGAGTGCCACTTCAATCAATGATTCAGAAACACTTTTTCCAATTTAAGAGAACACTTCTAATGAAACTTTGTGCTCCAAGTGATGAGTTCCAGTCATTCCCTGCTGAATGATCAAGTGCAGCTATTTCAGCCCTGCACCATTTGCAACAAGCCAGGTTATAAATCAGTAACTCTAATTTAAGATACAAGAGTTACAAATATTCCAAAACCTGTGCTTCCCCCTGAATCCAGAAGCGTACCAGGA
This sequence comes from Laupala kohalensis, assembly GCA_002313205.1. Lineage (NCBI taxonomy): Eukaryota > Metazoa > Arthropoda > Insecta > Orthoptera > Trigonidiidae > Laupala > Laupala kohalensis. The sequence goes on along the minus strand of NNCF01125977.1, from coordinate 1,531,846 downwards.
AAACCTAATTTCTTCGTCCATTACAGAATAAAAAACCCTAAAGGTCCACACATAACAGGATACTGAGACTAATATCCTATGCAATTTATGACCTCTGATATTTGTGCATTACAAACTAACAAAACATGACACATTGTATTAACATTAGTCAGACAAAATAAAACAAAAAAAATCAAATCGGTTTTTAAATTGAGGTATTCTCAATTTGCTAATTAAGTAACCTCCCAAATCCAGAAGTACGAGTAACTTCCAAGAGGCATCCAGTCTATCTAGTTGCTTTCCGATATGAGAGTCACGATATAAGCACTGAAAGTCAGGGGTACACACATTGCTATGCATGTTCTGACTCAGCATAATAAATATTTTCTTTTAACACTTCTTCACTAAATTAAAATAACATATTTTAGGGACCTTACAACCATCATCAACTCACCACAACTGAACCTCTGTTCTGCTGAAAATCTGGCAATAGATGGATGTACCTCCCAATCACAATTCTCTCCATTGGTATTGTAAAATTAAAATTTTTGAAAGTACCATTTGATATTTTGGATATAAATACCAACTAGTGATACAGTACTGCTTATGCCCTTAAAGCAATGTAGTAGATTTATTAGCTACCAAGACAGCTACGCTTCTTTGATTATGACAATAACAAAAAAATTAATTAATAAATTTCCATTTAATTTTACCAAACACAAGCTACAATTTTCTCATGTAATTTTCTGAAAAAGAATATATAACATAACAAGACAACAAGAGTCAGTGCAGTGGTAGTGCAGATGATGAAGATACTAACTGCACATGATTGTTCATAAACTGAAGTTGAATGTTTTTCTTATTCTCTGATAATGTGATGTAAAGCATGAAGTGCATTATGTTTAATATCATACGTCAAATTATTTATATTTTCACCATACAACTTCATACATTTTACCTTACAATCTGAAATATTTTCGAGACCTTACACCGATCTCCAGCCGAATATGCCTGGAGCTCTGTTACTCAATAAAATTGGTGGGTTGATGCATTTGTCTATCATATTCTTCTGCATTGGAAATTCAACAATTGGGTCAACCAGTATAATCCAATGCAGTCATGCTCTGTTGAAGATGGAAGTAGGGTCTCCCAAAAATTGGTATTTGTATGGTAAATTGAGGGAAGTTGCGAGGTAAATAAATGATTAATACAATTTATAACATTACGAAACCTTCAGAGTATGAAATTTCTAAAGAATATCATTGGATAATAGTTGTCCAACATACCTACTTGTTAAGACGAGTGCTGTGCGGATGGACGAAGATGAATTGTAATGCAGAACTCAAATTTTCAATTTATTTTCTTGTTACAAAATTATAAAAATTAATTATTTTAATGTATTAATTATGAACTTTATGTATAAGTTATCTACTCCTAGACCACTTTAACACTCCCCAATTGTCTCTTAATTAACTATCTCCTCTTTAGAAGTCCCCTGGTGAGTGGCACCACCCACTTTGGGTACTCCTGTAGTTGAAAATAAAGTAATCTAGGAACAATTCTGAGATCAAACCTCACATGTAACCAATACTTTCACATTCTGCTTTTATTTCAGGGAAATAAATATTCAGCATGCTACAATCCCAAAAGCAGCAAACTTTCCTTTTGACCATGGCAAAGAAAAGGTCGATTCAATCCTGATTCAAGAATTACTCAACTTGGACGAGTATCAAAGTCTACAGCTCAAGACTAGCCATAGTCAACAGCAGACAACTACTCCAAAACACAGGCAAGTATATCAATTATTGTATTAGATATCATAAAAAATTATAATTATAAATCTTTAATAACTAAAAACAGTTTATGTTGCTGTGAAATTGTGAAGTTTTATAACCACAAAAAACATTCAGGTTTTTGATCAGCAGACATTCTCCATGAATTATTAAAAAACAATTTTATTTTCCTATTAAATTTAGAGTTCACTGAAGTATTTGTAATCAATATTGCATAGTCACACTAATTCATTACAAGAACACTGGATTTCTGAATGGTGATTAAAATCCTAAAAAGAACACTTCTTAGATAAAAACTGATGTTTAATATATTTTGTTATTATTGTGCAAGGTCTTTGATATATCACTTACTAAGACCCGACATCTGAGGGAAGGCCTTCCCACAATCTTGGCATTTATATGGTCTCAAACCATCATGTTTACGAATGTGATTTCGTAGAATTGCCTTCTTTTGTGTCTGAAAGGTGCAGTTATTACAACTCAGTATTTTGGGGGTTGAATCTATCACTCTATCTCCTCTTTTTGCAACTGCCTTTCTTGATCCACCAGATATTTTGTCTTTTTCAGAGGATTTTCTCTTTTTTTGTTCGTTTGTGGCACTTTTCTGATCAGTTCTGTTACAATCCTCTGCTTCACTACCTCCTCCATCTGTAATAAAGCCACAATAAATTATTTTAACAGGCTTACCATACAAGAACACATTTAACTGAGTTCCTCTCTCAGCTAGTTCATTATAATAGAATGCATTTGTGTCATCAATCTTTTAGAAATGTAGAACAATCTTTTACAAATAATAGAATTAAAATGGCAAAAGAAAAGAATATTGAAATAAAACAGCAGCTATGTAAATAAACTCAGTTATATAAATTAATGACAGCTCAATATTCTTAAACCTACAAATACTAAGATTCCCTCAAGAAAGCTATTATGTACCAGGGGACACAGAGTGTCCAACTAATGGAATGGGTCAATGAAGTGCCAAGCATCATGGACCTTGTTTGGAAGGATGCCATTTGGGTTCTAGTACATTGTCATTTATTCATTGAAAATCCATCTAGAAGGAAGCAAATAAAGTAAATCTTCATTAATTCAAAACTCGCAGCACAACTCAAAAATGAAAATTTGAATTGCCCAGGTGAAAGAATTACCTACAGGAAAGTGTAAGAGTCAAAATTTATATTTGAATTATAGAGAATTTCTAATTAAACAATTTCAAAATAACCAAGGTTTCACTGTAAATGCTTAATACATTCAAATATTTATATTAAAAATATATAAATTATATTTTATTATACATATACTATCTAATACCATACTAATAAGTGGCACAAATTTGTCCAATGTTATAGTTCCAATGTCCTATGTTCATTGAGCAGTTGTATATGGCTCTACTGAAGGAAAAACAACACTTTGAAAATGCATTTTTGAAACTCAACATGTCAAAAATTATTTACATAACAGATGGAACTCCTCAATGCTTTACAAAATAAGATTTAATTTTGTGTATCTTGCATGTTGAATATCTCACCTTTTGACATACCTATGCATCAAAATCTTTGTTTTTATTGTTTTGTACCTTATAATATATTTATAAATATCATTTACTTCTTAAATAAGTATGTATATAGGGAAACCATGTTCACATAATTCTCTGTATAATATACCACAAAAATAATTATTATATGACACAAAACATTAGAAATTCAATCACAATGTTTAACAATGCTTCCATACAGGGCAACTGGCTTGAGCAGGTATTGAGTGCACGGTTTAGTGTGACCTTACGTCAATTCAAGTCCTCTATCTCGTCAAGGAAGTCTACTATGAAACTTGGTATCAATCATCTATATATTTTAAACTATTTGTAATGTAATTTGCAAACAAATTAAAGTGGTTAAAATCTGTAAAAAATTAATTTTTAACTATTAATTTCCATTTTCTTGAATGAAAGAAAATTGAACTTCAAATTTAATGCCATAATTAACAAGAGCAGTAGGTTTCCTGTAAGAATCACTGTCTAATTTAATTTTTTAATAGTTGTTTTATATCAATAATTATTCTTGAAACAAAAACTACTACAAATGGCACCCTGTCTTCAAAAGCCCAGGAGTGGTCAACAATGTATTACAGAGATAAGTCACTTAATATTTGTGTCCAGGACTTGCAGAAGTATAACTCACCCAAAAAAGAAACAATTTGTAAGACTGTGGTATGTTTGGTAGTTCACTTTATGTGAAATTACAAACAGTGGTAGCATCCCTCACCTATTCTGAGTCAATTTCAGTTAGGTACTTTAGATTCCTTGGCAGTCTAACATCTCTCCTTCCCAATTCCTTCCCCCAAATCATATAGTTAGGTGGAAAAGCAAGAATATTGAGTAAACCATCATAATTTTGGGTAATATAATAACAATTCTAGTATTGTGTTACGTACTGCGCATATTGAGTTGTGAGCAGCGAATGATCACATTTCTGAACCAACCGTGAATCAAAAACTGAGTTGAATCTGCATCTCAGTTTCCGAACTAAATCTGAGTAGTCTCAGCAACTGCTCGGCTCTGAACCTCGTGAAAAACTGAACGAACTTGAGAATAAAAGTTCATTCCCCACCACAAGATTTTCGTTCCACCTCCATTGACCCCTGGTTTTGAAGACAGAAAATTCTCCTGACACATGCAAGTCGCCCACACTCCCCTGTCTCTTTTTCCAAAATTTCATTATCTTTTCCCCGTGTCTACGTTTCTTCCAGACCATGCATATGTAATTTTTAAACTTATATCGCCTACACTTTTCCAAATGTGTCTCGCCTGAGACACGTGTGCCCTTAAGTAAATAGTCGTTAGATCCTATCTTAATCTAAGGGTCAACATCCGGCATCAGTAGTGATTCTTCGCAACTGTTCATTTCACATATCTTACTCAGGTCCCAGACGACAGACCCTCTTCTTATACCTCTGTCTGGAGTTATCTCCCGCCTTCCTTGGTCTTTTAACTTCTAAGAACTCTATCATATATTCCCCTCTTCCCACTACAATTAATTGCGTCAACTCTATTTTCATTTGGTATTAATAAGCTTCGTCTCACTTCGATCTTTGTTTCTCTTAATTTAGACTGAAATTATTATATAATTACAGTATGTGTAATATAAGAATTATTCAAAATAAATAAAGTATATACACTGTATAAAATTTTGCTACAGTACTCCCAGAAAAAACAAATGAAATGTAAACAACACTAAATCATTTACTAAAGAAGTGAATGTCCAAGGAAAAATACTGTACTTTTTAGTTAAATCAGCGCTTAGTTAATCTTGGCCCATTGGTCATTTACAATACACTTTCATAGATCGGGCCAGCACAGGGTGGGGTTTGGTAAAAGTTGCCGAACGAATTGTATTAATGGATCAGATTTATTTATTTGTAACTTAATATTTTGATTCTCATGAATAAATTTATATTATTCCAAGCTGGAAAAATTAAATAGTATATTTCTTTCTTTTCTATGTTTCTATATATTTCTTTGTTTCCATGTTTTTAAAAAGTATTTATAATATTTAGTATTATTATAAAATGTTTTCATATTGTAATGTACAACAGGGTAATATCAAACACTATTTTCTCTCATTGTATATGCCACGCAAAATATTAATTCTGACAGCATAGATTTATATCACTAAGTTGTGCCCCTCAACATTTAATGAAAAATTTGCTGCCAAATGTACTGTAACTCACGGTCCACCAGTTGGACAATGCTGACTTAAATAACTGATCTTCATCAGTCAATAATGGTATGAACCTTCTTGAGGACATGAGTGTTGAGTAAACATGAATGATGCAACTTTGTGTTACACCAAGGCAACAAAATGGGTGGTGGTGTGTATATTGTAACTAGTGTGTAATACCGAGTATTCAGTTTATTTGGATAATCTGAATTTTTTCTGAGCCTGAACAGATTTTAGCCTCAGTTAGTTTAGACTTGAGGGGTTCCACTGTATATTCAGACATATTTAATCGTTTTATCAAAAATAAAATTTCAATGCAATTTATTAACCATAAATGACATAGCGAATATATATAATTATCTGCAGAGATGAAAACTCCACTAAGTGCAGATTGATAACTTATCCCAACTTGAATTAACTTATTCTAAATACCTTTAAAATAACATGCATTAATTTTCATAGTAATAAAATATACAGGTTTAACAATATGAGACCTAATAATAATAAGCAGCAATAAATGTCATGCTTTTCCAGTAAATATTTTGCAGTCAATATTTTATTTTACCTTTTTCTTTACAATACATAAAATAGCAAATTGCAAAAGAATGCAGTAAAGTCCTCGTAATTGCCCTCGGCATAAAACTCCTCAAGATAACTGACTTGTGATATTCAATTGTCATATGCATGCACACATTACATTGTTATGAAAATTACAATCTTGTTATTTACATTGTGTATTTAGTTCATATTTAACATATAAATAACTTCGTTAATTATCTGACAAATATTTCTCCTGTTTATGCTGTACTAACTGTAAGCGTAAGTTTATATTTATATCGTACTGTTTACAAGGTCTTAGGTATTTATGCATACAATCTCCACTGATTATCCAACAGATAATACACAGGTACCTAGAGGAAATCTGACAAAGCAACAAGGGCAGGAGAAGGAGAGGGGGGGGAGAGAGAAATACACTACAAGTTAATCGCATAGCTGAAAATCCAGAAAAATTCCTTCAATGTATTATAAAAGTACATTCGGTATTGAAATAACAAATTAATTTAATTTATTTCCCAAATTTACCAATGTCACCAAAGTGCCCCGACACCAAAGCACCAGGAGAGGCCTTGGCAGAAAGTAGTCAGCTAAATTGTGATATAAAGTGATCCTGCACCAGAGCTCCTGAGGGAACTTGCTTGCAAGTTCTGTGGAGGGCAGACGTAAAGAAAAACCTCAATCCATATCCTGAGCACAGTTCAGAGCCAGTCAGTGACCTCAGCTGTGTTTTACCCCCCTCCACCCATCCAAAAACAAAAGCCCTCAGAATAAACACAGACATAGTTCGTGTGGCTTGACTGCCAAGCTCTCTGCCTCTGCTCACAGACAAAGATGTAAGTTGATGAAGTAGCTAATAAACTGATCATTTGCCATGACTGAAACGTTCTATTATTCAAGACTCCCTGTCTCCTCATTGCTAAGCCTCAAAGGTAGTTGACATTTAGGTGACATCTAGAAGCATTTAAGTGACATTTAGGTGATATCTGGTGTCAAGTGTGAAATTCGGTCAATCGACATGTCCCTGTCAATTTGACATTTACATGTATTGCTCCAATACTAAATTTTGAAAGATTGTAACTTTTAATTTTGAAGGAATACTTCAAAATGAACCACCAACAAAATATATCAATTTACATGCGAAACAGTGTCTGCAATATTTTCAGTGTATGAAATATGTTATCTGGGATGTTTCACAGAGCTGGAGATATCTAGTTGTGCAAAATATTTTCTTAATAACACTGTAAATATTTTCTATGTATGCACTAAGTTGAAAAAAATGTTTAAAAAAACTAATGTTATAAATCTGTGAATTTTCCTGATGGGTTAAAAAAATTTCAGTCAGCAACTCCTTCATACTAGAAATAAAATAATATATGGGAGATGTCAGTCACACACTTCACTTACATTACTCGCCCAGTATTAGTTTTGGAAGGGCCCAGAAGTCGACAGAAGATGACGATCCCGAAACCAGTCCTAGGTGAATAATGTGATAGGAGAGTGGCCGACATCATGCAATAAATTATTAAAGTAATGACTCCATTGTGGGGGGTGGTTCGCACTATGCCAGCAACTTGGTCAAGTAATGAATTATTTACTAAATAAATGTATTCAGACAAAAGTATTTAGTAGAATAATGTAGTGAAATGATTTAGTGGGCTTACTTCAGTACAATGGAAAGTAGACGATCAAGTAGCATTCCCAACATCACTTAGCCACCAGCACATTACTTCATGAATAATTCGTTATCATAATGCATCTTGTCAATCATACCCACATTTGTCAATCATACCCGCATCTGTCTTCTAGGTTATCTGTGATCCACGGAAGTCTTCACTTGAATACCAAGTAAAAGACTGGTTCTCACTGGGGAAGTAAATAGTCTAATGACAAAATAGAGATCACTGATAAGAGAGATACTGAGAATGATAACGAACAACTAATGATCTTTACTAAACTGAGTGTTCAGACCAGTCTGCTTTAGAGGTCTATGTAGCTGGAGTACACATTTGAACACACTCCAATTATGAAGTTTGATAGAACATTATTCCTGATTAATTATTGCAAAATAAAATATTTAACGGCTAATATTAAATTATTTAAAGTGAGGATTCAATTTATTGATGACCAGTACACCAGAACCCCTTGGGCACCTTCCTGGCCTCTTGTGGTATAGTTTAACATTTGTTTAGAAATAAATATTTGAAACTTCCTAATTAAAAAGCAAATCTTAACTAATTAATTACTAATTAAATGTCATTTGATGCATTAAAATAACTTTTAAAAGAATTTATGAAAATAACACCACAAAAATACATTTGCAACAAATGTCAGGGTCTATAAATAGGAATTTGTTTAAAAAGTTGATATTATTCATAAAATTACTTTGAGGGATATGTTTTAAGGGATCTTTTCTCCATAGTCAGTTCATCTTGTCTAAACCTCCATTCTACACTCAACTTAATTTAATAGGGGATTGACCAACACACTGATCAAATGTTGTTCCAATGTCAAAATTTAACACAATCCGATTTATATTTGTAGGAACTAAAACCTTTCCAAAATGCTTAACTCAATAAGTTGATGATCCAAACTGAATAATTTTGCCTTGATTTGCAGTCCAAAATGTTTTACCATTCCCAATTGTTATTTGTTTATCAGTACAATTTATTGCAATCCTTAGATTCTACTTTAGACATCCCTGATTTTTTTGCAAGAGGAACCATGTTCTTGAAATTGACTTTCATCAATACACTTCAACAAAAAAATTATGGAATTGAAATATGGGAAAATAAGTGAAATCTTTCATATGTTGCATGTTGCAAATACTTTTACTTTAGATGTTGCAATATTAGAGCACCAACTTACAAGCTAGCAATTTAGTTATGAGGAAATTTCAAGAGAAGCAGACAAAATTTTAAATTTAAAGCATAAAGAATTCTTTAGATTTGATAAAGAATAATTCTGGATTAGGAAGTGTCTTTTTGATACAGTCAAAATGATACAGAACACTTCTGATTAAACTAAACTAAAAATAGTACGAATGAAAATATGTACAGAAGTTAATAGTATTCTTAACCGACTGGAAACTAAAGATGGGCGCTGTCTGTCCCCTACATCAGACTGTCGAAAAACACGCAGCGTCCATGCTGTATTTTTAGGGCATATTTTGACTTATTGTAACAAGATAGCATACTTGTTTTTATTTCTACTAGTGCTCTGAATCTTGTAGAAGTTCACTGCTCAATATCGATCGTTCTCCATCGATATTTTATTTCATATTGATGTTTGAGTGAAGTGTTGGTAGGGTGTTGTTGAAGTACATGATCATGGTGGCTTCAAGGTATTTGTAAAATGAAATGTTTGTTGGATCAAGTGAATTTGCAGAGTGGGTGATAGTCTTAGAATGACAGTGATGAGGAATTGGACAATGTAGAGAAAAGTGTATGCAGCAATGTGAAAGAGATGAGACAGTTTACCAGAGTAAAAAATGTTTAGTTCCCTTACATTTGGAAAACTGTCTTCAAATTTATTACATTAAAAATCAATAAAAATGCTTTTCAACAAATACAGGTAAATTCAATTTTCTTATTCTTTAGATATATTACCAATAATTGCAAAATCTTGAAACAAAAATTAACATAATTTTAACAAGCCTAAGAAACTATCTATAAATGCACTACTGGGACAATGAAAATAATGCTGCCCCAGTGGTTGCAAAAATTCAGACAACAATGGGTTAAAATACTATTCAATTATTAGAAAATAATTTTGAATAATATTGGTTGAATTAATAATACTCTATTTAGTTGTTTGACAAGATAAAAACCTCCAGTTGAGAAAAGAAGATATATTGATCTTGTTTCATGTTATCTCACAGTTTCCCAGAAAACATAGATTTATTTTTATGTTTAAAATATGGTTATATTAAAAAGCAAATGCAGTCCACAGCGCCTAAAATCCCATAGAGAACGAGATTCTAGTTGCGCAAAAGAGTTTATAATTTTCAACAAGGTTCACGCATTTTTACGATTTTTAATCAGTAATTAGTACTGCAGTATATTTGTAGAAACTATTTAGTAATGCACAACGTGCCAAACCCAGTTTGACTAAGTTGTAGTGGTGGCGATAGTGGTGCCATTATGGTTGTGAGAGTGGGTGTTGATGTGAATGACATGATACACTCATGGGAAGAGAGTCGTCTTCAGAGATCCACAAGTTATGAAAGATCTTAGCACAGTGGCGCACCCATGTGAGGGCAGGGTCTTACGGGTTTGGAGCTACTATCCCCTGAAATTTTTGTCAAAACCAGGTTCCAGCCACAAATTCTCCGCTCTACCAGGGTCTCTGTAAATCTCACAATGTAAACAGAAATATCAGCTTACAATCATCCAGCGTTCTCAACCTTCCTCTCAAAGGTCAACACTTCCTTCATACAGACTTGTTTGCATAACTCTTACACATTGAAATGATATGAAGAATATTCATCGTTCATCCCAATAAATTATAACATTTTTGGTACCCTCGGGTGGAGTTCGTATCAAGTAGGACTCTCATATATAATTCATAGGGCCGATTTTCTGTTAGAAGAGGTTTTTTGTAATATGTTTATGTTTCCATGAAGCTCTCTTGCTAAACAGTTTATCATATAAGACAAATATATGTACTTAATTCAATTATTAGTAGTTCTTGTAGCATTAGCATGAACTTGCCTGAAAAATCCGATCAAAATTCATGATAAAATATATATGAAGATATGTAATTAAAGAATACCTAATTTGCTCTCTTCCTGAATAATGTCTCTGAATGTATTTAAAATTGTTTAAAAATAACATGATTTAACTGCTGCTTGAACAGAAACATTAGATGCAATCTGTGGGCCATTCCAAATTCATGTTTCGTCTGATGTAAGTCATCAAATCAAATCAAAAATAAATTGAAGCTTGATTTATGAACACAATGTTTTAATTCAAACCCCATACTTCAATATTACTACCCTATATTCAATATTCATCATAGACCATTTTTCAGGCACTCAGAGTTAGTGCTTTGGAATATTGTTATCAAGAAATTGGATTTTTTAGTCATATAATCTTTTCTAGGAAATTTAAGTAGCACACACTGATTAAAATAGCAAAAAAAGGAAAATTTTTCCATTTTATTTTCATGTTAGGGCAATTTTGAACATTTTTTGTTTAAATGCATTTATGCTCACTCGGCCAAAGCTCATGTCTCAGGAATTAACGATGCACTGAAATTTTGGGTTGAATTGAGGGGAACAGTCCCAGTAGTATACAGCACTTGTACTTAAATTTTTCAAAAACTGCAGCTTCAGCATCACCTTTCAGTAGTAATTTTGTTATTGTCCTTGAAATATTAAATGTTTCTATACTATAAAAATGTGTGAAAAGTTTTTGCATCTTTAATTAGAATAAACGTTTTGCATCTATCACTTTCCTCCATCGCACAAAAATTAAAATAATTTTGAAGGTAGAGTACTAAACCACATATTAATTAACACTTACATGACCTAAACTTACAATTTGCTTTAGAATTTTAAAATTGTTTCTGAGGTTGGGATGTTTTTTGGAACATACTATGCCTAAGATTCTTTTGTTATGACCCCCCCCTAAAATATTAGTCTGTATCTGCCCCTGATCGGCCTAGACCCTAGGTAGAAAGACCAGGAGAGATCTTGAACATTTTAAGCTACTCCAATACCTTTCATGATACAAGGCAGAAGAATCCAAAACTGAGGCATAGTAGAATGCTCAGAAGCAAAAAGCTAATTGGTATCAATAAAATAAATAGGGGATGAAAAATGAAGTGATGACTTTCTATTAGTGTTCATTTATTACATTTCAAACACTCCAAAATCAAATCTAACAGCCCTAAAAATTCATCTCAAAAGTATATTGAAGTCTTTTATTTTTAGGTAATGCAAACCTCTTCCACGTTTTTCTCCAGAAACAACCCCTCAAAAAAACAAGAATAAAGTCATAAAATTTTGGCAAAGATGTAATAACACTTCACTGCTATTGAAACTACAACAAGACTTGTCCATAATTAATGGCTTTTCAAGAGTTAATCAAAAAGAGTTTTTAAAAGATTATACTTAAGTTTATCATGCCATCATATTCTGTAATCATGGTTAAGTTAAGAATATCATTTTACATATAAGTAGGAATATTATATTTGTGGTATTTCTTCAAAATAAAAAGTAGCAGGGAAATATCTTCCTTCACAGAGGAATCTCTACAGATATTTAGAGACTCTTTCAGGAGAGCAACTATCATGCTGAAAATATTCATTATCAACATTCAATTATTCCAAAGTTTCTATGAACAAAAAATAGAACAAATGTTGAAGAATGGAAGTGGAGGTATAATATGTTAATATATAAATGAAATGTAAATTAAATGAGAGTTTTCATACAGAAAAAGCAACTTATATTGTAGAACTAGTCACGTAATAGTGCATCATAGCAACAATCACCACAAACTGCAGATTATTAGAAATAGGGAAATTATTTTCTCTATTTTCCGTTCTCATGACCCATATTTCAAGTAACCACACAGTCAACACACAAAGCACAAACTATTTTCTTCAAACAATACACAAAAGAATATCACTAATAAAGAACTGGCTCACCTTGATCAACAATTACCAACTGAAATTCTTCCAAAGCATCAATTTTTGGATCACCATATGATTCATCTTCACGCTTTATATTGCTGTCTGTAGGATCATCTTCATGCTTTATATTACAGTCCGTAGGAACATCTTTATCCTCAAACGCATTGGTAAGTTCTGTTCCCACTGAATCAGAACTAGTAGTAATATTACTGCTTTGAGAACATTTCTCATTCAAAACTAATTTACTAGTGAGTTTTGTACAATCTTTTGTTTCTACACAATGTTTCTTCAAATGACTACTATCAACACAATTGTCGATTCCTAACTGTTCAGAGAAGTTGTGACTTGCTTCAATGTCTTTTTTCGAGTCAATATCTGTAGCACTGGTTTGTTTTAATTGATTACAACATATGCGTTTGGCTTTACGACCTCGGCTTGTCAAAACATCTTCTACTTGAAACTCTGCTAGAAAAAATAAATAAAAGAGTGGATAAGTGATCCAAAGAAAAGAACTGGGAACATAAAACTGACGTATTTGCTAAAGAGGACCAACCAGAATTTTGGTATTCTATATCATCCACATTTGATTCTTTGGACAAAGTACTCTTTTTTCTTCTTATAGTACGCTTCCTCGAGACAGGTAACTCTTTATTTTTCTTGCCATCTGCAGCTGGCAAAAGAAAATACAGTATTAAATGCAAAACAAAGAAGCTATAACCAAGAAACTCCCCTACACAGTTATCCACATTAACATTTTCTTATCGTAGATTATTTATTATAATTAAGAAACAAAAGTTACAATATTAAATACAAAAGTTAAGACACCAAACTTAATGAATCATTTTTATAGTCTGAAGTTCGATACAAAATATTTTAGTGTAACATTCAGAATTACGTAGCAGATACATAGATACAAGCATCAACAAATATGAAACTTGAATCCACAAAACAAAAATCAAGTTTGGCCTACAAAAGTTCACAAACAATTTTCTTAATACACTATTCAGTGAGACAATAAATAGACCTGTAATACCAAACCATTGACACAAGAAATCGACAACACCAGTTTGAAAAACTTCTTATAAAGACAATATTAATTACGATTCTAAACCAATTTGAACCTATAATGCCCAACTGTTGAATTTTCAATGAAGTAAACATTTTGAAAAGTTGAGAAAATTTTCAATCTCTAAGCAGTTGGTGTTTGATTTAACCATCATGATTTCATGATGATAAGCATTTACTTCAGCCATATTATATATTTAGGTTTATAGCATATTCTATTTGTCTAAGTTTGTTAGTACTGATCTTTCTGCCACCATAAGATAAGGTCATGACTAGCAATAAATTCTACTCAAATTCAATTGAAACACACAGTTTGATAAATAAAATTAGAACAAGTATGGTTAAATAATACTAAAAATTACATTTATTACTTGTTAGCTATACTGCTTAAGACAGAGCAACTAGCATAGATTAAATATAACATTGAATATGTTCCATACAAACTTACATGACAATTTTTCAACAATTTTTCTGACCGCTTCCTCCTTCAAATCACCGTGTACTGCATTCAACTTCTCAAAAAGAACTTCAACCTATTCATACAGAAATAATTAAAAAAGCTCCCACAATAAAAAAATAAAAACGAAATCCGAACAAAATATAATGACCAATAGCAAGTGATACTTGAATAATTTATCCTGCATAATTCATTGGGAGCTGAATGACTTGCACTGAAATCTTTTTAAAAACTTACCTCGTTTAAGATGTCCATAGTTCAAGATATACGTGAGAATCTGACAGAAGTCGGACCAATTTCCTTCAAAGTTTCCAGTACAAGTTATGAAAAAAATGTCATTGTAAAGTATTAACTTCATTATTTGAACAATGCAATCTATCATGCAAGGTCGTGGAACATAAACGTACGATCTCCGTAATTTAAGTCACTCACGAATGTCAGAGAAGTATCATAACAAAATCGTGCAAGCTTCGACACTTTCCAAACCGCAGGCCAGGCACCACAGACTACCCACAGGCACAGACAACAAAACCTTCCATCCTGTGACCCGGTTCCACTAAATCTGCTTCACCCAAGCTTTTCTGATTCAGACGGAATCAGACGCTTCGGTCAACCATAGGTCTACCAGGCCCAGGTCAGGTCACGGTAATGCAGGGCGAAACCAGAGATTTCGCGGGGCTATGCAATATGTAGGGAAAGTTATGTGTGTAAGTTTAAATATATTTATAATTCTTCTCTATAACTGACACTCATTGACTTTATTGTCTGCATGTTCGCTTTTTTGGAATTAAGGCAAAGTAGATTAATAATTGGAAAGGAAACGAATGAATAGCAGTGAGAAAAATATGTATAAAAATGTAAGTTAAGTTAAGTTTTTGAATGTTCACAATGGGTAAATGTTCTTGGTATTAAATTAATAATTTTCTTCAAAATTACAACATAATTATCTTCTGCATTTTTCTCAATTCTTCGTTTTTCCTTCCACGCGATCCTGCAAAGAAGACTTGAGAGAAACTCACTTGTTATCTCTGCTGGAATACAAAGACCGTAACAAATATATATATATATATATATATTTGCAATAAAATCAGTTTCACCTAAGTTTCACATTCTAAGCGACCTTGTTATTGACAAGGACCGGACATAGCATTTTAGCAGCTTGAGCACGGAAGAACCGTCTTCTGATCAGTTGCGATTGCCCTGTGTCTTTTCTATCTCGTGAAACCACCCCCATTCGGTAGATGGTCCCACCGGGTCCCAAACCCGGCTACCGCCAGGTAACAGATCGGCCCGGAGGGGGGAGATGTTCCGTAAGGACTATGGCGGTTATTCGTCAGGGAAACCCACGCTGATGGGGAAACCTGTCTAACATGATCAGAGAACCCCTCAAGGGACCTCGATGCGGAGAGGGAAACCTTTCTAATAGCGGGGATGCACTGTGTTCCACCGCCTTCAGTGCATTCTACCGAGACTCGTACCCTGCCCTGATCCCAGATACCTCTGGGCAAAAGAAAAGGATGTCTTGGACACGCGGTAGAGGCAACAAAGGGCGCCTCGGCGGTTAGCCATCCAACTTTCTAGGATCATGGCGATCCAGTAACATCGGGAGAGAGCTTGCCCTCGCGGGCCGGGTCGCACTTGTGGTTTCAACCCGGGCCAATGGAGAGGTCGTTCGGTGGACCACTGGACGAACGACTGAGGTCCCAACACTCCCCGTACCCAATCCCGGTCTACCCACCCGGGTAACGGATCGGACGCTCGGGGATACATGACGTGGGAGAGATCCGGACGTGATCTCGAGTGTCACTCAGCACTTAAAACCGAGTAGACGGGGTAGGGGCGTAAGCTACCAGGAGAGCGCCCCAACACACTCCTGGCGCCCCTTAATTTGGTTGGCCTCTGCCGGGTAGTGGTTCTTCACCCGTGGTCGGGTAGAAAGCGTCAGCTTCCGACCGGTGAGCAGGATTTCTGCTCTGCTACTGTAAGTGCATACAGCAGTAGGGAGACGACAGCTAGACATCTCCCCGTCCGCCAGAGCGCTTACTGGTAGGTCTGATCCTTCGGGAGAGGGCTGTTGTGTCGGCAATCTCCGGCTCCCCTCCTGTATTCCGTTCTGTAAGGGTAGGGGGTCTAGGACAAATTGCGCCGACTGGCAGCTAAGGTACCTGAGCCAGTGGGAATACAGAGTGAGGGTGCTCTCGGGCTCATGTAACCGCCCCGGGATGTCACAGTAAACCTCCGGCGTACAACTGCCCTGTGTCTTCGGAAAGGCACAGGTACTACGATTGCAAGTGCTATCGTGCTGTTCACATTTTTAAGCAATTGATTTTTTTCGCTGTAGACAATATTTCCCCCCATGGCTTGGAAAGTCTGTCCACGTCCGGTAATGAGAGTGTCCACCTTTCAGAAGAGTCGAATAACAAATTCAATAGGAGTGGGACGAGAAATTAGAGTCCGTTAAAGAGAAATGTCCACGACAGAGAACTGTGTGTTAAGAGAACTTTTACTGTATACGGGTGAAGCATTTTGGGAAGAAGTCTGGGTGAAGTCTGTATTGGTAAACAGTCAGAGCTATGGAAATTCTTTCTTAGTCCGGGCAAATCGCTTGAATTGCGTCTGAAACACGACGAGCGTATAGATCATTTCATCCAGTCACGTTGTAATGCACTGGTACAAATTATTAACCTCTTGTTCTGTGCTTGATATAGCAAATAGTGGGCGCAGACAGCAAGCGAAATCTAACGAAAGTCACGAAGACACTATCCTCAGTGTTCGGAAAATACTATTGTGTAAGTATTTAGTAAAGAGAAAATACACTCATTTAAGATCAGAGGAAGTGTTTCCTCCATTATCGGTAGATATTTATTATCTATATACCTTCTAGAATACATATGTTCATACCGCGACCGACTAAATCAGACTGTTCGTCCCAGGGTGAATACGAAGATACGGTTTAACCATAATGAACCCTAATAACCGGTCCCGACTATGGGTTTGAAGACCATGTCTTATTCACCATTGTCCAAACGGAAAGAGGCTCTCTGGCACACTTTGACTTCTTCAGCTCCAGGTAAAACTGAATCGCCCTCCTTCGAATAATGGTCGCCAAAGAATATCACAGATTGTGCTGTTGGTGTATTACTTGTTTGAAGATTCAGACCGCCGCTCTGCAGCTATTAAATAATTCTTATTCATCGAATGATCAAGGTTGTTTGTGACAACATTTATTAATTTTAAGCATTTACATGCATAATATTTATGAGTTATTAATTTTTTTCGAATACACTGCTAAAAACGACCAGAGAAATTATTAAGGGATAAAATACATACTGTCGCACTCAGAAGAATGACATAATCACATTACTCTTGAATTAAAACGTTTAAAACTATTTACTCACCCTCCATCAAGTAATAAATAAAACCATATTTTTAATAATCGGCCAGCGGATCATTATAGTCACGCGCTTTGTTGTCAATGTCGTATTCAGTCGTCAGTTGTGATTTTCAGTCTGTTAAAGCTGAACCAGTCAGTGGAGTCATACGCGTGGCAACAACGTGTGTGTCTGAAATCCATTGCTGGTCGCTAATTGAAAACATAGTTTTATTTATAGCTTGCTGGAGATTACGTAAATAGTTTGAACCGTTTGTATTTTAAATGTAATGTGATCTTTTGAATGTAGTGTGATTCTCCTGAGTGTAACAGTATAAATTTTATTCTTTAATAATGTCTCTGGTCCTTTCTTAGCTGTGTTTTCGGAAAAAAATTAATAAATCATTATATTTTGCATGTAGAAGCTTGAAATTAATAAATGTTGTCACAAACACAACCTTGATCGTAGTTTATTTTATAAAAAATAATAGTCGACATATTGGCAAAAATCGTAAAAATAACACGTGAAACATTTCAGGTTTTAAAAAATTTAAATTCATTCAATAAAATCAAAATTTTCATTCGAGTATATGCAAAACAAAGTTACAAATCCAATGATGGTAACAGTATTTTTCTGCGATTTTGTCGTACTCCACACAGCTATTAGAAGTCAGAGGTCTATCATAAAAAAATCCGGTAGTATATGACAGCACTGTCGCGCGAATACCGGTGCAATCTGGTCTTAGACAACTCTCCTACGTCGACCAATTAGCGGCCATCTGCCGTGAGTAACGAGCGTCCATAGTATATTCAGATCTCCGGGCAATGTGGCTGACATCCGGTGGCGAGAGACTAAAAAAAACATTTCCGGGCGAGCTGGTCTTAATGTTCTCTCACTGTAACGTTTCAGCTGGAAAGTAAAGCCAGAGATGCTTGATGATTCGTTGGTGCTGCGAGTGACTTGTTCGTATACGTAACACGAAATATTTGCTCTATTTCTGGATATTAAAATCAACGTGGACATGTGTTCTGGTTTCCCAGAAATGGAAATGCTAAAAAAATGATAAATGAATGTAAGATAAACAAGTGACTGAGGACATGAACATACTTTCGTAATCATTTAGGAGAATTCTGAGATATAATGTCCCCGCCCTTGACACAGCTGATCCCTCTATCATAGGACGGGTGTTTTCGTCAAAGGATTGGAATACGTTGAAGAGAGTTAAATCTCTGTACTTTCCATAACTCTTCGTCAATATACTTCAGACGCTCGAGAATCACCGTTTCTCATGGCAGATTGCGGCTAATTGATCGACGCACGAGTGTTGCATAAGACCAGATTGCATCGGTATTCACTCGACAGTGCTGTCACCAAGCGGCAGAACGACTGTCAGAATTGACAGAAAGCCATGGTAAATAGTCGAACTTGTTCAAGTAGTTGAACAAGGAGACACCGAAAGTTTTGTGATTGAACAACGTTCCAATGCCTCAGTCACAGAATCAGTTTCACTTCACATGATACAAAAACCCAAATTCTCGAAGTATAGAAAAAGTTCGAGGGGACGGACACAAAGATTTAGGTAGGCATTTAGTTTAACTTTCTGAATTATTAAATGTATTTAATGATTGTCACCCAAAAATACAGTTTACTTTTGAAAGAGAGTCTGAAGGTAGGTTAAATATTTTAGATATTTCTATTTACAACAAATACGATCACGTTTCTTATAATTGGTTTCACAATCCCACTTGTCAGGGAGATTACTGAATGTTTTCTCTAAGCACACATTATCACAGAAGATTGCCACGATTTACAATCAGATTGATAAAGCATACAAACTAGCCTGTGAAGAACACTACAAACAAAATTTAAAACCCGTGTTTGATACAATGATACTGAACTCTTATCCCCCCAAATTTCATAACAAAATGTTCTGAGTTAACCGAAACCATCAATCTTAGATATGAAAAAGATGTTAGTCTTCCCGTATATTAAACAATTTTTCTCCCTTTTCAATAAAACGTTTAACAAAAACGACATGAAAATTGTTTATAAAGTCAGTCACAAATTGGGAAACTTGTCAAAAATGAGCAAAGAATCTTTGTCTAGTACGATAAAACAAGAAAAGCTTATAAAATATGCTGTAAGGATTGTGAATTCAGTTATGTAGGACAAACGAAGAGATGCCTAAAAACTATGTTAGCGACACATAAAGAAATATAAGATCAGAACATCAAAGTGTTTTAACGTAACACATTTTATTAAATGATCACTCTATGGATTGGGACAGTGACGGAGGTTTGGATAACGAAAACAATATTTTTAAGCAGTATTTCGGAGATGTTCTTTATTAAATGCATTGACATTATATTAAATTTACAATTAAACACTGAAAAACTTCCTTTACATTACAATTTAATGATTGATTAATAGGTACGTGTTTTGTTTTAGTTCGGTATAATAGAAGTGCTTTGACATGTATAAATTCTTTGTTATGACGTATCTGTACTTTGACTGTGTTTGTGGCAGTTCTTTCACTTCTGACTTATGTGTCAATGTGGGTCACTCACACGTTATTTTAATATTTTAATGTAATTTTTACCTTATGGTAACTCATATCAGAGACGAAACGTTTTAATTTATTGGTGAAATACAAGTGTCTGTTTAATAGGGCCATGAATTTCATTATTTAGTTTAATTTCATTTGCATTTCTAAATTATCACTATGATTCATCAGTATGATCTTTTTACACGTGGTTGGAGGATGAATTTATACACCGAGTGGACAAACATGAAGATAGATTTACTATTCACCTGGAAAATGGATACTCACTACATTATTTTAAAATGATTTTTATGACAATATTTGATTGTTGAAAACATTACTTTGTACTCGGTTCCAAAAAATTGATAAAAACTGGTAGGAGCGTTGATAAAATGCTAATGAAATAACGGATTTTATGGCTGTAGAAATACTAATACGTAATATATGTTTGCTTGCCTTCATCGATATCTGGTTGCAAGAAATGCGAATTGACCATATTGCAAATATCATATCCCAGAAAGAGTACGAAGGTATCATTGCGAAGGTATCTCGATTTCATCGATAATGGCAACATGAATGATGACAGGTATTTCAAAGTGAGGCCTGTTTTCGAGAGTATCAGAAAAAATGTATGTCCATAGAACAAGAAAAAAAGAACTCAGTGGATGAAATTATGATACTCCACAAAGGAACAGGAGCAGAGTGTGGGCGCCAGTACACAAAAAATAAGTCTATAAAGTGGGATTTTAACATGTTTGTCGGATCTGGAGTGTCAAAAATTGTGTGTGATTTCTTGCTACGTGAAAGTGACGCTACTTTCCACGTCATTGTTTTGTCTGAAGAGGAATGTTTGGGTATGTGAAGTAAAGTTGTGGTATCTTTTTCTAGATCTTTATCAAATCCTTCCGGTTCAATTTTCTATTTTGACAATTTCTTCACGCCGTTCGAACTGTTACATTATCTACGAGAGAAACTAGGTATTTTGAGTTTGGGAACTAAGCGAGCGTGGTAGAGGAAGTTTTTATCAGATGACATATGATGAAAATAAGTTGGTTGTTGTAAAATGGCATGACAATCGTTCAATAATTTTAGGGAGTTTATATGTTGACTCGAATCCAGTCATCACAATAAGTTACAGCAAAGAGGTGCAAACAAGGATAGATATTCTGTCCACAAATTGTAAAGCATTACAATACCCACCTCTCAGACATGCTCACTGCCCTTTACAGGACAACATATAACGCACATCAGTGGTACATGGTCATCTCACAACTTCTTGATATTTGTAACGACAATGCATGGCGCCAGAACCGTGGAGATCATCAGCTACTGGGAGGTGTGATGAAGCACTTAAGTCTGAAAGATTTTAGAATGAAAACTTGCAGAGGTCTAATACATCGACAAAACTAACGGGTTCGCCCGTCAGGAGACGAACAGGTCACAGCAAATCGAATCAAAAAACAGGTATGGCGAAGGTTATATGTAGAAATAAAACCTTTAAAAATTGTGAATAAATTGTAAATAAACATTAGCAAAGATTCTGTTTTCTATTTATTTGGACGACTTCCTTATTCTCTTTATTGGCTGTCATCCTCTTGGGAAAGGTCCCTAATAAAGTTAGAATCTTCATTAAAAATTCCAATCTTTGATGTCTAAAAATAACAGTCTGATGATTTTTTAAAGTAGCAAACTTGCTTTTCAATCCTTGTCACTGAAAACATCTAGCATTAAAAATAACAAAGATATTTCATTAAAAAGATAAAAAAAGTGTCAAAAACGTACTTTTTTATTAAATATAAAATTTGAAGACCTTTTTAAAAAAGTTGTTTATTAATTTTCACAGATTGGTAGTTAAGTCCTTCATCTTTAAATTCAATATGTGCCTTTTTTTATAAACATTATACATCTGCACAGTAAGTACAGTACGTGTAAGGATAGTGGTTTTGGTCCCTGACGATGCTAAGAAGTAGGATAAAAAAACTCTTGCACCTGCAACGCCCACCTTATGCACATTTGTTAAGTAACATAAATCTCACGTCATACGAGGTGTTTCACGTATGATTTGCAAAGTTATAATAATGTAAATGGTCGATTTTCATGTTTTTTGCCATAACATTTTTATTCATCGAACGATTTCCATTTAAAGTCTCAAATTGTACGTAGTTTCATTGCGCACCAATCTCCTGTTCTTTTCTTTTATCTACAAGCGATTGTTTTCTTTTATATACTGAAAAAACTTCATTTCCGGTTCTTTTGATTCAATAAAATTATAGCGCGAGCAATTTGTAAAGAAACTAAAGATGTGAGATCTTTTCTGTCAATGTCTCTAAGACAGTTCCGTAATAAAATAGCTACTTCATGTAATTTCGATCTGAAAATTACATATCAACTTGGCTTGTAGTGATGAGGCCAAAGAAGGAAATTAGTTTTGGCGACGTGGGACACATGTTAATTTTTGGAACAAAGGGACTTTTCAGAAACAGATCAAAGGAGAGGTCCATATTTTGCAGGAAATGCAACATACGCCTTTACTTGGTGGAAAATAGGAACTGTTTTGTAGATTTCCATGACAAAAAGTGACTTCTATTTAGATAATACTGATCTCACTAGAAAATCTTTACACAAAGTGAAACCTTTACACAAGAAAGGTAACAAACTTAATATTGGAAATTACCGACCAATATCTCTACTACCCAATTTCTCAAAAATCCTAGTAAAATTATTCTATAAGCTTCTTCTAGATTTTTTATAAAAAAATAACATTCTCTCTGCTGATCAACACTGCTTTCGGAAATCCTTTTCCACTACAATCGCCATATTTTCCTTCTTAAACGAAGTTACCACATCTCTTAACCGTGGAGAAAATCATCAGGGTGTTTTTCTTGACTTATCCAAAGCTTTTGATGTCATCGATCACGGAATTCTCCTTTCCAAAGTGCATTCTTTAGGCATTCGTGGACTTCCACATCAATGGCTAACTTCTTATTTAAAGGATAGATATCAACAGGTCGAAATATCCTATACTAAAAATAAAATACTTCAGCGTTGTCTTTCAGAAACAAAGCCACTTACTTGCGGAGTACCCCAAGGTTCAATTCTCGGCCCTATACTCTTTTTATTGTATGTGAACGACATGTCATCATCCACATCAGATTGCAAAATGGTTCTTTTTGCTGATGACACTAATTTACTATGTAAACACGCCAATGCTCAAAAAGTTTTGTCTAACCTTTCGACTTGGTTCCATGCAAATCGTCTCATTGTAAACACTGACAAAACAGTGTCTATGTCATTTCACAATAGTATCACAAAATCTTTACCCCAGGTTTCTCTTTCTTTAAACGGAACACAATTAAAAACTGTTACGAATACAAAATTCTTAGGTCTCCATATTCAAGACAACCTCAAATGGAATTGTCACATTGACAATCTTAATTCCCAATTAAGCAATTTGTGTTACGCATTCCGAATCTTAGTTAACGCAGTTAGTCCACGTATTTCCCGTTACGTTTATTTTGCAAACGTTTACTCCCATCTACGTTACGGCATTACCTTCTGGGGTAATTCCTGTCGGAGTATTCAAACTTTCAGAATTCAGAAGAGGATAGTTCGGATAATTTGTAAATCTCACCCCCGAAACTCTTGTAAACCTTTATTCAAGGAATTAAATATCTTAACACTTCCCTGCATTTATATTTATGAAAC